>OY992879.1:62830141-63197641 GCA_963921405.1 Cepaea hortensis
CAGACCCGTCGGTACTGACTCAACTCATCTCCATATTTGTATAACCCAGTCGGTACTGACTCAACTCATCTCCATATTTGTACAGACCCGTCGGTACTGACTCAACTCATCTCCATATTTGTACAGACCAGTCGGTACTGACTCAACTCTTCTCCGTATTTGTACAGACCCGTCGGTACTGACTCAACTCATCTCCATATTTGTACAGACCAGTCGGTACTGACTCAACGCATCTCGATATTTGTACAGACCAGTCGGTACTGACTCAACTCATCTCCATATTTGTACAGACCAGTCGGTACTAACTCAACTCATCTCGATATTTGTACAGACCAGTCGGTACTGACTCAACTCATCTCGATATTTGTACAGACCAGTCGGTACTGACTCAACTCATCTCCATGTTTGTATAAACCAGTCGGTACTGACTCAACTCATCTCCATATTTGTACAGACCATTCGGTACTGACTCAACACATCTCCATATTTGTACAGACCAGTCGGTACTGACTCAACTCATCTCCATATTTGTACAGACCAGTCGGTACTGACTCAACTCATCTCCATATTTGTATAATCCAGTCGGTACTGACTCAACTCATCTCCATATTTGTACAGACCCGTCGGTACTCCAGCAGTCAATAATACATGGATGGCCTCTACTTCCCATGGCAAAACCTGGTACTCATTTGAGACTGGTTCCACCTAGAAGGCAAATTATAAGTCCGTTTCAGTGGGATTCTAACACACGACCATCGTACCAGCAGGCCAACGGGCTAGCCACTGCGATGCCGGGGCTTCCTGGAGGAGAGTGTACCAGCAGTTCAGACGACCACAAACCCTCCATTAGCTCAAGTTTTATCCCTTCCTTCCGCCATCTTTGTGTCCCTGTTAGCATTTATTCTCTAGATTTGTTTCGTTTCTTTTTCTTGAATCCTGACCTATTTCTTTATATGCTCAGATTTATATAGACGCTATGCTAATAATTGAGTAAATACAAAACTTGCATTAAGAAATGAATGCATTGCCAAACGGTGTCTTGAAAACATTTCTCCGTCATGTTCGTCCCTAGCAACGGTCTTTTATATCTATTTTACCGGGCTATTCCTTTAGGCATTGGTCTTCAGTCTGTCTCATTTCATCTCACCTCACCTCATCTCATCTCATCACATCTCATCTCATCTCATCTCATCTCCTCTCATCTTGTTTCTCTTGTACATTGCGGTGTCGAGATAAAGCATAAACAGCGGAAGTGCCCATTTATGGGATTCATGTATCGTGATTCAGATATACTTTGGTATTCCCTCTGTTACATAGTCAGCCTCTTCTTCTCCTTCCATTTGGTCTGTACATCATTGCTTGTTGTGCTATACTGTTAGCTGGTAGCCTAGTTAAATGGCCAAACCATTTAACGTGTTGTTTTCTAATGAAATCTATCGCTGCTAATGCCCCTACTTTAGTCCTGATTTCTTCATTTCTGATTTACTATCAGTTGTCAAGGAAAGACCTCAAATTCGCGGAAGCAACATGACATACCCAGACTTAGCCCTAGCCTGTATGAAAGTGTTGTGCTGAACCTTGACATGATTACATTCTTTAAAAATGGTCCTTAAAGGCCAGAAGATACACTTTAGTGCACCGGGTATTATCCCATATGGCTCGGTCTCTTTCCGCAGGCCAGCCGAAAGTGTTGCACAAAGCACGGAACTCTGTAGCTTCAACAACGCTCCCCGGGAGTCTTCGAAAAAATTGCTCCCGTGAACCGAACGAATCTTGTGTGAATCTTGGAATGTGGATGATCAAAGTAGGAAGAGATTGGAAGCAACAGAGTTAATGTGACGAATGTTGCGAATTCCTTGGACTGCTAAAGTAACTAACAGCGAATGCATGGAAGAGGCTAATGATACTAGAACATTATATTCAACAATAAGAAAGAGACAAACAGCTTTTTTTTTTTGGTCATGTGATGAGAAGAGAGGCATTAGAGAACATCGTGACAACTGGAAATATCGAGGGGAAGAGGGGCAGAGGCAGACCAAGAGAAATGATGCTGGATGGATTGCGACGATGGCATGGAAGAATATCAACAGCAGAGTTGATCAAGAAAACCAAAGACCGAGATCTGTGGAGAGCCATGAACGCCTACGACACGCCAGCTGACATGTCACTTGATGATGATGATGAACCTAACGACGTAGGCCTTAATCGAAGCAGAAGTGACCACTCCGCCACGGAGACTCGTTGGTTATATGATCATAATAGCCTCTCTCTTCGGGTGCGTATATTTAGTATCAGTCTTCCAAACCCTACTAATTTCCAAGTTTAGAGAGAACAAGAAGAGCACAGTTCCTGTAAAGAAAATACTTTAACACCGGTTGGGAAGACAAGTATCTACATCAGCCTCTGTCCGGTAGACACAAGTCTTTTGGGGGACCCAGATGACCTGAATCTCAATGTAATAGACTTAAGAGTCAAAACTGATTGAGGCTACACGTTGTCTGGCACTGAGACCAACGCCAGGATGTATGGATTAATGGAAAAGAAGAGGAGGTAGTAGTAGTAGTAGTAGTAGTAGTAGTAGTAGTAGTAGTAGTAGTAGTAGTAGTAGTAGTAGTAGTAGTAGTAGTAGTAGTAGTAGTAGTAGTAGCAGTAATAGTAGTATAGTAGTAGATGCAGCAGCAGCAGCAGAAGCAGCAGTACTAGTAGTTGTTGCTGTAATTATGCCTGTAGTGGTTGTTGTTGCAGCTACGGGTATAATGACAAATGAGGAGGAGGCATTGTAATAAAGCAGGAAATAGAAGGAAGGGAATAAAGAAGGGAGTAGGGAGTCAGGACATGTGAGGCAAGGTACAGAAAGGGCGAAAGAAGGTGGGACGGAAGCGAGAAGGAAATGGGGAAGGGGGGGGGAGAAAATTAGGAAGGAAACTATTTGTGAAAATAGGAAGAATTAAAGAATAAAAGGGGATGGAGTGGAAAATGAACATGTAGGAGAACGGAGTTAGAAGAGCGAAGGAAGGAAGAAAGAGGAAAGAAAGAAGGACGGATGAAGGGAATGAAAAAAAGGGTAAGAGGACACTGGAGCAGCAACCGCGGAGGAAGTTGGGGAAGGAAGAGACGTTGGAAGGAAGGAAGTGAAGAGAAAGAGAACGAAAGAAGGAGGAATGTGGAAGGAAGAAGATGGAGTAGGAGGAAGAAGAGATGGGTAGAATAGGAAGGGCATGATAGGAAAAGGAAAAAAGGAACAGAAAACGAAGCGGGTGAACAGATAGCAGAAGACGGAGAAGGAATAAGATTGAATGGGTAAAGGAAGAGGAGAAGAAATAAAGTTGAGAGAGAAAGAAAAAGAGAAAGACGAGGAAAAAAATCTGAAGCGAGGGGGGGGGGAGAGGAGGGATAATAAAGATAGAAGGAAGAAATAAAAAACAAACAGAAATGCTCTTTTTTCTGCAGTTATCTCACTCACACACACACACACACACACACACACACACACACACGCACGCACACACACTTACGCACGCATGCACACACACACACAATCTGCATCTTGAAACATGAGTGTCACACCCATATCTAGTTGCCGACCCATTTCATCACAAGCAACTTGTAAGTAGGTTCACACCCCGTCTTCAGGTCCACCATCCAGCAATGATAGCTAATCTTCTACTGTGATGCCCTAAGTAAACATCCCTTTAATTTCTACTTACGCGAATCTCCATTGAGCCCTAACCACCAAGTCTTATGGTGCAAATACGCCCTGTGCCCAGAAAGCAAATACGGAATTCAGAAAAGTGGCACGGCGTAACCGAATTACAGAAAATAAATAAGGCTCTAAAATATACATT
The DNA here is from genome assembly GCA_963921405.1 of Cepaea hortensis. Taxonomy (NCBI): domain Eukaryota; kingdom Metazoa; phylum Mollusca; class Gastropoda; order Stylommatophora; family Helicidae; genus Cepaea; species Cepaea hortensis. Next base: position 62,833,987 of record OY992879.1, read on the forward strand.
AAACCAGGAACCTTAGTGAATAAATGGTATTTTGAAAAGAAGTTTTGACACAAGGGGGAAGAATGGATATAAAGTTTATCTTGTCGGCGAGTTTTTTTGCCACAGTATATGTTGAAGACATTCTCACATCTGATCCAGTATTTCACAGATGCTTGAGAACGTGGTAAGAAGTTTGCTGCTATTTTACAATATAGATGTAGGTCATATTTAATTAAACCATGTCTATGTTGTTACTAACACCATTTCGCATAGTCTGTCAATCCATTGTTTGTTGTTGCACTCACTATCATTAAATGCCAGAAAGTGAGTACTGAAATGTTATAATAGAACCTGTTTTCCTGTATGGCAGTGAATCATGGAACATTAATGAACAAATTAGGGAGCACTTGAAAGCAACAGAGATGTGGTTCCTGAGACGAATGTTGAGAATTCCATGGACTGTCAGAGTTAACTAACAACGACTGCCTGATACAGGCTAATGAACTATTATTGGCATCTCAACGTTTTGACAGACGATAGTGTGTTACATTGTGCTATAAAAAAGCTTAATAACTACAACCCATGGCGGTAGCGAATGTGACTGATCAGATTAATCCGCGCTGTAAATGTTCGTCCACAATGGATACATGTGAATACATGGTCATTTCCACCATAACGCACCATCTTACGTCTCACACACTCAGTGTGTCTCTTTTGTGCTTATTCCGTTTCTGATCTTTGTCCTCCATGCAACACGTTCAGCGGCGATTTGCACCCAAAGTGCAGTATCAATGCCCGTATCGATCATGTACCGCTTACACACATCTTTATACTGTTGTAGAGGCCGACCCCGAGATCTCTTACTCATCTAGAATTCACACCCAAAAAATGTCCTTAAGTATCCTACCATCATCCATCCTCCTAATGTATCCTATCCATCTAAGTCTACGAAGACTGAGCTAATGACAGTAAAACGTTATATACAACAATTAGAAAGAGACAAACAGCTTTATTTGGTCACGTAATGAGACGAGCGGCATTGGATAACATCATGACAACTGGAAAGATCAAGGGGAAAGAGGCAAATGTAGACAGAGATAAATCATGCTGGATGGGCTGAGACGTTGGCATGGAGGAATATCATCAGCAGAGTTGATCCAGTAAACCAAAGACCGAGATCTGTGGAGAGACATGAACGCTTATGCCAGCTGGCATGGCACGAGGTGATGATTTAACCCACACTTAATTCACGATGTGCATATACTTTACAATTCACTTTAAACTGATAATCATGTATCTATGTTAATTTGCGCGTCAAAATCATCAAATGAATACCGAATTTAAGACGGGCCTGCATACTCAATGTGTAACCCTTTGAAAACAAAGTTCATTCGTTCGTTCGTTCTTATTCTTCATCTCCCTTGTTCATCTTCCGACGTCAGTATGAATTCATCAAAAGCCAGCAGCAATAAACTTGTTCATCTCCATAGACCATGTCCTCAGATTCACTAGTCTCATTTTAACCTCTACACCGGTCTGCTGGGTTAAAATGTTGACTTCTCGTCCTTGACTTGACTTCTCTTCCTTGACTTGAGGACGTAAATTGCAAGTACCTCAGAAGCCGAAGTGGGTTCTCCTGATAGCGAGAGACACTGGTAATAGGGAAAGCAAACCCACACGCAAAAATCAGCCCAGCGCACTAGAGGTAGTAGCACGCTTGAGTTCACATGAATGAAAGCACACACAAAAACGCAAACAATAAATAAACATATTTGTTTTTCCACCAGGCAGAGAACTCAACAAGAGCCACCATTAGGGTAGATTGACTGAAAAAAATAAGCTGTAAATCAACATCGAGGATTCCCAGTAGGCACCGTTGACCAGAAACTCCACAAGACCTAACCGACGCTGCGAGAGACACTACTGGTCATCATGGGTTTGCCTGTCCGAGTGCTCATTTTGACTATGCTGTGGACAGAAGCCTTCCCTGCCGCCATCAACACATACACGGGGCCTGATGGTAGGTCGTACTACACCACCGCCGTAGCATGCACCAAGTAAGAATGTGATTTTTTTGGTCATGCCTTTATGTGTGTGTATTGTTGCAAAATATCTATATGGCTGGTCCAAATTGCGTGAAGTTGTTTTTTTTTTAAATTTTTTAAAATGCTAACTTGCTTTGAACTCAAGCGTAGTCCTTGCTGGGTTGATTTGTGCATGTGGATTAGCTTACCCCAATGCCATGTCCCTCGCCATCAGGCGAACCCACTCCGACTTCAGATGTACTTGTAATTTACGTCCCCAAGTCAAGGACGAGAAATCAAAATTTCAGCCCAGCTGTTCGGTGTAGGGGTTGAACCTGCTGTCTCGTCATCAGCACACCGGAAGTTTAAGAAGAGGTGTTTTTATCTATTCGGCCATGCTGCCTTTCTGGCATACAATTAAAATTAATTGCATTTCCTTTACAGGACGTCACAATAAACCTCAGAATTTATTGTCTGAAATAGAAAGGTTACGAGGCAGGAAACTTGGGGGGAAGGGGGGGGGGGGGGGGTGGAGTTTCCCAGAAAGGTAGGAAAACAGTATGGTACTCATGTTATGAGCTTGGCCCGACCCCCAAATCACTGCTGGCGGGAAACTATAATTGTGGATTCCCGACAAAGTCCTTTCTAGTGTTATTATTTTCAGGTTTCCCCCAAGCTCATATTGCCAGGTCTAGAATCAGTGACAGCCTAACATGCCACACCCCTACTGCAGAATGTTCCATCCGACTATCTTTACCTTTTCTAGTAGCTCACTCCAGCCCATATACATCTCTATATCTCGTTTGGGCAAACTTTGACCTCAGCCCATCAACAGCTCAATATCTGGTGTATGTGAGTAAGCCTTGACCCCAACCCATCAACATCTCAGTATCTTGTGTAAGTGTGTAAACTTTGACCCCAGCCCACCCACATCTCAACATCTTGTGTAGGTGACTAAATGGTGAATGGCGAACCCTTAAGGGCAGAAGTAATTAAACATTAGATGCTGTCTAGAAGAACTGAATGAACAAACAGACAGACAGACCCCCCCCCCCCCCCCAAAAAAAAAAATAATAATAAATAAATAAATAAATAAATAAATAAATAAAAAAGAATAGAGAGAAAAACAGACAGTCATGCAGTCGTCTATATTAAATGATTAAATGAACAGATAGACAGGCAGACGTTTGGGCAGGCATATTGAACAGACAGGCACATGTCTAGATATACTGACTGATTGAAAAGACAGAAGGATGTCTAGATAGACAGAAAGACAGACAAACTGAAGAGACAGACAGACATATAGACAGAGAGACTGAAGAGGCAGACAGAAGTGTAGACAGACATATTGACTGAAGAGACAGACAAACGCGTAGACTACAGACAGATTGAAGAAACAGACAGACGAGCAGACAGACAGATTGACTGAAGAAACAGACAGACAAACATGTAGACACACAGACTGACTGAAGCGACTGACAGGCGCGTAGAGAGACAAACTGATTGGGCAGACAGACAGGTGTACATTTAATGTGACAATATTCTCCTCCGCCTACAGCGTGTATCCGAACAACCCGTACGGCCAGAAAATGAAAACCTACACCAACAGAACCGACACCCAGTGCTGCTACTACACGGAGACCCGCAACTACTGCTGCCTGGAATGTAAGGAGGAATAAGTTAAGAGGATTTATCATCACATGGCACTTAATCGGTTAATTTGTGTCTCAGCTTTTCTCCTCTGTTAGTTTTAGGTCTTTCTCTATTTCTTTTGCTTGTGAATTCCAGGGCAAAGACATTTTTTAGTTTTACTGTTCAATGTTTTCTCAATGTATGTCCTAGTATCTTTTCTTGGTTCACTGGCATGTGTCTAGTTCTCTCCATGAGCTCCACACTGGTGGTTCTGTTGTTCACTGGCATGTGTCTAGTTCTCTCCATGAGCTCCACACTGGTGGTTCTGTTGTTCACTGGCATGTGTCTAGTTCTCTCCATGAGCTCCACACTGGTGGTTCTGTTGTTCACTGGCATGTGTCTAGTTCTCTCCATGAGCTCCACACTGGTGGTTCTGTTGCACTATTTCAGTCCTTCTATTCAGTGCAGGCACCAACTAGTGAATATACAAACCAAGTAATATCACTAAAAATAAAAATATTTATGACATATGAAATCAAGAATTAGTACTATTGCACTCCGGACATTCCTACTCCTGATCCGACCCTTTCTTCAATAGTCAGAGTAGAGATCCTAAGGAGATTATAATTGAGGAAGCCAGACCAAACTTCCGTCTGCATAAACAGCAAACGGAACAAGCAATGATCACCATGCAAACCTCAACATTACATATAGTCTGTACAAACAATGTCTGGCTTTGCGAATGTCCTGGGATTTCAAAATAGGTTATATTACTATTATAGACATGGGGAAGGATGTCTTGACTATTAGAAAATGGAGACGGGTGATTTGTTTGGTTGTTACATAAGGGAAACGGGTGATTTTATTGTTATATTAGGGAGACGAGTGATTTGATTATTATATAAGGGAGACGGAAGTCACTTGACTATTATAAATGGGAGACGGGGGTAACTTGGCTATTATAAATAGGAGCCGCGGGTAACTTGGCTATTATAGATTGGAGACGGGGGTAACTTGGCTATTATATAAGGGAGACGGGTGATTTGAGAAAACCACAACAACAGAAGAGCACAAAAGATAGCCGCCGACCACTGCTGACGTCACAGACACAAACGCTACATAACCAGTCCGAGATAGGACTCACAAGACAAGAATTAGGGCTAATAAACCCACAAAAACCACGCACCTCAACAATAACCACAGCTGATGAAGCAGGTTAGACGAGGTCGAATTTGGAATTTTTGTTTTTGAAATGGAATCGGAATTGGATCTTTTATCAGGGAGGCGGGTGGTTTGGTTGTTATATAAAGGAGACTGGCGATTTGGTTGTTAGATAAGGAAGACGGGTGATTTGGTTGTTAGATAAGGGAAATGGGTGATTTGTTTGATATATAATGGAGAAGGGTGATTGTGTTGTAATATAAGGGAGACGAAGGTAACTAGGCTGTTATAAATGGGAGACGGGGTAACTTGGCTATTGTAAAAGGGTGACAAATGTAACTTGGTTATTCTAGAAGGGTAGATATGGCAGGTAACATGGCTATTATTAAAGAGGTCACAGGTAACCTGGGTTTGGTACATATTGTCACAGGTAAGTTGGCTTTGATAAATGGGCCACAGGTAACTTGGCTTTTATAAAAGGAAGACTGGTGATTGGATTTTTATAGAATGGAGTTACGGGAGACTGGACTTTTATAGAAATGAGTCACAGAAGACTGGATTTTTATAGAAAAGAGTCACGTGAAACTGGACTCTTACAGAATGGAGTCGTGGGAGACTGGACTTTTATAGAGTGGAGTCACGGGAGGCTTGACTTTTATAGAATGGGTGTCGGAACTAGGGACACGTTTGAAATTAGTGAATTAAAGAGCACGTTGGTGTAATGTTTAAGACATCACGCCAATAGTTATAAAATAGTTTTATCCCCCTCCCCCTCCCAAATTGGAGGAGCGGGAGGAGCGGCCGCTGAATGAGCCGAAGGAGCTGTTCCTGAAGGAGCGCGAAGGAGCGGTCATGTCAGCTCCTTCTGTGGTGCATGATATTGAAGTCCCCTGCTCCTTCTAACCCCCCTGGCTCCTCCTTAGTTGTGTCTTTGGCTTGTTAAGCTAGGTGTTTTTGGCGGGTAAATTTTAAAAAAGAAAAGTCTGGTCTAATGGGTGATGGGTCTCATCATGTGTGTGTGGGCGGGTGGAGCGGAAGGAGCCGGCGTAAATAGTAAGCGCAAAGAAGGTAGTGCCGTCCACCTCGTAGTGACCCCTTGACCGGTCAGCGCCCGAGTGACCACTAGTCCGGTCATCGACAAGTGCGTGTTGTGGGACTAGATAGTTCACACCAGTGAGTCGCGAAGGGTGTCATATGAATATTGCAATAAGTAAAAATGTAAATATGGCGTGTATATGAGCTGTAGTGGGCCGTAGTGGCTTATACACTATCATCATATAGATTACACCTCTTCAAATGAAAACAGTATAACAGTAAAGATGGCCGGTAATAACGGTTGTAAGGGGTATGGCTTAATGTTATTCATTGTTAAGGGGTGGTTGAGTGGTCGGGTAGCTAGATACCTGCTTCGAATCACTATCATCACATCGAATACAACTCTTCAAATAAAAACCTTAACAAAGAAAAGATGGCCGACAGTAAAGGTTGTGGCGGATTTGGCTTAGTGTTATTCGTTGTTAAAGCGTGGTTGAGTGAGCGGGTAGCTAGGTAAGTGCTTCCGAACACTATCATCGGGTTCGAATCCCTGTGGGGCGGTCTAGTGGTAGAAGAAATAGTGATAACATATGGTTACTTAGTTGTGATTTCGAGCTTTGGTGTTAGTAATCCGGCTATGCTTAGAAAAGGAGAGGTGGTGTCCTTGGTGACGAGTATGTTTAGGTGGTACCCCAGACACCGTGGAAGTGACAGATTCAAATCTCAGTACATTGTCGTTGGTAAGATTGCCAGTCATCAACGTATGGGTGTCTGGTTGATCATACAGGTTAGGGTCGCTTTGTCCGGTCGTGCCACCGTGGTCACAAGCCCCACAACCAATGAACAACACAGGTATCCGATTTCACCTTTGTACCTACGAGTCACAAAATATACTCATTCTCATAAAGGCTAATCCAGGGGCTTATCGTCATCGTAATGACCAAGATGGGTTATTGATATTACTAATATCTCCGTCGTTGCAAATATTTCGCATTATTAAAAGAATTTCATATAAATCTCGATAGGGGACTAAGGGCATAACACCTATTTTCGGGATATCCACAGAAAATCAATACCACCACGCTAGATTCTTCTCATAATTGCGACCAGTGGCTTATGGACGTAACCTTTATTGCAGACGCAGTTGTGTGCAGACTAATCTATCAGGTCACAGGTCTAGGCCGTATCGACAAAAACAGTGAATAAATACTGTAGAATATTCACTGTACAAAGCAGTCTCGACGAACCGAGCAGATCGGTGAAACCAGACAGGACAACCTCTTGTTACGAGTCCACAGCAGCAGATATCGTGTATAAAACGACCAGCATGTGTCATGCAGAAGTACCTCTTTCTGACAACACCAAAACAGATCTCACCATGTGGCAAGTCGCTAATGTTAAGTTGGATGTTGATAAATCTTTTGACATTTTCGTTATGTTTCTTCATGTCGACACACCACTAACCTAACAAAATAACAACCTAGTATAATACAGGGGGATATATAGGACTAGATGCATTTAACTGATGAGGAAACAACAAAACATTGTCTTAATATTTCATAACAGGCTATGTCTCCCTTCTCTCGCTTTTCTGTGTCCGAGTCGTCCTGGGCCTACCGAGTAAAACCAAAGAACACCCCGACATCAATATAACATAAACCGGTCTCGAATATCAGCATAGGCGTGTGCAAATAATTCATCACATTGTCCTACTAAGCCTTTCTCATAGTCATAGGGGAGTGATGTGATCACCGACGATAGTCAGGGGAAGGCGTCCTACGCCAATTAATATAGTGCCTGAAGTCAAATTTGCGACTGCAAAATATGTTTTCATGTCATATGTATATATGAAGAAATATACAAGTGCTTTATATGGACGAATTTCCTCATGTCACGGTGTAAAAATTATAGATCTCGCTTAAATTTATACATTAAGAGTGAAAAAAGCCTGTTGTAGACACGGTATTTCATATTTTCTTGTGGGACTTGGTCATTTGTTTTGCTATCTGGTCATGGTATGTATATTTTCCACACATCTCCACTGATGTTTTTCGTCTTGTCTGCTCATTGCCCACGCTTCACAACCCTACACAAGTGCAGGTTCTATGAAAGACAGAGACAATTTGTGGACATTATTAACCAAAAGAAGAATCAATGTATAGCAATATAAGAAAATTGCTCACAGAAATTATCGAATCGACCAATCAACTTGACCAATTAACCTCACAAATTCCCTACTGACTCTCGCACTTTGCCCAATCGCTATTACAACTTGTCGACTGCCTCTCACAAACTGCCCGCGGGGGTTTACTATCCGTATTATATAGCCACACTCAAGCGCTCTTACAGTCACAAGAAAAACGAAATAAAGAGATTTAAGCCTGTTTTTTATTCAACATTTTTTTTTCTGTTTGGTTTACAGTCAAAGTATAGAAATTCGCCCAACCACCTTGTTGTTGAAGTATCCAAGGACTTAGTTTATCAGTCATATATTTGCCTACAGATTTAGCGAAGCGCTCTTCCAGCTCTTGGACATTCACATCTGCATTGTAAGAATTATCAACCAGCTGCTTACCCAGACGTATGCCAAATGTAAACAGCATAATTATTCTCCCATAGTTGATGATATTATCGCCAAAGAGTTCATCACCAACTGAAACAAAGACTTGGAAAACGTGTTCGGGTTTGATACTGCATACTAGTCTCGTGAACAATACATCGTGTTGTTTGGCTATTTGAACTACTAAATTAGACAAAGTCGAGTTATTTGCCCTTGTGGAATTGTAGGAACTAATAATAGTCAAAGCCATACTCACCAGATCGTTGTGAACTTGTTTCAAAGCCATCGTTGCTTGTGTCATTATTATACTGCTAGCTAACGTACATAAAAAAAAAAAAAGATGACTAACCATCAAACATCTGAGCCAGTAGTGTGATGCTTGATGCAAAGTGTTCAAATGGGCTAATACTATCACCCAACAGGTTAATAAACAGAAACAATATCAATAAACAAACAGAATGAACACAAACACGATGCCCATGGTCAAAGAGAGTAATAATTTCAGCCTCTCCGCTTTTGGCGCTCCAGCTGTTAATGAGAGGCACAGTCGTGCCCAGCAAAGATTGTTGGTCAAGACTGCTGATCCCCAGCCTGTGAACTCCTCGGTCTTAGAAAATATCAGCCTGGCAGTGACCACAATAGATAATACATGTAACTGGGCAGTCTTAAAGGAAACAAGGCAGGATAATAATACAGAAACACCTACACCATCAACTTCTACTGGAGAAAGCAATCTTACAGATGGCTCAAAGTCAAATGTTTCTGTGGAAAGCAGCCAGCCAATAGGAATGTCTTCACATTGTGAATATTTATCAAACTTGTCAGTTGACAATTGTTACTTGCTTGAAAGCAATTACAACAGTTCTAATTCCCAGAACTGTAAGTTAGTCGCAGAGTCCAATCCAGCAGTGAGTGAGAATACAACCCAACTTGCCTTACAAGCCAGTTTAAACCTGACATCAGTTTTGTCAGCGCCTAGAAACATTATCAAGAAAGGACGTCCTTCTTCCAAAAAACAAAAGAAACGTCAAAGAGTAAAATGAAAACATGGAGCACAACACTTGCAAACGAAAGAAATCCCTGACCCCACTCACACTGGTTGTGACACAGAGCAAAGGCTTCATTACCAAAACATGGTATTGGTGTGCGATCAGATAAATAAATTAGATTCTTCCACAGTATCACCTTGTAATCCTAAATTTGAAACTACCCATGAAGCCTTCAACTCATCATGCACAATGACACGTGTTTCTGGTAGACTGATATCATATTCAGAAGATGAGAATTGTTTTGAAGCTGATAGTGAGCATGACGACGAAACAGAGAAGAAAACAGATGATGTACCTTGTAATGACAACAGTTTCTGAAAGCGTGGTTGCCAAAATTAATCAGAGCATGGCAGTTTTACCAACAGGAGCACAACTTTTGCGATGTCTGTTTTGAAGGATTCTGAATCTTGCTTCTGCACCCCAGCTCTATCATTAGACATTTTGTTCTGCAAGAAACCTACTTCGGGCAGTCCGGCAGCAGTAGATCTACAAGAGGCAACATTTGATTTGCTTGATATGTCTTCAGATGAGAATGTTGACCTTCTGCCTAGTAGTCATGGCCCAGCATTTGAGTCTCTCAAGATGGTTAATGCTTTGTGGAATGAAAACTACCAAGAGTGTGGAGAGATGCGTGAGTAGTCTGTGTAACGGCTTCTTTAGCAGCTACTCTGGACTGGTAAGTTGAAGTTTCCGGTAATGTAAAAAGCGGAAAATGCTGATGTTGATTCTTATGGACCAGGTAATTATAAGTTTGGATGAAATATTTCTTTACTAGGTCAATGCTTTTTCCTATTTGATTAACAAGCTCATATACACAAACACAATGCCACAAAACTACAAAAACACAAAGATCTACAAACGCGTGTTAAATTAAGAAAAGCATACAAGTGTGTTTCTTGTTATAACTGTTTTACTATGATAGAGAGAAACATGTACAATGTAATTAGACTATGCAGCATTCACTATTGTTCTTGACTTTTTCCTGCTCCAAGACTTTGACTTTGTGACTGGCCCCTAGGACTGGGGGAAGAATTTGTTCCAACTCTAGTATACACCTTTCAAAATTCTCACGTTCTCTGATTACAAGATGCCAGTTACCATTGCGTTCTTCGGTGCCAACGATATGAACTGTCAAGAAGTGAGGGTCTGCTGCAAAATTAACATGTGGAGGAGAAAATCACATTGAAACATACAAGACTTTAACACCTAGTAATTAACGGACAGTGAAAGTTACAAAACTCTAACAGATGATAGATATTTATAGTGAAAGTTAAATAACTTTAACATATATATCTCACTATGAAAGCGGCAAAATCTTAATCAAAGACAACTGTTTACAGTGAAAAACATAATGAAATAAGATTATATTTATCCTTAAATAGTGGTATATAAGCTGAGACGCACACGAAATTATGTTTAAAAAAAATCATTTTCCAGTGCTCTCTTTTATTATACTGATTGTGTGGTTTATATAAGAAAGTCGAGAAATTGTGTGGAATTTGCAGATATGTGTTTTTATGGAAGACTGCCAAAAATACATTGAACGGATAAATAGTGTAATAAAGACATCGTGAATGAAGTTACCTTGCATCAAAAGCAGACTGTCGACCTTCTTTGGCCCCGACTTGAGAAAGGAAAATTTATACTATAGCGTGACTATGATCATGACAATTACTATTTATACAAACCTTAATCGTTGGGTGTTGTATTTCATCTGTTGAGCCAGAGGAACAACTTCGGAATCCAGCCGTAGAATAGTTTTCATTCCACAATGCATTAATCTTCTTTAGAGACCCAGAGTCTGGGCCATGACTGCTAGGCAGAAGGTAAACATTCTCATCTGAAGACATATCATCAAGAAAATCAAATGTTGCCTTTTGTAGATCTACTGCTGCCGGACTGTCCGAAGTAGGTTTCTTGCAGAACAAAATGTCTAATGATAGAGCTGGGGTGAAGAAGCAAGATTCAGAATCCTTCAAAACAGAAAACGCAAACGTTGTGCTCCTGTTGTTAAAACTGCCATGCTCTGATGAATTTTGGCAACCACGCTTTCGGAAACCGTTGTCATTACAAAGTACATCATCTGTTTTCTTCTCTGTTTCGTCGTCATGCTCACCATCATCTTCAAAACAATTCTCATCTTCTGAATATGATATCAGTCTACCAGAAACACGTGTCATTGTGCATGATGAGTTGAAGGCTTCATGGGTAGTTTCAAATTTAGGATTGCAAGGTGATACTGTGGAAGAATCTAATTTATTTATCTGATCGCAAACCAATTCCATGATTTGGTAATGAAGCCTTTGCTCTGTGTCACAACCAGTGTGAATGGGGTCAGGAATTCCTTTCATTTGCAAGTGTTGTACTCCATGTTTTCGTTTTTCTCTTTGACGTTTCTTCCTATTTTTGGAAGAAGGACGTCCTTTCTTGACAATTTTTCTAGGCGCTGACAAAACTGATGTCAGGTTTAAACTGGCTTGTAAGGCAAGTTGGGTTGTATTCTCCCACTGCTGGTTTGGACTCTGCGACTAACTTACAGTTCTGGGAATTTGAACTGTTGTAATTGCTTTCAAGTAAGTAACAATTGTCAACTGACAAGTTTGATAAATATTCACAAAGTGAAGACATTCCTATTAGCTGGCTGCTTTCCACAGAAACATTTGACTTTGAGCCATCTGTAAGATTACTTTCTCCAGTAGAAGATGATGGTGTAGGTGTTTCTGTATTATTATCCTGCCTTGTTTCCTTTAAGACTGCCCAGTTACATGTATTATCTATTGTGGTCACTGCCAGGCTGATATTTTCTAAGACCGAGGAGTTCTCAGGCTGGGGATCAGCAGTCTTGACCAACAATCTTTGCTGGGCACGACTGCGCCTCTCATTAACAGCTGGAGCGCCAAAAGCGGAGAGGCTGAAATTATTACTCTCTTTGACCATGGTCATCGTGTTTGTGTTTATTCTGTTTGTTTATTGATATTGTTTCTGTTTATTAACCTGTCGGGTGATAGTATTAGCCCATTTGAACACTTTGCATCAAGCATCACACTACTGGCTCAGATAGTTGATGGTTAGTCATCTTTTTTAAATGTACGTTAGCTAGCAGTATAATAATGACACAAGCAACGGTGACTTTGAAACAAGTTCACAACGATCTGGTGAATATGGCTTTGACTATTATTAGTTCCTGCAATTCCACAAGGACAAATAACTCGACTTTGTCTAATTTAGTAGATCAAATAGCCAAACAACACGATGTATTGTTCACGAGACTAGTATGCAGTATCAAACCCGAACACGTTTTCCAAGTCTTTGTTTCAGTTGGTGATGAACTCTTTGGCGATAACATCATCAACTATGGGAGAATAATTATGCTGTTTACATTTGACATGCGTCTGGGTAAGCAGCTGGTTGATAATTCTTACAATGCAGATGAGAATGTCCAAGAGCTGGAAGAGCGCTTCGCTAAATCTGTAGGCGAATATATGACTGATAAACTAAGTCCTTGGATACTTCAACAACAAGGTGGTTGGGCGAATTTCTATACCTTGACTGTAAACCAAACAGAAAAAAATGTTGAATAATCAACAGGCTTAAATCCCTGTATTTCGTTATTCTTGTGACTGTAAGAGCGCTTGAGTGTGGCTATATAATACAGATAGTAAACCCCCGCGGGCAGTTTGTGAGAGGCAGTCGACAAGTTGTAATAGCGATTGGGCAAAGTGCGAGAATCAGTAGGGAATTTGTGAGATTAATTGGTCAAGTTGATTGGTCGATTCGATAATTTCTGAGAGCAATTTTCTTACTTTGCTATACATTGTTTCTTCTTTTGGTTAATAATGTCCACAAATTGTCTCTGTCTTTCATAGAACCTGCATTTGTGTAGGGTTGTGAAGCGTGGGCAATGAGCAGACAAGACGAAAAACATCAGTGGAGATGTGTGGAAAATATACATACCATGACCAGATAGAAAAACAAATGACCAAGTCCCACAAGAAAATATGAAATACCGTGTCTACAACAGGCTTTTTTCACTCTTAATGTATAAATTTAAGCGAGATCTGTAATTTTTACACCGTGACATGAGGAAATTCGTCCATATAAAGCACTTGTATATAGCTTCATATATACATATGACATGAAAACATATTTTGCAGTCGCAAATTTGACTTCAGGCATTATATTAATTGTCGTAGGACGCCTTCCCCTGACTATCGTCGGTGATCACATCACTCCCCTATGACTATGAGAAAGGCTTAGTAGGACAATGTGATGAATTGTTTACACACGCCTATGCTGCTTTTCGAGACCGGTTTATGTTATATTGATGTCGGGGTGTTCTTTGGTTTTACTCGGTAGCCCCAGGACGACTCGGACACAGAAAAGCGAGAGAAGGGAGACATAGCCTGACATGAAATATTAAGACAATGTTTTGTTGTTTCCTCATCAGTTATATGCATCTAGTCCTATATATCCCCCTGTATTATACTAGGTTTTTATTTTGTTAGGTTAGTGGTGTGTCGACAAGAAGAAACATAACGAAAATGTGAAAGATTTATCAACATCCAACTTAACATTAGCGACTTGCCACATGGTGAGATCTGTTTTGGTGTTGTCAGAAAGAGGTACTTCTGCATGACACATGCTGGTCGTTTTATACACGATATCTGCTGCTGTGGACTCGTAACAAGAGGTTGTCCTGTCTGGTTTCCCCGATCTGCTCGGTTCGTCGAGACTGCTTTGTACAGTGAATATTCTACAGTATTTATTCACTGTTTTTGTTGATACGGCCTAGACCTGTGACCTGATAGATTAGTCTGCACACAACTGCGTCTGCAATAAAGGTTACGTCCATAAGCCACTGGTCGCAATTATGAGAAGAATCTAGCGTGGTGGTATTGATTTTCTGTGGATATCCCGAAAATAGGTGTTATGCCCTTAGTCCCCTATCGAGATTTATATGGAATTTTTTTAATAATGCGAAATATTTGCAACGACGGAGATATTAGTAATATCAATAACCCATCTTGGTCATTACGATGACGATAAGCCCCTGGATTAGCCTTTATGAGAATGAGTATATTTTGTGACTCGTAGGTACAAAGGTGAAATCGGATACCTGTGTTGTTCATTGGTTATGGGACTTGTGACCGCGGTGGCACGACCGGACAAAGCGACCCTAACCTGTATGATCAACGAGACACCCATACGTTGATGACTGGCAATCTTACCAATGAAAACGTACCGAGATTCGAATCTGTCCCTTCCACGGTGTCTGGGGTACCACCTAAACATACTCGTCACCAAGGACACCACCTCTCCTTTTCTAAGCATAGCCGGATTACTAACACCAGAGCTCAAAATCACAACTAAGTAACCATATATTATCACTATTTCTTCTACCACTAGACCGCCCCACAGGGATTCGAACCCGATGATAGTGTTCGGAAGCACTTACCTAGCTACCCGCTCACTCAACCACCCTTTAACAACGAATACCACTAAGCCAAATCCGCCACAATCTTTACTGTCGGCCATATTTTCTTTGTTAAGGTTTTCATTTGAAGAGGTGTATTCGATATGATGATAGTGATTCGAAGCAGGTATCTAACTACCCGACCACTCAACCACCCCTTAACAATGAATAACACTAAGCAATACCCCTTACAACCGTTATTACCGGCCATCTTTACTGTTTTACTGTTTTCATTTGAAGAGGTGTAATCTATATGATGATAGTGTATAAGCCACTATGACCCACTACAACTCATATACACGCCATATTTGCATTTTTACTTATTGCAATATTCATATGACACCCGTCGCGGCTCAGGGTTTGAACCATCTAGCCCCATCACACGCACTTGTCGATGACCGGACTAGTGATCACTCGGGCGCTGGCCGGCTAAGGGGTCACTACGAGGTGGACGGCACTACCTTCTTTGCGCTTACTAATTACGCCGGCTCCTTCCGCTCCACGTGCCCACACACACATGATGAGACCCATCACCCATTAGACCAGACTTTTCTTTTTTAAAATGTACCGCCAAAAACACCTAGCTTAACAAGCCAAAGACACAACTAGGGATGTGCCAGGGGGGTTAGAAGGAGCAGGGGACTTCAATATCACGCACCACAGAAGGAGCTGACATGACCCGCTCCTTCGCGCTCCTTCAGGAACAGCTCCTTCGGCTCCTTTAGCAGCCGCTCCTAACGCTTCTCCAATTTGGCGGGATAACTCTTATATAACTACTCACGCCAACTATGTGATGGTCACGGTCAGACGAGGGTTAGCTGTCAGCTCTCGGCGTTCGCTACGAGAGGGTAAGACTGGCTACCTAATCCTCCATTCACTCAGGTTCACAACACTTTATATAGCCACAAAAGACTACTGCAGGAAGCATTCTCTTCATTATAATTTTCTTCCCGGTCCTCAGCCAAAACAAACCAGTGCAAGTGTGATCCTAAAATTGAGTGCAGCGCGGCGACAACAACGACAAAATTTGAACCAACAACTACCACAGAAGAACCAACAACTACCACAGATGAACCAACAACTACCACAAATGAACCAACAGCTACCACAGATGAACCAACAACTACAACAGATGAACCCACAACTACAACAGATGAAGCAACTACTACAACAGAAGATGTAACTACCGCAACAGAAGATGTAACCACCACAATAGAAGATGTAACCACCACAACAGAAGATGTAACCACCACAACAGAAGATGTAACCACCACAACAGAAGATGTAACCACCACAACAGAAGATGTAACCACCACAACAGAAGATGTAACCACCACAACAGAAGATGTAACCACCACAACAGAAGATATAACCACAGTAGAAGATGTAACCACTACACCAGAAGATGTAACCACAACAGAAGATGTAACCACAACAGAAGATGTAACCACAACAGAAGATGTAACCACAACAGAAGATGTAACCACAACAGAAGGTGTAACTACAACAGACGACTTAACCACAACAGAAGATGTAACTACAACAGACGACTTAACCACAACAGAAGATGTAACCACAACAGAAGATGTAACCACAACAGAAGATGTAACCACCACAACAGAAGATGTAACCACAACAGAAGGTGTAACTACAACAGGCGACTTAACCACAACAGAAGATGTAACTACAA
Source organism: Cepaea hortensis (assembly GCA_963921405.1). Lineage (NCBI taxonomy): Eukaryota > Metazoa > Mollusca > Gastropoda > Stylommatophora > Helicidae > Cepaea > Cepaea hortensis. The sequence goes on from OY992879.1 coordinate 62,850,590, forward strand.
CAGAAGATGTAACCACAACAGAAGATGTAACCACAACAGAAGATGTAACCACCACAACAGAATATGAAACCACCACAACAGAATATGAAACCACCACAACAGAAGATGAAACCACCACAACAGCAGCTAAACCAAGTAGGTTCTTTCACGTACATCTCCTGTCATTGCTAATATTACCGTTAAATCACGACAGTACATCCACGACCATCTACTGTCATTGCTAACATTACCACTACGTCATGACAATACAGTCACGACCATCTCCTATAATTGCTAACATTGCCGTAAATTATGATATTACAGTCACGACCATCTCCTGTCATTGCTAACATTACCGTTATCTCATGACAATACAGTCACGACCATCTCCAGTCATTGCTAACATTACAGTTAACTCGTGACAATACAGTCACGACCATCTCCTGTCATTGCTAACATTGCCGTAAACTATGATATTACAGTCACGACCATCTGATGTCATTGCTAACATTACCGTTAACTCATGACAATACAGTCACGTCCATCTCCTGTCATTTCTAACATTGCCGTAAACTATGATATTACAGTCACGACCATCTGATGTCATTGCTAACATTACCGTTAACTCATGACAATACAGTCACGTCCATCTCCTGTCATTTCTAACATTGCCGTAAACTATGATATTACAGTCACGACCATCTGATGTCATTGCTAACATTACCGTTAAATTATGACAGCATAGTCACGACCATCTCCTGTCATTGCTAACATTATATTAAATCATGACAGTACAGTAACTATCATCTTCTGTTATTGCTAACATTACCATAAATCATAACAGTACATTCAAGACCATCTCCTGTCATTGTTAACATTACTATTAAATTAAGGCAGTACATCCACGACCATCTCCTGTCATTGCTAACATTACCGTTAAATCATGTCAGTACATTCACGATCATCTAATGTCATTGCTAGCATTACCGTTAAATCATGACAGTAAATTCAAGACCATATCCTTTGGTTACTAACATTACCGTTAAATCATGACAGTAAATTCAAGACCATCTCCCGTGATTACTAACATTACCGTTAAATCATGACAGTAAATTCAAGACCATATCCTTTGGTTACTAACATTACCGTTAACATTGAAGTCCATAGCTGGTGGTTATGATAGTAGAGGTTTCAGACTAAGAGGCTGCGTGTCCTGTCTGCCACAATTAAGTATTAAAGTTTCAATCTTAACTGATCAAGTGCCACGAGATGATTAATCGTCTTAAGTGACTCCTCGTATCTGCCATGGGCTTATATATCTCAGAAATGTTGTCATTGCGTTATAATACAACACATCTGCTACCATATTAACAACTTTTAAGCCATAAATGTGACACACTACCACTTCACATTTTCCGTCAGACATTTTTGGGGGGTTCAAATATAATTTTTCTTTGACACTGAATTTGTTAATCTTAATATCCTTCCTGGCAATTGGGTAGGAGCATGTTGAGAATGAAAGACCTAAAATCCGCGGAAGACACGTGACCATCCTTGACCTAACCCCAGCCTGCTTGTACGTGCTGTACTGCATCCTGACCTGGCGACATCCTGATATGCCTCTTGGATTCTTGGCTGATGGGAAGTTTCAGTATCGGATTTATAACCTTGGCGAGGAGAAGAAGAGTTTGTCAACACAGACCAGTAAAGGTGGTACTTTTATACCGAGTTAGGAAAATAGATCTGGCACCGGGCACACTCCAATAGATCTAAGTCACTTTCAGGGATCAGTCGGTCGATGGTCATTGTGTCGACTCAACTCGGCGATCCAGGTCGTTGCCCAGTCAACCAATCATACAATCATTCATTCATTCAGTAGCATGCCCTTTGCAGAACCTCGCTCCCATAACAACCTTCCGGAAAACCTCTCGATCATAAGCAAGATGTCCCGCGTCCGATACACCCTTCTGAAGATCATCTCCACATCCTGCACCCATCTTCTCTTTGGCCTTCCTCTTCCTCTTTTTTCCATGCATATACTCCTCTATTATTGTTCTCCCCAAACTTTCGTGACGTTTCAAGTGACCAAAATATTTCAATTTTTGTTTTTGTTTTATCGTCTTTAATAGCCAACCTTCTGCAATATTCAGCTCTAGAAGTATGGATGCATTTGTTCTTTTCTTTATCCAAGATATTCTTAGAACTCGTCTATAACATTTATATTCAAAGGCATGTATGCGCAGTTCAGCTTGTTTAGTAAATGCCCAGGTCTAACAGGCGTATGTTGCAATGGGAAAGATGCATGCTCTTAAAAATCTAATTTTTATAGTCCTGGCTGTCCCTCTCCACAATTTATTCAGTTGTTTTAGTCTTTAAAGAGCAATAGATATTCGTCTTTTAACTTCTTCCATTGTGTCACCATTGTTGGTAATCAATGACCCAAGATATTCAAAATTTACCACCACCTCAAATTTTTCCTCATCAACATATATTTCGTTCTCCATAGTAGTTTTATCTGTATGCATTATCTTTGTTTATGCTATGTTAAGAAATATGTTGTGATTTTCACTATTCAATTGGGTTGAGGTTATTAGGTTCATTAGAATAATGAGTCACATCACGAAGATTTTGCTTCGAATTATCATGCAAAGAGTGAGAAAGAAAATACAACCTGAACTAGGAGAAGAACAATGTGGGTTTGTAGAAGGAAAGGTAAATGCTGTGTATATGCTGCGATCAGTAATTCAACGTTCTAGAGAAGTAAACAAAGATATACATCTTTGCTTTATTGACTACGCAAAGGCTTTCCATAGAGTAAGACATGTCAACATGGTAGAGATGCTTGCAGATCCACAAATTAATGGGAAAGACATTAGACTTATTTTAAAAAAAAACATATATTGGAAACAACAAGCTGCCATAAAGATTGATAATGAAGTGAGACAATATAAGCCTATTAAGACAGGCGTGAGACAGGGATGTGTAATGTCTTCAGATCTTTTTTCCCTATACAGTGAAAATAATGTCAGAAATGTAGAAGATATAAATGGAATCATCAACGAAGGACGAAACATCAATAACATTAGATATGCACATGATACAGTATTGATTGCAGACAGTTAGCAGGATCTCCAATAATTAGTAGACCCTGTTTTTGCACACAGCGAACAACTAGAGTTAGAAATAAGTTGTAAAAAGACACGGATTATTGTCGTTACTAGGAAGAACGAAATACCACAAAGAAATATACAAGTAAATGGGAATATTCTTCAACAGATGAATAGATAGGTACAGTTATCTCGGAACAGTAATGTTTTTTGTCCATCAAGAATGATGATGTCCATTCATTTCATCCAGTGGGGTTGAAAGTATGGAGCCGTGAGTTCTAAGATGGCTGATAAGGCCTATTTTGGCTCGAAATGTTCTTTTACAAAGTGAACAAAGAATGCTTGACGTTTCTGGATGAGAATTTCCTGTAGTGGTTTTTCTGTCCTGCCTTTTCTTCACAGCTCTTGCAGTCATAGTTGCCTCACACGTGACTGCACCCTTGCGTAATGATGCACGCCACGAATTTCGGTCTCTGGCTGCAGTCTCCCAGGTGCCATGATGAATTCCAAAAGCATTCAATGAGATATTTAGAGTGTCTTTAAAGATTTCCTCTGGCCGCCTTGGGGGAGTTTACCACAACGCAACTCGCCGTAGAAAATTCGTTTACGGATCCTGTGATCTGGCATGCGAGTTAAGTGACCAGCCCAGCGAATCTGATTCTTTAATAGTAGAGTGTGGATACTGGGCATGGACGCTCTTTCTGGGACTTCAGTGTCTGGGATCTTGTCTTGCCATTTAATCTTCAGTAGCTTCCTAAGGCAGACTGCGTGGAAGTGGTTTATTTTCCTAGCGTGTCGCTGATAAACAGTCCAGGTTTCACAAGCATATAGCATTGTGGATAATACAACTGCTTTGTAGACTTTTAGCTTTCTTTGCAGGCTTATTCCATTTCTGTCCCATACATTATTGTACAGTCTGCCAAAGGCCACGCTGGCCTTGGAGATTCTAGCATTCACTTCGTCATCAATTGTGGCAGCTTGTGACACAGTGCTGCCAAGATATGTGAATTTGTCCGCAACACTTAGTCTATGACAATTCACTTTGATATTCGGCACAGTGTGATTATTCCCTGGAGCTTGTTGGTACATAACTACAGTCTTCTCTAAGTTGATATTGAGCCCAAAGTTGGCACAGGCATGTGAGAAAGCTGAAACATTGTGTTGCATGTCTGCCTCTGAGTTGGCATATAGAGTGCAATCATCAGCAAACAGGAGCTCTCTGACGGTGTAGCTGTTAATTTTTATTTTAGCTTTCAGCCTATTGAGATTGAATAGCTTTCCATCCATGCGGTAGTTGATGTCTATTCCAATGTCGTTGTTCTCGAAGGCATTCGTCAACATAACTGAAAACTTGAGGCTGAACAGTGTTGGTGCCAGGACACATCCTTGCTTCACACCCTCCCCCCCCCCCCCCCCCAATTGGTGACAGGAAAGGGCTCAGACAGCTCACCATTTTCCTGTACTCTTGCCTGCATACCATCATGAAATAACTGCACTATTTGGACAAACTTTCGTGGACAGCCATATTTTGCCATAATCTTCCACAGTCCTTCTCTGCTGACAGTGTCAAAAGCCTTGGTAAGGTCAATGAAAGTGGAGAACATTTAGCAGTTCTGTTCCTGAAATTTCTCTTGCAGCTGCCTTGAGGCAATTATCATGTCAACAGTTCCTCGTTCTTTTCTGAAGCCACATTGACTCTCAAACATTTGGAGAGAACAGTAATAACATCTGATGGGAGATGCCTTGAAGAGATTAGAACAAGAATCGCCATGGCGAAAGAAGCCTTTAGCAAGATGAAAAATACACTGACCAATAAAGAGATGTCAACTGAAATGAGAAAAAGAGTGTTGAGGTGCCACATTGAGCCTGTACTTTTGTATTGATGTGAAGCTTGGATAAAGAGCAGTCAAGCTGAAAAACATCTGATAGCTGTGGAAATGTGGTTTCTGAGGAGAATGCAAAGAATACCATGGGCAGACAGAAAAACCAATGACCAAGTACTACAAGAAACAAATGAAAATCGTAAATTGATTAGAGAAATTAGGCGTAGACAGTCACAATATTTTGGACATGTTATGAGAAGAAATAAATTGGAGAACTTGGTGACAACTGGCAATGATCGAGGGGAGGAAAATAAGGAGAAGACAGCGAAGCAAATACTTGGATGGCTTGACCACATGGCATGGTCGAGACAAGAACACCGCGCTTACCGGCATGGCACATGATGGATGAATGGATACCATTCTGTGTTGTGGATAGCAATACTGTACCATCAGTGTATCGAATCTCTCTGGTAAGTCAAGACCACCGATATTTAGGGCATCATATAGCTCCCTGTTTATATCATCTCTGACATTTCTCATTATATTTTCGGCGTACAGGTTAAAGAAATAGGGTGACAGCACTCGGCCATGATGGACTTCTTGCTTGATATAAAACCAATCTGATGTCTCGCCATCTATTCTAACCGCTGCTTGTTGATATAAACAGGGCATTTTTATGAGTTGTATTACACGTGATGGAAAGCCCATATTCCTCATGATTTCCCAAAGCTTCTGATGTTGTACACAGTCAAATGCCTTTGAATAATCCACAAAACATGAGAATAGGTTTACATTAAATTCTCTGCAATTCTCTATTATTAAACGCACATTGAGTATGTGATCTCTTGTTCCTCTTCCTTTTCTAAATCCAGCTTGAACCGTGTAATTTCTTCTTCCATTTTCTTACAAAGTCTTCCCATAATGATTTTAAGTACAGTTTTACTTGCATGACTGATCAGGGTAACAGACAATCGGTCAATCACCAAATCCGTCAGCCAACTTATCAACCTACCAATTAATCAATAACCCAACCAACAAACCCGTTCTCAACACACAAACTACTCAACAATCAGTCAACCATCCAGCCAACCAATCAACCAACCAAACAATCAACCTATCCACCCCAAAACCATCCAATCAACCAACCAAACAACCAACCCATCAACCAACCAACCAAGCAACTACTGAACTAGCCAACTCATTAACCGACTGCGGGTCCGCATGGCCGAATGGGTAAGAACGTGTGTTCTTAAACATATGATGTGCTGATGCCAAGGTTAGCGGTTCAATCCCTACACCGGACAGCTGGACTAAAATGTTGACCTGTCGTCCTTAGCTTGGGGACGTAAATTACAAGTACCTCTGACGTCGGAGTGGATTCGCCTGATGCAAGGGACACTGTTAATAGGGAAAGCTAATCCATGCGCAAAATTCAGTCCATCACTACTATGAATTGTGTGTAGGGACTACGCTTGAGATCAAAGCGAGAGAGTGCAAAAAAAAAAAAAAACGACCATCCAACCCACCAACTAACCAGCCAACCAATAACCCGAAACGCCAACCAATCATGCGATCAGCAACTTCATTAAAAATTAAATATTTCTATTTGCATAAAACTGTATCCAGCGAACAAAAACTGTTTGCTCAAATACATCCAGGAATTAACATTTTGCGGTTCCAGCCAGTTTTCTGCAAACAGAAATATTTCATGTTAAATTCGCGATTACCGCGGGATTATGCTCCACAATCGAATAATATCAGTGGCCATGCACTCTACCAGATTCATTGCCAAACAAAATGTAGGTGAGGATCAAACAAAAATGGATGGCGGAAAATGGGAAGGAGTTTTGTGTCACAGTTATGACTTTAAAGTTGTTAATATGGTAGTAAACATGTTGTATTATACATCAAATTAAAGGGGGTTGCATGAGGAAAACTGCTGTATATGGACCCATCGCAGTTACTGGAATACGTTTAAGACGATTAACATTACCATGACACTTAATATAATTGATTTATACACTCATATTATAAGGGGTGGTCATTTGAAATCCGTTCGTGCCGCACCGCGCGTAATTGCGTACGTTGAACATGGTCATGCCATAATCATGTGATAAGTACTGACCAATGAATAAAAGAGCAAGTGCTTATCGTCCCATGATGTATAGGTTCTGTTTCTGACCGTTGATAAAATGGCCGGGTTGATCCAAAATACGTCCAAAGAAGTTCAAAGAGCGGTGATTCAATTTCTTTCATTTAAAGGATGTTGACCAGTGGACATTCATCGAAGAATGCAAGCAGCGTACGGTAACAAATGTGTGTTGAAGACAACAGTGACAGACTGGGCACGCATGTTTCGGAAAGGACGTCAGTTCACGACAGATCTTCGAGGGCCGGGTCAAGCTCATATTGTTGCAACAGAAAAAAAACCATCGCCAAAATTGATGCAGCAGTACATATGAACCGTTGTCGAAGCATACGTTCGCTAGCGAAAGAATATGATGTGTCAATTGGGACAATTCAAAAGGTCGTTAGTAAAAAACTGCAATATCGGAAGGTGTGTTCACAGTGGGTACCACGGATGTTGAACCACTTGCTGCGTTACAGAGTGGAGGATGATGCATTTCTCTTCCGCATAGTGGCAGGTGATGAATCATGGTGTCACCACTTTAAGCCGAGCAGCAAAAGAGAGAGCATGCAATGGAAGCATGCACCAAAAACCAAAAAAATCAAGTTACAGGTTTCAGCTGGTAAGGTTATGCTGAGCGCAATTTTTGACCATGAAGGGCTATTTTTGGCCGACTTAAAAAACCTGGTGTCAACATTAACTCTATCCACTACTTGCAAACACTAGACAAGCAGCAAAAATCCATCAAGAATAAACGACCCGGCATGCTTTCTTGCGGTGTGATTTTCTTGCACGATAATGCTCGTCCGCATGTTGTGCAGGAGACATTAGCAAGGAAGAAGTGGGAAATTCTACAACCAGCAGCCTATAGTCCTGATTTGTCACCATGTGATTTTCATTTGTTCGGACCTCTAAAAAAAAGGTCTAAAGGGGCAACGATTTCACACACATGCAGACGTAATGAACGCAGTAAACATATGGTTCGGTGAGCAACCACAATCGGTTTTTGCGAACGGCATTCGCCGCCTACCTAAGAAATGGGATGCTTGCCTGAATGCCTATGGCGACTTCTTCTGACCAACTCATGGTGCATAATTCATTCAAAATGAATGCTTTGTTTAACTCTGCCACACCTGTTAATGTTTCTATCATGCTTTTGTAATAAAGCCATTGGAATGGGTTTCAAACGAACGCCCCTAATATATATATATATAACTCTGCAGTATGCACATGAAGAGATGCAGCTAAACATGCTAGCATGCTAGGCAATAAATCGTGCAACATATTGTTTATAGCATCTGTCTTTAAATGTATATAGAGAATACATAGTTTTCAATAATCTTTCTCACCGAAGTAGTTTTAATACTAATTATCATCATCATCATTATCATCGTCATCGTCATCCTACTTACATTATCATCAATGCTATGAGTTAAGAGATTAGAACGGACATCACTGCACTCACGACATTCCCACACGCGCTCCGTCCCCTCGTTCAACAGCCAACGAAGAGCCGTACTACTAATCGACCACCTCTCCGACCACCTCTCCCTTGTCCATAGTTAATCTACCACCTAAATGTGCATCCCTACGAGCCTGTTCATTCCCATCAATACAATCTCCATCATAAGCCGGCGCTGTGGCGAATTGGTTGCAAACGAATTTCACAATCCCACATGCCACGTTCGAAACACAGCTGTAGACTATTTGCAAGCAGAGTGCCTTTCGCTGGTTTTCATACAATGGAATGAGCGTCGGTCATTCAGAAAGCAATGGCAATCTACTGAACGTATACTTGCCTAGTAAGTAAGTTAGTTAGTTAGTCGAGGTTCCAACTTCACGGCAACGGGTCGTCCCTATTATGCTCCGTTCCTGTGCCAGTGAATATCACACAAAATGCTCCCCACTGTCCAATGTAAAAAGTGGAATAGGCATGAGTCTCGGCAATCCAACAGCCCGCACAGGTACACTGTACGTAATGCCGCCACCGGAATGCCAACACAAAATTAATACACGAAAACCACAGTTCCGTGATTAGGCGGTTAGGCGTTGAACCGTTAAGGCCTGTGGCGTGTTTATGCTTGCAGCTACGGTTTGCAATCGCATTTTCCTCATGTTGGACTGGTAGTGCATGGTTCCGTCGTCCTGCTACTGAGTGAGTGCGTGAGCGACACTGTGAGCTGTGAAATTCGCGGGGAATACTTGCCTAGTAAATCACAAACAGCCCAAACATCCTAGCGTTGTCTGCGACGCCCTGTAAAAGATGGCAACTATCTCCATCTTGGTCTGTAATATTTTGTGTCTTGATTCCAGTCTGCCCGACACTACAGTTTCGAATTCTCAACGGGCAGAAGCTAGCAGACGACTGCCCTTACTCGGGAATCTCCAATATCACATTCAAAGACGAGACGATAGTCGACGATGAGGGGTCTTCCTCATGTAACGCGGTCTATACCATCGCCACAGTGGGCGGCAACAGCAAGCCGACATTTCTGACAGCTGGCATCTGCAAAGACATTGTTGAACAAGGCATTCAAGATGGCTACACGTGAGTATAACAAGCACGTAGTTTTCGGTTCTTCATTCCACACGTCTCCCTGTTTACAGATTCTGCATGTGGTTTCTGACAGCTGTGTTCTACACGTCGCCCGCTTGATTAAATCTGAATTTACAATGCGTCATTCTACACACGTCGTTCCATTAATTGACACGAAATCTGGACTCTAGTCTTTGATACTACGTATATACGAGAGGGCTTCAAATGTGGTACACACTGAAAGTGGAGGTTTTCGATGGTTTCAGACGTTGCACTGGCAGTATGGGTTCGAGCATTGTCAAGCTGCAAAACATGAACTATTAGGCTACCAATTAACAGTATATCACAACAAGAAATGATGTTCAAACCACATGGAACAAGAAGAAGAGGCCAACTATGTAAACGATGGATAGAGGCAATAGGAGAGTCCATGGCAATCTCGATATGTGAAGCCCAGAAACGGGCACTCTCCCGCTGTTTATTCTTCACTTCAACACCGCAAGGTACAAGAGGAACAAGATGGTATGAGACAAGATGAGATGAAACAAGTTGAGATGAAACCAGATGGGATGAAACCAGATTAGATGAGACAAGATGAGATGAAGAGATGAAACTCGAAGAGATGAAACAAGATCAGATGAGACAAGATGAGATTAAACGAGATAAAATGAGACAAGATGAAATGGGTTTTTTAATCAACTAGTACTAAATTTTAATAATTTTATTATACCTATGATTCATCCGCAACAGATCTACAATAATTGTTGGACATTGTAGTAACAGAGAGTGCAAAGAAAGGACTCTCCTTGAATATCAAGAAAACAGTAACAATGGTGATGTCAAAGAAACAGGTGACACCCAAATGTGAAATAGAGATAGAAGAGAATATTCTTCAATAAGTGGATAGTTTTAAATATCTAGGGACATTTATAACATCGGATGGAAGAAGCACAACAGAGATTAAGAGCAGAATAGGACAAGCAAATGCTGCATTTCAGAAAATGAAGAATATCTTATGCAATAAGTCGCTATCATTGAATGTAAGGAAGAGAGTGCTGAAGTGCTATATAGAACCTGTTTTGCTGTATGGCTGTGAATCTTGGAATGTAAATGAACAAATTCAGAATAGACTGGAAACAACAGAGATGTGGTTCCTTCGACGAATCTTGCGAATTTCTTGGAATGCCAAATTAACTAACAACAAATGCCTGAAAGAGGCTAATGAAACTAGAACATTATATACAACAATAAGAAAGAGACAAATAGCTTTTTTTGATCCTGTGATGAGAAGAGAGGCGTTGAAGAACATCGTGACAACTGGAAATATCGAGGGGAAGAGAGGCAGAGGCAGACCACGAGAAATGTTGCTGGATGCATTGCGACGGTGGCATGGAGGAATATCAAAGGCAGAGTTGATCCAGAAAACCAAAGACCGAGATCTGTGGAGAGTCATGAACGCCTGCGTCAGTCGGCATGGCACTTGATGATGATGATGATGATGATGCTGCTGCTGATGATGATGATGATGATGATGATGATGATGATGATGATGATGATGATGATGATGATGATGATGATTTATCCTCAGAGGCAATGACATCTTGTCCGCATTTGTCACAAGTGAAAACCAGGGTATCAGTTGTAGTTTTATATCCTTACTGACATTAGTTATCTGGGCTCCGTTGAGTTTGTGTTTGTGCAGTGCACCGTCGATAAATTTATTGCGAGTAGTATACTTTTCAGAGAATACATCCAAATGATTTCCACCGTTACTCTAGCTGTACCACTTGCCCCTCTTGGACTGTAACCTCAAAGAGGCAGCTGACTGGGATTTACTCTCACAAGATATCATTACCACATTAATTGTTGTCCATAGACATTCAATGCAGGAAAAGGGGCCACTGACACTAATGCCGTCACTTCTAATTATGCCTCTTCTAATTGATAATCTTGTAATTGTTTTCAATGATTTCTTCTTTAGACATTAAGTTGGAGTGGTTTGACGTTGAAATGTCTAAAGCCGTACAGGAAACATGACCAACTGACGGGAGCCAAGTGAGCTCGTGCCAAGGCGTGCAGCATGGATTAATCGTACTACATGATTCGATGTGCGCATTAGTTGAACAGACTCACGAAAAGTGTTTTTCAGGGTGGAAGGACCGTGAAAGAAACGTCACGGATCGAACGCCAGAGCTGGCGATTACACGTTGCAATGCCGCTAGAACGATTAGAGAGGTTATTGTGTCATCATCATCATCCAGTGTCTTCCCGGCTGGCGTGGGCGATCATGCCTCTCCACAAATTATGATTTCCGACGTCATGGATCAATTCGTGTGTTGACTCCCTTCCGTGCCATGACATAAGACTGTCAAGAATCTGCTCACTCTGTCTTCTTCTATCTCTCTTTCCGGTTGTCGCAGTATGTTTCAGCTTTTTTTTTTTTTTTTTGTCTTCTCATAACATAGCAAAAAAAAAAAAAAAAAAAAAAAACGATTACTGCTTCTTTCCTATGTTTGTGATAAGTTTTCTTTGCCGCACAGCTTCCTATAAAACGTCCTGGTGCTTTATTTGGCTGTCCAATTAATTTTCAGCATTCTTCTATAAAACCACATCTCCAAGGCCTCCGTGGATTGTTTTCGCCTGTTTACTAATTGTCCATGATTTGCAACCGTATGTTAAGGATGGTTCTGTGTAACATACAGAACTCTTTTTCTAACTTTCAAGGACAGTGACTTATTGCACAACATGTTCTTCATTTGAAAGAAGGCAGGTTTTGCTTGTCCTAGTCTGCTCTTTATTTCAGTGATGCATCTTCCATCTGATCCATCTAGTTTCTTAAACCAGTTTACGGTTTTCATTTGCTGCTTGTAAAACTTGCTCGTTGGTTTTTCTGTACGTCTATGGTATTCTTTACATTTTCCCTAGAAACTACATTTCCATTGCCATTAGGTGTTTGCTTTTTCAGCTTGTCTGCTCATGCTCCGCGTTTCGCATCCTTACAGAAACACATGTGCTATATAACACTTCATCTTCGACACTCTTTTTCTCGCTGCATTTGACATCTTTTTATTGGTCAGCATGTTTTCCATCTTGCAAAATTCTACTTTGCCATAGCGATTCTTATTCTAACCTCTTCAAGGTATCTTCCATCAGATATTACGACTGTTGGGAAATGTGTGTACCGATTCACTTGTTTAAAAATGTTCCCATTTAACATTGTGGTGTTTCTATCTTCTAGTGACAATGCTAATCTCTGTCGTCTTACAATTTAAGTCTAATCAAAGTCGTACACTGCGTGTAACAACAGCATCTACTAAAATGTTGCAGATCCTTCTCATTGTCTGCAGTCATCTGCATATCTAATGTTATTTATGTTATATTCCCCCAGTGATGATTCCTCTCATATCTTCTAGATTTCGAAAAATATTTTCACTGTATAGGGAAAACAGATCTTGAGACATTAAACAGCCCTGTCGCACACTTCTCTTAATAGGTTTATGTTGACCTACTTCATTATCAATAGTTATAACAGTTTGTTGTATCCAATATATGTGTTTTACAAGTCTAAGCTCTTAGACCATAATCTCTGTTAGTAAACAAATAATGCAAGTGTCAGGTTCTCACATTTAAGGATGAATCTGGCTCGCTTGACCTAACATATGCGAGACATACACAGTCACAGAATGATTTGACTGGACACACGGTAACACGAAGTTCAATAGTTTATTTACACTTCACATGTACCCCAATCTACTTCGGCATGTTGCCGGCATGATATGAATATAACAATACATACAGTCGATGAATCCATTCACTCACAGACTCAAACCACAGCCGCACAGTCTTCCATCTTCTCACAAGAGATACTAGCAATCGACATTCGGGCACAGCAACAATACAAGCCTCTCTCATACAGCGTCTGTCCGGTCCGAATACCCAAGCCTCGTCTGCCGTTTCTCGCTCTGAGCACTTGCCCTGTGGGATCGAGTCCAGCGGGAACTGCGTGCATCACATTTGCACTTGCTTGACCGCTGTCGGTTACTCTAACTCACCAGCGAACCTGTGGATGGGTAACTGTGGTTTGCCTGGCGCGCGTAACGACGCCGCGGCACAAAAATGGGGGATTATGACATGCTCCCCACCCCACTTTCATAAAAGGTATCACCTTTTATGTAAGCACTTTGTCAACTTAGGGTTAATATTTTAACCCAGTCAGAATCTTCCCATTAGTTGTCGTTGATGCATTGGCATAGATTTAATTGAAATACATAGGCAATGCATGATATATGTATTCTAACTCACGTGGTGTCAAAAAGTAACACCTCCCAAGTACCATCCTCTCGATGGATGATGACGTTTGTTGCAATTTTGACACAGTTAGACCGGTAGCACCAGCATTACATGCAACTACCTCGCAACCAAAATAAAAAAAATTCAAATACGTCCGGAGACGTCAGGTTAAACTGTAAATCGTCCCAAAATGAGACGATTTCAACCTTAGAGTCCCACCCAACTTTGGTAGGGACTTTCATGTTGGTCTACGACTTTAGCCATCTTCTCCATGCCCAGCTGATGTCATCCTGGAGTGTTGACAACCTGGCAACACAAAGGCTATTTTTATACCTTACACATTACAACGCACTTCGATTTACTGCCCTTTGGTGTAATATTTGACAACAATTAAATAAAAGGGAAATAATTTAAACATGTATTACATACAATAAATTTCATTTATCTATATATTTCTCAGCGAACCTTTGGATGGGTAACTGTGGTTTGCCTGGCGCGCGTAACGACGCCGCGGCACAAAAATGGGGGATTATGACATGCTCCCCACCCCACTTTCATAAAAGGTATCACCTTTTATGTAAGCACTTTGTCAACTTAGGGTTAATATTTTAACCCAGTCAGAATCTTCCCATTAGTTGTCGTTGATGCATTGGCATAGATTTAATTGAAATACATAGGTAATGCATGATATATGTATTCTAACTCACGTGGTGTCAAAAAGTAACACCTCCCAAGTACCATCCTCTCGATGGATGATGACGTTTGTTGCAATTTTGACACAGTTAGACCGGTAGCACCAGCATTACATGCAACTACCTCGCAACCAAAATAAAAAAAATTCAAATACGTCCGGAGACGTCAGGTTAAACTGTAAATCGTCCCAAAATGAGACGATTTCAACCTTAGAGTCCCACCCAACTTTGGTAGGGACTTTCATGTTGGTCTACAACTTTAGCCATCTTCTCCATGCCCAGCTGATGTCATCCTGGAGTGTTGACAACCTGGCAACACAAAGGCTATTTTTATACCTTACACATTACAACGCACTTCGATTTACTGCCCTTTGGTGTAATATTTGACAACAATTAAATAAAAGGGAAATAATTTAAACATGTATTACATACAATAAATTTCATTTATCTATATATTTCTCAGCGTCATAGCTTGATGCTTCTTTACAATAGCGAAATAAATGTCGCTACTGTGAACAAGTTGATCAAGATATGATTCTCAGATTACAATACTACAAAAATCGTAATACACAATTCGCGATTTTGAATTCGTGTTTCACAAATATTTTACATGCGTCATTACTTTTGGGGTTTTTCTTTATAGTCTGCTACAATTTTGTATAAATTTCTAACTTTCCGGAAGTACACACGCACTGCTGATGTAAACGAAAGTTCTCCACACACCTGTTCCGTAAGGATAAAATAATACTCGGAATGTCAGGTTGATCTAACTAGTTGGTGTGTTTGATGACTCGTTGGTAATACACTTGTTCCGCATGGATATAATAATAATCAGAATGTCAAGTAGTTCTAGCAAGCCGGTGTGTTCGATGTTTCGTTGAAAACTTCTGGATTACACTGTTCTAAGGTGGTTTTTTTTATTAACTGTCACAGTATGTTTCAATCACTCGTTCGATTTATTCGGATTAAAATGTCACTGGATAAGTCCTGTTTACAGGTACCACGGATAATTTGAATTGTTCACTTGAGGTAAGTAATGAACACATGTGGCACTGTTCTTTGTTCGTAATATTTATAATTAATACTGTTCACTTTCTATCACATACTACGCACTTATACAACACAATTATCACATTATAAAATATAGCATTATATACACTGGGATCTGGTCCCTATCACATAATTCACAGCTTCCCCGAAAAGACTTCATTACTGGCTGTGATGGTCTGAGTGTTTTGACACACTGCACTCAGACAATAAGTGGCTACTGGGTATCATCAGGACAACGTGACAAAAGATCAGCTAATGTATTAAGTTTGCCTGGGATGTGCCTCACTTCAAAACTGTAGTCTTGGAGCAAAAGAGACCATCGAGCTATCATGTGGTTAGTCAGTGCACCTGATGTAATAATCGTCAGAGGACTATTATCTGTTTCCACAATAAAGTGCCTCCCAAGGAGGAATCTGGACAATTTTGTGATGGCAAATACAAGAGCGAGGGCCTCCTTCTGAGGTGTGGACCAACTTCGTTCCCTCGTTTTGAGTTTTCGGCTTAGGTAATATACAGTGCACAAAATGCCGTCACTTTCCTGTAATAATACAGCCGCAATCGCCACGGAACTCGCATCTGTGCGCAATCTGAAAGGACAACTTTGGCAATTTGAGAATGGGATTCTTTGAACTATTCTCGGAAAAATAGGATAATACTTTATCGAATGCAAGTTTCAGGCATTCGCTGCTTACAATCTTATTTGGGTGATCTTTTTTTAGTATGTTAGTAAAACTTTCAGTCAGTTCAGCGAAATCTGGTATGAACTGTCTGTAGTAATTTAGCAGTCCTAATACACTTCTGACTTGTTTCTTTGTAGTCGGAAGTGATAGTTTTAAAATCTTTGACACGATGTTGTCGTCAGGTGTGACAAAGCCATCCGAGATTTTATAACCCAAAAAGGAGATTTCTTGGTAGGCTATGTCAACTTTGGCAGGTTTAACTGTCAGTCCGTGTTGTCTAATACGGTCAAACGTCTGCTGTAATGTCTTTATATGGTCTGTCATTGTCTTTGTGTGAACACAAATATCGTCCATGTACGAGATGATGTTCGTTATGTCTGTCAGTAATAGTCTGGTCATGCGTACGAATGTTGCCGGTGCATTGACAAGCCCAAATTGTAATTTGCACCATTCGTACAGTCCCCAAGGTGTGGCAAATGCTGTCAGGTGTATGCTCTGTTCGTCTACCGGTATTTGCCAGTAACCTTTTGTCATGTACAGTTTCGTAAAATACCTAGAGTCTGTCAGTTCTGTC
The DNA here is from genome assembly GCA_963921405.1 of Cepaea hortensis. Classification (NCBI taxonomy): domain Eukaryota; kingdom Metazoa; phylum Mollusca; class Gastropoda; order Stylommatophora; family Helicidae; genus Cepaea; species Cepaea hortensis. Next base: position 62,867,449 of record OY992879.1, read on the forward strand.
AGTAGTTCTTCACAGTTGGTCATTGGTTCTAAATCCAACTGTGTGATCTTATTTAACCTTCTGTAATCTACACAGAGTCTTATTGTTTGTCCTTTTTTCGCACTATGACTATTGGAGAACAAAAATGTGACTGTGATCGTCTGATAATGTGGTTCTTTTCTAAGTCAATAATTCCTTGATGTAGTTGTTCTTTGTAATGTATGGGAATGGAGTATGGTCTGCATTTTATTGGTGTGTTGGACGTCAAGGTAATGTGGTGGTGTACTAAGTCTGTCTGTCCTGGTTGGTTAGAAAAGATGGTATTGTAGTCTTGTATTAATAGTCTGCAACTGTCAGTCTCAGCTTGTGTCAGCTGAGGGTTGATTTTAATGTCTTGTAAACAATTTGTCGTGTCTAGTGCTGGTGTTGGTATTTCGTCTGTCTCCTCGTCGTCTTCATGGTCAATTATGGTGGTGCTGAGTGCTGTCTCGTCTTGGTCTTCGTCTCTGTTGTAGTATGGTTTTAGCATGTTGACGTGGAATATTTTATGTTTGTCGTTGTCTGCAATTTCATAGTCAACTGTCGAAATCTGTCTTAGTACTTTAAATGGCCCTTGCCATGAGTCTGTCAGTAAATGTCGGTCACTCGGTAGAAGAAGAAGAACGTCCTGTCCAGGTGTCAGCGTTATCGTCCTGTTTCCTCTGTTTGCGTATTGTCTGTAGATCGCACCAGATTTCTTAAGTGCTTCCTTGGCTATGATACAAGATCTCATTATTCTTTCACGCAATGATGTTACATGCTCGTATGATTATATGGGTTTATGTACAGGTGTAGTTTCAGTTAACATGGAGTTGTATATACATAATGGGCCGCGTGGTTTGGCACCATACACAAGCTCAAATGGTGAAAAACCGGTGCTGGTATGCGGAACTTCGCGGTAAGCAAATAATATGGCAGGCAAATAGGTATCCCAGTCTTCGGGATGTTCTTCTGTGACTTTAGACAGCAAATGCTTTAAGTCCCTATTAATCTTCTATATAATCCCAGTGGAGTGGGGATGATATGGGCTGTTAAAGCATTGCTTAACACCTAACATTTTGGTGAAAGCTTGCGTTGCTGTTGCTATAAATTGACTTCCACGGTCAGATAGGATAGTGTCAGGGAACCCTACTCTTGAGAATATATGGAAGAAAACTTCCATCACTTCCTTGGCAGTTATGTTCTTTAGGGGAATCGCTTCTGGCCATCGACTACAAAGATCAATTGTCGTAATTATGTATCTATTTCCTCTGGATGTAACGTGATTTAGAGGACCTACAATGTCAACCGAGATCTTCTCAAAGGGTCTACTGGCTAAATCTGTAACCTGTAATTCAGCCTGTGGGTGTTTACCCTTTTCACTAACTGTGTTAACAATCTAGATCTGGTCTTCGAATATGCCATATGCCCTGCAAAAGTTATATCATGTGCAAGATGCAAGGCCTGTTTACGGTATTCAACTGGCAGTACCGTTTGCTCTGTGGTATGGTTGCCTCTGGTATAGTACCTTGTGAGGATGCAATCTTTCAGAGCAAAATGCCATCTTGCATTTTTGGTTAACCTTGGCTTTTGGCCTATCAGATTAAAATATTTAACCAATGATGGGTCAGCCTTTTGGGTTTCTATTAAGTTCTCCTTCATGGTTTTTGAAGGAAGTAACACTGGGCTTAGCATTTGTAGTGCCTCAGTTTGATCAATTTGATCTTGCACTCTAGCAGCAGATCTAGTTACTGCGTTAACATTATCGGTAACATGACATGGTGGTGAATGAATTACATCAATGGATTCATGTGATGATATAACAGAATTGGCTACAATGCATTCATCCAATGATATTACATTCTTACTAATGCAGTTAGATGGAGATGATAGTACATCATCATTAACACACTTGGCATCAGATGTTATGGTGTTATGAGGCATATCATTTACCTCAGGAAGGTTTCCTACAATAACATCACAACATGGGTTGGATAATGCTGCACATTTGACCTTTCCTGTGATGAATGGGGTGTTAATATATGCCCATGCAAGTGGATACTTCTCGATGTTCCCAGAGAAGGTTCTGCGTGTTATGTGTTTGCCTGTATTGTCTGTAGGCAATATGAACCGCCTTTTTACACCGATAAGAGTACTGCCGCTGTCCCGTAAGACTGTAGCAGATTTGCCATTAACATATCCCTGGTGGATGTTAATCTTGCCTTTGGAGTCTATCACCAAGTTAGCTTCTTCGTTGGTGATAGGTATTGAGTGGCAACATGTCAAAATGCCATCTTCATGAAATTGATTGCAAGTGGTACATTTTTCTACTTTAAACATATCAATAGTCTGTGCTGAGTTCACAGGGTGATCTTCAACCTCTTCATCTTCTGAGGCAGAGCTATCGAACATGGCTGCATTAGCCTTCTTGGTCATCTGTTTGCCTAAACAAGAATGGCGCCAATGACCATACGCCTTACAGAGGAAGCATTTGGATAGGCGTTTATAGCTTCTTCGCTCTTTGTCTTGCTTATTCACGTAGTTTTGCAAGTATTTTAGATATTATGGGTTCTTATCACACATTTCTGTCTGATTGTGTTCTATTTGGCAAAATCTACATTGCTGGTATTTCTCAGTATTAGGCTTGAATGATCTTTGCCTATTGTAGGGCTCTGATCTTGGTTTGTCATGTGTAGCAGCTGCCACAAAAGTTAAGTCAATCAACCCACTGGAAAAACAATGCTTGTTGGCTGTAAAATAGCCAGAACCTCGCTTTTCTATCTGTTCTACACTTTCACACTGACACTCTAGCAGAAACTTGGAAAATGGAGGTGGAAGAGATGAGATGATTTTATCTCTGAGGATGAGATCTTTTAGTTTATTAAAGTTATCATTAATCTTGGCCGCAGACAGCCATTTACTGAAAATATCCTGTACTACAGAAATGTAGTCAGAGAACGTTTGTGTAGGTTTTGGAGATAGCTTACTAAATTGTTCTCTGTAGCCTGCTTCATCTAACAGGAAGTGTGACATTATTTTTGACTTTATGTACTGATAATCTTTTCTGAGATCTTTAGGGATGGTCTCTATGACTTTCAGAGGCTCCCCTGATAAACTTTTCATGTATATTATGTTCCATTCCGTTTCTGGAATCTGGTAATGGTCCATTAATGTTTCAAAGTTCTGGGTAAAGGCTGCAATGCAGTCTCCCGAGGTATAGTTTCTGACGATCCCTTGGTACTTTTTGTACTGGTTTTCTTTTTCCAGTCTTTCTGATTTACGAGACTCTTTTTCTACAGCTGTTTCGGCTTCAAGCTGTTTGATTTTCAGTTGGAGTTCAAGCTGTTCTCGTTTACTTTGAGCTGAGATTTCTGCTTTCTTTACTTCAGCATCTATTTCTGCCTTTTTCGTTTTTGCAGCCAACTCCAATTCTGCCTGTTTCATAGCTGCTTCTGCTTGTTTAGTTTTTGCAGCCATTTCCAATTCCGCCTGTTTGGCAGCTCTTTCAGCCGCTCTTTCATCGCGGTCCCTAGCTTTTTCCTGTGCTAGGAGATGTTCTGAATATTTTGTTTCACTCCATTTTGTTAACTCATCACCAGTTAACTTTAACTTTAAACCCATCTCAATGAACTCGTTTAAAGTCGACATGATGGAATCTTTCAATGAAAATGAATTCACTCACACGCAATTTTGTTATAAAGTGTTAGTAATTTAAACAATTTATACAATATTCTTAAATTTACAGCGCGTGCCTAAACTTGCATACAAAAGTATATGAAAAAGGTAATACTTAAGTACTCTGGAGACACTGGAGAATGGTGAAAACAGGACCAGAGACTGTAGGGTCGTTACCGTTCGAACAAATGACCTCTACGGGTAACAGTATCAGGTGACACACGAAAACCTGTTTACTTTTGGAGGAAAAAATTTTAGAATCTGTGTTTTTGTGAGGTGTATGTTTGTCACTAAGTTTTAATTTAGGTTTGTATGCCGTCGAGTGTTATTGTTGGTCGTAGTGTCGTCTGTTCAACAATTTCCACAAGTATCTTTCTTTCCTGAACTTTCTGCTTCCACACGCTACACAACTACTTTCACGAAGACAAGTTAGCCATGTTTAAACGTTCAGTAACTATGATGATACATCGCTTATACACAAATTAAATGATCAACTTTAGTAAGGACGTAGACATCATATTTACTATTTCATGTTGACAAGTTACATACGATCACAATTTTAAGTTTAACTGATCCAACACGGACGAACAACCTATGCTCACTTATGATTTACTTAATGCTAGACAACAGTTATCCACGTCTACATATTCATTTCCTAATGTGACAAGTTATTAATGATCACATCTATGGTTTAAATCCGACAAGGACGAGCTACCCACGTTCACACATGTCAGGTTCTCACATTTATGGATGAATCTGGCTCGCTTGACCTAACATATGCGAGACATACACAGTCACAGAATGATTTGACTGGACACACGGTAACACGAAGTTCAATAGTTTATTTACACTTCATATGTACCCCAATCTACTTCGGCATGTTGCCGGCATGATGTGAATATAATAATACATACAGTCGATGAATCCATTCACTCACAGACTCAAACCACAGCCGCACAGTCTTCCATCTTCTCACAAGAGATACTAGTAATCGACATTCGGGCACAGCAACAATACAAGCCTCTCTCATACAGCGTCTGTCCGGTCCGAATACCCAAGCCTCGTCTGCCGTTTCTCGCTCTGAGCACTTGCCCTGTGGGATCGAGTCCAGCGGGAACTGCGTGCATCACACTTGCACTTGCTTGACCGCTGTCGGTTACTCTAACTCACCAGCGAACCTGTGGATGGTTAACTGTGGTTTGCCTGGCGCGCGTAACGACGCCGCGGCACAACAATGGGGGATTATGACAGCAAGCTCTGTGTACCGTTATCAATAATTGCCCATAACTGAAATGTCTAATTTATTTACCCTCTCAGGTTTGACATCCAGATTGGCAATCAGAAATACCCGATCATGAAGCCGCTGTTTACACTCTATCAAGGTAAGGAGTCTCGGTTTGTGCTTACACCGTATCTTAGGAATATACAACATGAGAATAAGTGCCGAAGACAAGAAGAGTAGCAACTTGTGTATCCACTCAAGTACTACAGCTTAAATCAGAAGACAAGAAGATTAGCTGCTTGTAGATCCACTCATTTCAGCATCATCAAGTGCCATGCCGGCTGCTAGCGTAGGCGTTGATTACTCTCCACAGATCTCGGTCTTTGGGTTTCTGGATAAACTCTGCTGATGATATTCTTCCATGCCACCGTCCCAATCCATCCACCATCATTTCTCTTGGTCTGCCTCTGCCTCTCTTCCCGTCGATCTGTCCAGATGTCACGATGTTCTCCAATGCCTCTCTTCTCATCACACGACCAAAGAAATTTGTTTGTCTCTTTCTTATTGTTGTATATAATGTTCTAGTTTCATTGGCCTTTTTCAGGCAGTCTTTGTTAGTTACTTTGGCAGTCCAAGAAATTCGCAATATTCGTCTCAGGAGCCACATCTCTGTTGCTTCCTAATTTGTTCATTTACATTTCAAGATTCACAGTCAAACAGCAAAATAGGTTCTATATAGCACTTCATCACTCTCTTTCTTACACTTGTGCTAATTTTCATGTTATGTTCACTACACATTTCGTTTAGACTATTCATATGGTCTTGTAATTCAGCTTCTGATTTTGCTATTAGTGGTTGGTCGTCCACAAACAGGTGTTCTCTAATGGTTAGATTTGCAGATGGTTCTTCTTCTATGCTCTCGTCATGCGGTGTTCTTGCGGTCTCTGTTTGGCTGGTTTATGTACATATGTTGTCTATATAGGTTATGAACAATAGAGGAGGACAGGACACAACCTTGTCGTACTCCGGATCTTATGGTGAAGGTGTCCTCCAGTTGCTCTCACTATGCATTCATTGTTGTTGTATAAGCTTCTACATAGGTTTGTTAGATGTGTACTCAAGTATAGTGTTTTATTGAATTCAATTGATTTTTGTATAAGTTTTCTAAGAGCATAAATGGCATCTGTGCATCCTTTGTTTTTTGTTCCTAAATCGAAGTTGCGTTTCGCTTAGCTGGGGTTCTATAGTAGTTCGTAATCTTTTCTCAAGAATTTTGCAAAATATTTTCCCAGTATGAATCAACAGTGAAATGCTTCTGTAGTGTGTGCAGTCTCTTTTGCTGCCTTTTTTTTCCTAACTGGGATAATTATGGCGTTTCCCCAGTCTCGTGGTGTCTGTTGTTCTACCTAACATGATTGAATTGTCTATGTAACCATGCTATTCCTACTTGCTGCTTTAATTAGTTCATTTGGTATTTCATCTTGTCTCGGTGATTTGTTCAATGGGGCTAATCTGACGGCTTCTATAAGTTCTTCTTTAGTTATGTCTGGCTCTAGTTCTTCGGTAGCATCTGTGTTAGTTTCTTGAATTCCTGTGACATCTGATGGAATGTTTAGAAGTTGTTTGAAGTACTACTTCCATCTTATTAGGATTTGTTTTTGTTCACTTATTGATTCTCCATTGTCCTGTTAACTATTTCAGTTGGGTCAAAGGGTTCTCCTCTGGTTCTCGTTGCACTTATCTTTTTGTAGAAGTTTCTAGTTGCCTCCTTGTAGTTTCTATTTCTCCATACTCCTCCCAGTCTTTTTTGTTTTTCTCTCTTTACTATTCTATTCACGTGTCTTCTCGCTATTCTATATTCTGTATAATCACGTTCCTATTTGCTTGTCAACCACATTTTTATATTTTTCCTTTTTGTCTTTTACAGTTTTCATTACCTCTGAGTCAAACCAACTTGTTATTTTCTTTATCCCTGTTTTGCGTGTGTGTTTTTTTCGTGGTTCCACATGCTATTTTTGCAATATATAAAATACTTGATTTGAAAGAGTTTCAAGTACCTAGGAAGTATAATATCATCAAATGGCAAATCAGAAGACGAGATCGAAAATAGATGCAATAAGGCAAAACCAACTCATTGGACAAATGGTACCAATACCCGAAGAACAAACATGTATCAATAGTTACTAAGAAAGCACTTTACAACACAATCTTCCTACCACGCCCGTGTGTTGCCGGGGCCCATATGGGAGAGCAAAATATAGTAACACTGTTGCCTACCATGCATGTCGTAGGAGGCGACTGAGGAGGATATGGTTCCGTCGCCCTGCTACTGAGCGAGTGCGTGGCGCGACACTGTGAGCTGTGAGTTTCGTGTGGAATGCTTTTACATTTGTCCGCGGTTGTGTGTAGCGTGAACTGCATGTTCGGAACGATGGCGACCGCCTGTTGCTGGATTGACTGGTTTGCCTTTTCGGCTCACGAGTGCATTTTTCAGGAGACTCCTGGGAGTCGCCGCTGGAGGTACGGAGTTCGTGCTGTGTGCGGCGCTTTCGGCAGGTCGTCCTGTGGAAAGAGACCGAGTCATATAGGATAAAACCTGGGTCAATGAAGTCTTTCTGGTGACTGCCATTTCCATCGACGATGAACTGTATTTTTCATGGAGGACTTTTGTGTTGGCATTCTGGTGGCGGCATTATGCACAGTGTACCTGTGCGGGCTGTTGGCTTGCCGGTACTCCTGTCTGTTCCATTGTTCACTTTTGGCAGTGAGGAGCATTTTGTGTGATATTCACTGGCACAGGAATGGAGCAATATGGGGACAACCCGTTGCCGTGAAGTTGGAACCACGACTAACTAACTAACTAACTAACTTCCTACCAACTCTATACTATTAATGCCAAACCTGGACAATGACAGAAAAAGAGAAAAGAAAAATCACAGAAACAGAAATGAGATTCCTGAGAAGAATACTCAATGTATCAAGAAGAGATAAGGTCAGAAATGAAGAAATCAGGACTAAAGTGAGGGTTGTAGCTGCACTAGATTTTATTAGAAGGCAGCAAGTCAAATGGTTTGGCCATTCAAGTAGATTACCAACTAACAGCATACCACAACAAACAATGATGTACAGACCAAATGGAAACAGAGGAAGAGGCCGACCACTTAAACGATGGACGGAGGGAATAGCAGAGTCCATGGGAATATCGATACATGAAGCCGATAAGCAGGCACTCTCCCACTGTTTATACTTCACCTGGACACCGCAAGGTACAAGAGGAACCTTATGAGATGAGATGAGATGAGATGAGATGTCGTGTGGGACAGATGAACACAAAAATATTAACGAAAACAAAAATGAAAATAGGCCTTATTTCTACCTTGAAAATTGATGCAAGCACCACTGTTCATTGATCAGAATGGTCCTGTGTCTATTTGGGCGTCAAATAAGTTTGTGTGCGGTCTCTTTGAACTCAGGTCTCGTCCTTACACGTGCTACTCCTTCTAATTCGCAGGACTGATTTTTGCTTATAGTTTAACTTTTATTGTTACCAGTGTCCCTCGCCATCAGACGAACCCACTCCGACGTCAGAAGTACTTGTAATTTACGTCCCCAAGTCAAAGACGAGAAGTAAACATTTTAGTCCAACTGTCCGATCTTGGGGTTGAACCCGCTACCTCGGCATCAGTACACCGGACGTTTAACAACTAGCGCTCTAATCCATTCTGCCCTGCTGATTCCCCAAAGAAGATGTGATAGAAGTGCCCGCTATTTAATCAGTTACGCTTATATTATTTTGCAGTAGAAATCAGCCCGGCTTTCGATTTCGATTCTACCATTACTCCTACCCCCTTCAACCTCAGCAGATAAGTTACATCAGGGTTTATCCCTGGTTCAGAATAATGATCATGTGACCGAGTCAGCCACAAATCGGATATTAATTTGAAGGTGATTGTTGTCCACAGAGGGTAATGGCTATAACCAGCTTTACAGATCTGTTTCTACTTTATGTTTGACTTCCCCAGGCCCTGGCGGGACCGCCTTTTTAGATGTCAATAAAAATTACCGGAGAATCCTGGACTCTCTGGGCGGGTGTCAGAAGGCTGCGTGTGCCTACAATCCTGCTACCATGGATGGTCTTGTGGACATGACCAAGTGCAAGATCCTCAGCTGGGGAGTCTCAAACTCCGGTAAATCCTTTATTTTGTTCTGTACCCACCAACTCACCACGCGGCTGTGGTTTACTTTATATGTTTTATTTCTAGCTTTCTGCCCCTGCCAATTGTTACGTTGACCTCCTGTGTCCTAATCAATAGATAGTTTAATTATCCCAGTCCCAATTAAATTTACTTTAATTCTTCAAGTAATAATCAACTGTTACTTTAATTCTCCCTGTCTCAATAAACTGTTACTGTCATTCTTCCTGTCCAAATCAACTGTACTTTAATTGTTCCTATCTCAATTAACGGTACTTTAATTGTTCTTGTCCCAACAAACTGTTACTGTAATTGTCCTTATCCCAATCAACTGTTACTTGAACTGTTCTTGTCCCAACAAACTGTTACTTTAATTGTTCTTATCCCAATCAAATGTTACTTAAATTGTCCTTGTCCCAGTCAACTGTTACTTAAATTGTCCTTGTCCCAGTCAACTGTTACTTAAATTGTCCTTGTCACAGTCAACTGTTACTTAAATTGTTCTTGCCCCAACAAACTGTTACTTTAATTGTCCTTATCCCAATCAACTGTTACTTAAATTGTTCTTGTCCCAACAAACTGTTACTTTAATTGTTCTTATCCCAATCAAATGTTACTTAAATTGTCCTTGTCCCAGTCAACTGTTACTTAAATTGTCCTTGTCACAGTCAACTGTTACTTAAATTGTTCTTGCCCCAACCAACTGTTATTTAAATTGTTCTTGTCCCAGTCAACTGTTGCTTAAATTGTTCTCGTCCCAATCAAATGTTACTTAAATTGTCCTTGTCCCAGTCAACTGTTACTTAAATTGTCCTTGTCACAGTCAACTGTTACTTAAATTGTTCTTGTCCCAATCTACTGTTACTTAAATTGTTCTTGTCCCAATCTACTGTTACTTAAATTGTTCTTGATCCAGTCAACTGTAAACAAACAATGCCCAAACGTAATTAGTCGATGATGTATATTTTCTAACAGACGATTTTACTCAAGATGGTCTCTATGTGGCAGACGTGAAATTGAACGACGGCGGGTGTACAAGTATACCAGACCAACCTGGCGCCACAAACTCATTGTGTTTCCGCGCTGTTGACGACAAGAATCTGATTTGCGCTGTAAGTAGTCAATGTAAACATACATTATGGCATACACAGACAGGCATGTTTCGAGCAGAATGACAGGCTTCCATTCAACATCCATCTGTTGGATTTTCCCTCAAGACATGCTGGTGTGGTTGGAAACGAGCAGGCAGACAAGCTGGCTGGGTCTGCACTTCTGTTGAGGTAATGGTGCTTGATCAGGCAAACGTGGTCGGGGCCCTTTGGGATCGTGTGTATTGTTCACAAGAACAGATAGATTATCACGGCTTGGAGAGAATGGTGCTGCAGGGAGTGACAGAGATTCTGGCCGACACTCTCGACTCCGAAAAAGGCCAGGCGGATACATAATCAGACTGCTATTGGCATTTAGTATTGGGACTCTTTACTGGCTGTTGTAGATGAGGATGGGGCACTATGGGAATGTCCCGAGTGTTGTGATGTCGGTTCTTGACTCAACTCAAATCCACCATATTACATACATTAGTAGTTTTTTTTTTTTTTTTAAATAAAAGTGCATAATACATTGCACAGTTTATTTCCTGGCATGTGTCCTTGTCTCGTCAGATGTATGTTACAGAAGAAAAATTCAATTTATAATGAAGTAGAGTTATGAATCCTTTCAATCGAAATAAAAACATACGTTGTCTTATGTTTCAACGTCACCACAATAGTTTTAAAGAGATCACCATGTCTTTGTGCTTGCACAGTCATGATTGACAAGCGTGAATAGTTGATACCTAGCATATTTTATAAACATTTTGGCTACTTTGAGTGAAGACTACTGAAATGTCTGCAATATGTCCAGATTCAATTAAATTACATGTTATTTTGTTTGTAGTATTCACCTGGCGAGATACAGAGAGAATGCCGGACAATAAATTGTGCAATACATCGTTTGTGTCTTCTTTATTCAAATCTCCAACGGGAAAACATTGTGTCGAATGGATAGTTTTGTCATGTGATGTAGCATGACAGTCAATATGGGAGTTTGTACACATAGACATACGACTTGGGTGACGTCATTGCTCGATGTAGCGTACCGCCAGAGTTTATATAGAATGATATGTGACGGTAGTATCATTACGTGATATAACGTGACATGAGAGTTTATATAGAATGATATGTGACGGTAGTATCTTTATGTGATATAACGTGACACGAGATTTTATATAGAATGATATGTGGCGGTAGTATCATTACGTGATATAACGTGACATGAGAGTTTATATAGAATGATATGTGGCGGTAGTATCTTTATGTGATATAACGTGACACGAGATTTTATATAGAATGATATGTGGCGGTAGTATCATTACGTGATATAACGTGACATGAGAGTTTATATAGAATGATATGTGACGGTAGTATCTGTATGTGATATAACGTGACATGAGAGTTTATATAGAATGATATGTGACGGTAGTATCTTTATGTGATATAACGTGACATGAGAGTTTATATAGAATGATATGTGACGGTAGTATCTTTATGTGATATAACGTGACACGAGATTTTATATAGAATGATACGTGGCGGTAGTATCATTACGTGATGTAACGTGACACGAGAGTTTATACAGTTTGGCATGTTTGTGGAGGGGGGGGGGGGCGCGACTGGCTGAGTGGATAAGAAGGCCGGGTTTTCATTCGGGAGACCCGGGTTCGAATCCTCGGTAGGGTGTGGATTTTTTTTTCTGTCGGGGGCAAAAAGAAAATCCTAACCTGCACAGCTCGCGGCGACTGCACTAGCCAGGCAGCCCAAATTCCCCAGGCTGAAGATTCCCCCGCCTTAAACTGCAAGTTACTATAGGCAGTAGATCACAGTGACAGACATATATGTGTCGTTTCGTCACGTGGTATAACATGACACGGGAGTTTACAAACATTGACGTTCATTGGTAGTTCCATCACATGGTCTGATGTGACAGACAAAACAATAGTGTATACAGACTCGCTGTTGCAGATGAGGACGGGGCAAGTTGGGAAACGTCCCGAGTGTTGTGATGTTTGTTACTGACTCAACTCAACTCAGCCGAGCCTTATAACATGCATAGTTAGCTTTTGAATAATAAAGACATATACAAATACATGCTTAATTTCATCACGTACTCCAGTGTGACATGAAAGTTGATATACGAGACTCGTAGAATCAATATTCCATGCGCGAAAGAATTTCCACTTGTCACATCCGGCTCATTGCTCGACTCTGAAACATGGACTCAAATTAAACAAAACAGATTAAATGAATGTGTTCATATATGAAATAGGGTTTTATCGAGGAGGTAGCCACTGTTCTCACCTTTTGACACCGAACCATCTATGTAGACAATCACATCACCCGAGTGAGCATTGTCCTGAAAACTGTGCGGAAAACAAATTAAATGAACGAGCTTTTAACGACGTACCGAAAAATAGATGACTATTGATAATTTTATAGACATGTAGTTTACCTTGACCTAGTTAGAATTCGAGGCATGAAGGTCACTTACTGAAACAAACTTATGATCAAAATCCAGTAGACAAGAGAAATTAGGACGTTCAAGAAACAAATACATGTCACATGCATGCAAACACCAACTACATCACACAGGCAAACAAGAAACAACTGAGGTTGGCGCTGCAGGTTTTTGTAAATAATCACTACATGGCATCTCTCATCCCCAGGCGGACAGCGGGGCCCCAGTTTACTGCAGCTCAAAGACCACAGACGAGTGGGTGCTGATGGGTGTCTCAGGCCTTCAGACGTCCTGCGATGATTCGCCTGAGGTCAAGGTGTTACCGTACCCTGGTTAATAAGCGCCACCTTCTTCATCAACATTATTCCTTGTGGTGAATAAACTAATAATAGAAATATAGTCTGGGCATGTCTTTGTTTTGTGGGTAGCACTCACATTTGTTTTTTCATATCCTTTCCTTTTTGCTAGACATCGGAGTCAACACCAGCATTTCTGCCGCTCTGATCTCTTGGCAGTTTTACGTTCAGTAGTTTGCCATTGCCGGGCTCCGTGACTAAAAGACTTACGGATGCGATTCGTAAGCCCGCTTACCCGCGTTCGAAACACAGCTGCAACCGATGTGGCAGCAGACCGCGTTGCGCTTGGTTTTAACGAGTTGGCATGGGAGTCGGTCGTTCAGAAAGCAATGGCAAAAATAAATAAAAAGTTTGCCATTGCTTTGTGAACGACCTGCGCCGATACCAACTCAAAATCAACTCAACGCGGTCTCGTGCCAAATCGTGAGCAACTGTGTTTTGAACGCGAATATACTGTATTACGAATCGCGTCCGTAACACCTTCGCCACGGAGTAACACTAACTATATGGTGTATTTTTAATGAATGTGGGGTTTCTTTAAAATATTGCTTTCCAAGATTTGTATTTACCTTTTATAGTTCACATGGCGAAAGTAGCCTTGAGCAAGATGAAAAACATACTGACCAATAAATAGATGTCAGTTGAAACGAGAAAAAGAGTGCTGAGATGCTACATAGAGCCTGTACTTTTGTATGGATGTGAAGCTTGGACAATGAGCACTCAAGCTGAAAAACATCTTATTGCTGTGGAAATGCGGTTTCTGTTGAGAATGCAAAGAATACCATAGGCAGACAGAAACACCAATGACCAAGTACTACCCAAAAAAAAAAAAATGAAAATCGTAAATTGATTAGAGAAATTAGACGTAGACAGTCAAAATTTTGTGGATATGTAATGAGAAGAAATAAATTGGAGAACTTAGTGACAACTGGCAAGATCGAGGGGAAGAGACCAAAGGGAAGTAAATACCTGGATGACTTGACCACGTGGCATGGTCGAGACAAGAAAACTGAGCTGATCCACGATTCTGGTCATCGAGTGAAATGGCGAAACATGACCGCCCACATTTACCGGCATGGCACAAATACAAAATACAAAGCTTGGAACGGCAATATTTTCAAAAATCCCTCTGTCATTAAAAATACACCCTATATAAGTATACCATTAATTGTTATCATTTGTCCGTGTGGAATTCTATAGATGAAAGTCAGGGTTTGGTCAGATATGACAGTAAACTGTACTGCCTGCTTTCTGTTAGCGCAGAATGTTGGGCTGCGCTCACCAAACCCGACACCCTACATCGTGCCAATGGCTTCAGGCCGAAGAGCGCAATTGGGCGGGTACAAGCCTTACTCTAGTGCGAGAAAATGAAACCTACAGACTAAGTATTATGGCAAGGCAGATCAGACCCTAAGCCTTGGTCGGCAACTGGTCTAGGATGGAAGCTCCGACAAGCGGACAGTTAGAGCATTGCTTTGCTGATCCGACGGCAGCTTGTTTTGCTAAAGACTAATTGGTGTTTTCCTTTGGACTAAACTAGGCAGGCCAAGAAAGAGATCATGCTGAATAGGCAAAACATGGTCTCTAACTTTAGCCCAGGCTTTGTGCTATGGGGATCTGGTTGACAGTCGTCACTCAGAGGTAAGCAAGCCGGACATATAATCATATTGCAACGGGCACCATTAGTATTGAAACTCATCGCTGGCTGTTGAAGATGAGGACTGATCGCTAATGGGAATGTCCCAAGTTCAATGATGTCGGTTCTTGGCTCAAATCTACCAGCGGAGTTCAAGAAAAAAAACAACCGACTAATATATAATATAATAATAAATAATATAATAATTGGTACGTTTTTATTTACACATCTAGTTTCCAACTGTGTTTGTTTATTGGAGTTATGTGCTCAAATGACATCCACTTGATCCGCCATCAACACAATATTGGAGACAATCAGTGAGCATTTCAACACAATAACATTCGTGGCTTATCGATCTTTGGAGGCAGCCAGTCAGAAGCCTCCCCACTGTGATAAATGTGATATCCGGCGCATGTGTTTGTAACATAAACAGCTGGAATGATCTGATCTATTGTTGATGAAGATGTCGCATACAGATTAAGTTATTTATTTGTCCTTTCACGGGATCTGGCAAGTCCCCAGCATTTATTGGCTGCATGTGATTTACTAGGCAATTTTAAATTCAGCAGTTTGCCGTTTCTTTCTGAACGGTCGACGCTCATACCATCTAAATCAACGCCAAACGATTTGCTCCAAAATTTCCTGCAGCAGATACATTATCATCAGCATGTGCCGTGTCGATAAGCGTGGGCAATCATGTTTTGCCATCTCACACGATCACCAAAATCTTAGATCAGCTCTGTGTTCTTGTCTCGACCATAACACGTGGCCTAACCATCCAGGTAATTACGTCTCTGCCTTCCCCTTGTTTTTTTCCACCTCAATCTTGCCAGTTGTCACCAAGTTCTTCAATTTATTTCTTTTCATAATGTGTGCAAAATCTTGTGACTCTCTACGTCTTATTTCTCTAATCAGTTTACGGTTTTCATTTGTTTAGCGGATACATAAGATACAAGTAAAATGTTTACATTATATATCCTTTGCAGGACGTAGCGATCAACCCATGTTTGATGTATAAATAATGTGTATAGTGTTGAAGAATGGATACACAATCATTGCCTCGAGAGTATGGTGAGGACCGACACTCAGTATCTGAGGACATGTCAGATGACCACGTAATCAGATTGCAACCGGTACCACGAGTAAATGGACTCTTTGTTGATAGTGTAAGATTAGGACGGAGAGCCTATGGGAATGTACCGAGTGATGTGATGTCTGTTCTTGGTGTTGGAATATACCGAGTGATGTGATGTATGTTCCTTGTGCTGGAATATACCGAGTGATGTGATGTCTGTTCTTGGGTTGGAATATACCGAGTGATGTGATGTCTGTTCTTGGTGTTGGAATATACCGAGTGATGTGATGTCTGTTCTTGGGTTGGAATATACCGAGTGATGTGATGTCTGTTCTTGGTGTTGGAATATACCGAGAGCTGTGATGTCTGTTCTTGGGTTGGAATATACCGAGTGTTGTGATGTCTGTTCTTGGTGTTGGAATATACCGAGAGCTGTGATGTATGTTCTTGGGTTGGAATATACCGAGTGTTGTGATGTCTGTTCCTTGTGTTGGAATATACCGAGTTATGAGTGACTGTCTGTTCTTGGTGTTGGAATATACCGAGTGATGTGATGTCTGTTCTTGGTGTTGGAATATACCGAGAGCTGTGATGTCTGTTCTTGGGTTGGAATATACCGAGTGCTGTGATGTCTGTTCTTGGTGTTGGAATGTACCGAGTGATGTGATGTCGATTCTAGACTCAAATCAACCCAACTCGAAAACATGTTTATGTGCCAAAGAAGACTAGTGCACCATCACAGAACTGGTGACGTCAGCCGCCACACACCGAGGGCCATACCGTGGAAAGAATCTGAGCACTTATGGACTGAATAGTCCGATGTGCCGTGACAATAATCTGAGGAGTAACTAAATAACTACCTAACTAACCAAACAACTAATCAACTATCAAACTATCTAACTAGCTAACCTACTATCTATCTAACTACCTATCTAACTAACTAGCTAACCAACCAACTAACTATCTAACCAACTAATTATCCAGATTTGTAACTAACTAACCAACCAACCAACCAACCAACCAACTAACTAACTAACTAACTAACTAACCACCCAGCAGATTAACTATCTAAATGTGGAACTTACTAACTAGCTAGCTAACTACTAAATCAACGAACTAACTATCTAACTATTCACTAGCTAACTATCTAACTGTGTAACTAACTAATTATCTAACTATGTAATTAACTAATTATCTAACTTTGTAACTAACTAATTATCGAACTATGTAACTAACTAACTATCTAACTATGTAACTAACTAACTAACTAACTAACTAACTAACTAACTAACTAACTATGTACCTAACTAACTCACTATCTAACAATGTACTAACTAATCATCTAACTATGTAACTAAATAACTCACTATCTAACTATGTAACTAAATAACTCACTATATAACTATGTAACTAAATAACTCACTATCTAACTGTGTAACTAACTAACTCACTATCTAACTATTTAAATAACTAACTATATAACTAAGTAGCTAGCTAACTAACCATTCGGTCAATTAACTATCTAAATGTCTAACTAACTAACTAGCTAACCCCCTAACCAATCAGCCAACTAACTATCTAACTATGTAACTAACTAGCTAACAAACTAACCAATCCAATTAATTATCTAACTATGTAATTAGTTACCTAGTTTACTAACTAACCAACCAACTAACTATCTAACTAATAATTAACTAACTAGTTAGCCAACCAACCAACCTCATTGGCACCTTGCCGTCTTGACAGACGATAGTTTGTGCTTTAAAAAGGCATAATAACTTTTACCTATGGCGGTAGCGAATGTGACTGATAAGGCCAATTCGCGCTGTAAATGTCCGTTCACAGTGGGTGCATGTGAACACGTGGTCATTTCCACCATCATACACCAACCTACGTCTCACACGCTCGGCGTATGACTTATCGCCATTAATTTTCTCCTTTGTCTTTATTCCATTTCTGATGTTTGCCCTCCATGCAACACGCTCAGCGGCAACTTGCTCTCAATGTGCATTATCAATGCCTGTATCAATCATGTCCCGCCTACACACATCTTTGTATCGCAGTAGAGGCCGACCCTGAGATCTCCCACCCATATGTAATTCACCAAAAAAGATGTCCTTTGGTATTCTACCATCATCCATCCTCTTAAGATGTCCTATCCATCTAAGTCTACGAAGACTGAGCGTGGAATAAACCGTCACACAACCTGATCTTTCCAATACTTCAGTATTTGTGATTTTGTCTTTCCACTCAGTACCAAGAATTAATCGCAGACACCGCATACGAAAGCTGTTTAAACGTTTCTCTTGGTGTGAGTAAGTTGTCCAGGTTTCACTGCCACAAAGAAGAGTACCAAGGACACAGGCATGATAGACAAGGACTTTTGTTTTGGCAATAAGCTTCCTGTTCTCCCAGCTCTTTTTCTTAACTTGTTCATTGTTGTTGCTGCCTTACCAATCCGGATGTTGATTTCCTGATTTAGGGATAATTTGCTATTTACCACTGATCCTAGATATGTAAAATGGTCTACCATCTCTAGTTCGGCGTCGTCAATAAAGACCGATGGTACCCCATGTGCACCCTGTGACATAATCTGTGTCTTCTTTTTGCTAATTGTTAAACCAAATTCAGAACAAGCATTGGGGAATGCAGGTAGTAGACATTGCAATTCTTCCTCAGAGTGGGTCGTAACTGCAGCATCATCTGCAAGAAGCAACTCTCTGATCAGTACCCTCCTAATTTTGGTGTTGGCCCTCAATCTCTGAGCATTGTAGAGGCCGCCATCTGATCGTGAGTGAATGTATATACCACCATCCTGATCACGAAAGGCATATTTCAGCAGATGTGAAAGTGTATTCCAAAGAGGGTGGGAGCTAGTACACAACCTTGCTTAACTCCACTCTTGATTTCAAACTCTTCAGAATCAACCAACCAACAAATTAACAAACTATTAACTATGTAACTAACTAACTAGCTAGCTAGCTAGCTAATTAACCAAGCATCCAACTAACTAACTATCTAACTATGTAACTAGTTAGCTAGCTAACTAACTAACTAACTAACTAACCAAACAAGTAACCAACAACTAACTGCCTAACTATGATTGATTGATTGATTGATTGATTTAGGAACCGACATCACATCATTCGGTGCATTCCCATAAGCGTTCCGTCCCCCATCCTCAGCAGCCAGCGAAGAGTTCCAACACCAATAGTACCAGTAGCAACCTGATTATATGCCTGTCTCGCCTTTCCTCTGAGCGTCGAGCGTCGGCCAGATCCCCTCGGCACTCCTTGCTGTCGCATTCTTGCCAGACCATGGTGATTAATTTGCTCCTCCGAGATGTACACGTGCTCCCACAAGGCCGCAACCACTTCTGCCTTATCATCCATCAATACTCCACCAAGCCTTGCAGAGCCAGCCAATCTGTTCGCCTGTGCATTCCCCAGCACACCAGCATGCCCCGGAGAAAATATCCAGACGATACTTGCCACCCGTGACTTCCGAAGCGAAGCAAACCACTCTGCACGAAGCTTGCTTGTCCTCACTCTATTCAACATGCTTTCTGAGTCAGTTACAATCACGATGTATGTGTGTATCGTA
The DNA here is from genome assembly GCA_963921405.1 of Cepaea hortensis. NCBI lineage: Eukaryota > Metazoa > Mollusca > Gastropoda > Stylommatophora > Helicidae > Cepaea > Cepaea hortensis. The sequence goes on from OY992879.1 coordinate 62,886,758, forward strand.
TTCTCCATCCAGCGGAAAGCTGCACTGACCGACTTCACCTCCATTCTTAAGCTAGATGTTGTGATGTCATATGCCAAGCTCTCCTGCACCAAACGTCGCGACCATTAGTCTTTGCCAGGAACCACCAGGCACTTCCCCTACCTCTCAACACCGAACCATCTGTGTAGATAATCACATCACCCGGGCGAGCATTATCCTGAATTAGTTGCTGGCCCCTGCTGGCCACTCCCTGCTCTCCCGGCTCAATGTAATTATAACTCTGCACAAGTATGACTGCTCCGCTGGCACTCTGACTCACTCCTCACCTCGCCTAATGTTCTCCAAGATGCACACCTGTCTGATCGTATCCTCCGTCTGAGCCATCCATGATTTCCCTCTCATCAGTCGCTGCCCTTAACTGCGTCCATGCGCCTCGTTCTGTATGCGCTCCAATCTCATCAGCTAACTCTTTGAGACAGTGAGCAGTCCTAATCCATAATCAATCACTGAGAGGATCAAGTGCTGGTATAGTGTGAAAAGCATTCGCTGCTCTATGTCCATTGCAGCCATGGTTTTAAATGCATTGAGTCCCTTTTGAGATCGTGTCACAACCGTCTCCACATGGTCCTTGAAGGACAGACTCCTGTCAAATGTGATTCCCAGATACTTCAGTTTGTTCTCTCTGTTGACACTTCTACCATCTATCGTGAGGCTTGGGACATCAACTCTCACAATCCTGTTGTCCAGAGAGCACCACAAAACAGCTGCCTTTTCCGGGTGGATGAAAGCACTCATTTCAGTGCACCAGTCAATCACTTTGTCTACTGTCGCCTGTAGCTCCTCTATCTCTCCCCTGCCTATATGCAAGAATATCATCTGCAAATGTTAGTATCCTTCCAACCCCTGGTGCTTCTAGGTTTGCAATCTTGCTCGTATACACGTTAAAGAGCACCGGTGAGATTGCGGATCCCTGTGGCAGTCCCGGGGGTTAAAATATGTGGCTCTGAGGTCCATGCCCCCAGACGGAGAGCAACCCGACGATAATGCAGGACGGCCGCTATCCAGTTGTCACAAAATAAAACACCGCGTTTGACCAGCTGATTACTATAAGAGGATTTCTGATTAAACGGACGATCTGCTAAGCGACAATTGTTTCAACTAATACAGAGAAAACATTCATAGTTGTGGCTGCACGTGTTCCCAAACAGGTCGGGCATAAATAACAGCTGTACTTGTACATCTGGTCAGCAAACATAGGAACATTCGGAAGTGAGATGAATGCATACATCGCTTTGACAGTTTGTCAACAGTCAGAGACAACCGGAATTGGCAGCTAGGGACAGGAAACAGTCCGTCTGTCAATTAGAATTTCCCGACATCAAACAGAAATGGCAGCGGTGATTGTCACCAGTCGACAGAAGATTGACGGCTGGTTATTGTCAACTGTTGTTGGGAGTATACAGGAACTCGCTGGCTTGTTTTGGGAATCTAAACAACTGATGACAACTCTGACATTGATGGAGCCAGGGAAAATAGATTCTTGACAATGGATGATATGCCCAAATAACACCTGCAGGACATCAACCATGTCACGTGACCAATTTTAGGGGTTTGCCATAAAACCATGATTGGAGAGGACAGTTGAACTCAAACCTTGGATTTTAGCGGACGTGCTTCGGCACTGCGGTTCTATTGGAATAATGTCTACCGTGTGCTTATTAGTGGATTTAATGGTTCACGTGCCTGTCATGGCAATTTGTAGCTGTGATTTGTTAGACTGCAGTGTTGCCTAAGGTAGTATACTATGTATTAGTCCTAATTAATTTAGGCGGTAGCATGGTGAAAACTCGAGTAGTGAAGTGATATTGGCTCTGCTAGGGTGAATAGAATACTGAGGTTGCCCTCTGTTTATTGGTCTTTACTTATCATAGCCTGATTCGGACGTAGGTGAGAAGCTATAAGGCTCTCTGACAGAGTAGTTAGCTGTAAAATAACAGAGCAGGGTAATAAGCTTACACCCAGCCGGTAGGATCAGTGACTAGTGCTCTCACATGATGTGTTGGTTTTCCCACAGGTTCCCCACCAGTTACTAGGAAACTCAACACTGGTTTTGAAGAAGTGCACTCCAATTGGACGACCACCAGTTGGACTCTAAAATGATTCTTACGGAAAAGGAATAACGTCCGAGAAGAAAGATGGTATATGTTTACGCTGGACTCATACTCAGAAGGGTTCACCATGGCATGGCCCAGAAGAGCCAGCCAATATAACGACTCCTGCGTGGTATGGTTCACATAGGATGGGTGATGATTGTTGATATATCACACATCAGACAAACATTGTTTAAGGAACGAGAACATTAACGGATAAGTCACATCGTGTGCTAGATTCCAGTGTAATATTACATATGACATATACTTGAACCTATATGAACACTAGTTAGGATCAAGTGTAGAAACATTAACAGTAAAACCTAAATACACTACAAAGGATTTGTGCATTCTTTAGGACCGATAGGAACTTACAAAGTTAGTTTGCAACCAGTCCGTAATCAATCTGTACTTACAAACAGTATCTATTTCGGATGATCATGAAGATGGATTACCAGGTGGCTACCGATGACAGTCAGTATCCGGCAAGAGGGTTTCGACACTGGGTGAGGTGCACTGGTTATGATTTAATGTGCTGTGGTGTGCCCTTGCAATGAAGAAACTATGCTATTATCTGAAAGTCCGATCATACACACATTATAGAACACATCACACATTTTCTTCGCATACACGCCTTACGTACATTACACATTTTTCTTTTAATAAATTAATCTTTATTAATTTTTAGAAGTAAGAGTTGTTGAATATGTTGCGTTGGGGAAGTATGAGAGGGGGGCATAGTACGACAGTGAGAGAGTGATAGGGAAAGGTGCCCATAGGCTGATGGAGTGTGTTGGACGGAAGCTGGTGGATTCTCCAAGATATTTATAAGGGAAAAAATATTATAATGTGGGTGTTGATTCTCCTCACTCCAGGGACGACACTTTAAAGGAGGACACGACACCAGTTCACCAACCAGGTGTTGACACCCTTCTCCATCAATGTGGTCATCAAAACATCATATCGAACTCTGGTGTACGCATCCTCGAGATCAAGCGCTGCCGCCATCGTATCCTATCTACTCTGGAACCCCTCATAAACGTCAAAGGCAAACGTGGCTGCATTTGACCAGGTATATTTTCCTGGCCCGTAGCTCCCCATGCCTCTTGGAAGAAGCTACCCCCTTTCCAAAAACTCTTGCAGCTTGACAGCAACTGTCTTCTCTAAAACCTTCCCAAATGTATTTTGAAGGGTGATGGTCCTAAAGCCGTTAAGCTTTGAATGATCCTTGAATCGTTTTGGGAGAGGGATGAGATAGCTGTGTACCCAGTCCTGCTGTACTAATGCTGTCCTAATGCTCTGGTTAAAGCAGGCAGTCATCTCCTCCAGGTCTACATCGCTCAAAGCCTTTATGTGGCCATACCTGACCCCATCAGGCCCTGGTGCCGTGTCCTGATCTCTAAATCCAGGAAAGTTAAGGCTGGGATAGCGCGCAAGACTTCCGGTATGAGTGGACCGACAGCCTTCTTGGACGCCTCAGACAGGGGGCATGCAACAGGACTGTCAAAACTCCTTTTTTGCAGCCCCCATGGTGGACCCCAGAAGTAGACCATGCTTGGAAAGCAAAGAGAGCTGCAGTGAAGCAGCTAAGGAAAGTGCGACAGACACCCCGAAGCTCACGAGAGGAAGTGGACTCAGCCGAAAATGTCAAGAAAGACAAGGTGGAGGTTTTCAAGCGCTGTGCTGCAGAGGCCACAAAGGTAAAATGGGAATGTTTCATGAAGGAGATTGGAGGTGATAAAACACTGCAAAAATTATGGAAACTGCACAGACAAATACAAAGAAAAGATCGGCCTATGACAGTGGGAACAATTTACAGAGATGATGGTGTGCGCTTGACAACAGACAAAGAGAAAGGGTAGGCGTTTCTCCAGAGATTTTTAGAGTAAACCAATCATGATGATGCGGACATCAGCGATGCAGTTAGAGAGGAGTTATCTGGCACCATAAAGAATATGTATTATGAAGACATCATACGGGTTGAAGATGTTAAACATATTTTGAAAAAGGCAAACGACTGCCTAACTAAGTAACTAACTTAACTAGCTAGCTAATTAACTAACCGACCAACTAAGTATTGAATAACACCACCATCGCTATCATCATCATCGCCTTCGCCATCCAGTGAAGTAGACATTATTATCATCGTTATTATTATCATCAGCATATTCACTACCATCATCAGTTCACGATCATCATCACTATCTCCATCTTCATCATCACTCTCATCATCATCATCATCATCGTCATCTTCATGAGCTACATTACCCCCTAAATCTAAACACACACCCTCTCTAACATGGCCACCCCACCCCCTGTATTATTTACAACGATCAATAACCCTACATGTCTACAAATATTCCCCGTACATCAACAAATATTTGTGTACACACATCACTCTCCTTTATTGTTTTCCCCTACACGCCTTCTCCTTCAGCCTGCTCCTGCTTGTGCCTTTTACTAACGTTCCCACAGCCGAACACTCCCTGCCACGACTACAGACAATGCCACACACATCTACCCTCATCAACGGCCACGTCGTCACATCCTCCCGGTAACAAGTTACTTGTTATACTCTCAGCCTATTACTGTCATGCCGAATTTTCCGGTCACTGGACCAACATTTTCCTTTAACTCTTTCATCAGCCAGTTTAGTTTAGAAAAAAATTGTTTGACTCTGTAACTCATTCTGTTTAGGGCTGCTGTTTTAAATTTAAATTACAGAAACATTCTTGGAATACAGTGGACCAAGAGAGGTCTGCATAGCCTAATGGATAAAAGTGCACACTCTTAAACTTCCGGTGTGTTGATGCCGAGGTAGTGGGTTCTACCCCTACACCGGTCAGCTAAAGTTACATGTTGACTTTCTTGTCCTTGAATTTGGAACATAAATTACAAGTACCTCCGAAGTCGGATTAGGTTCGCCTGATGGCGAGGGACACTGGCTATTGGAAAAGCTAATCCACACGCAAAATCAATCCTCATTAATGGCAACTACTAGATGTGTATCGGCTACGCTTGAGTTCAGAAGGAGCGAAAGCAAAAGTGGACCAAGAAAAAGACAACTGCAAACACTTTACAAGACCTGAACATGAAAGAAATCTGGCTCATGAACAGTGTAGTGTCCTGTCTGGCAAACTGGATGTGGCAGAAATACTGCGGCCATGTTAAACGTCAAAATAAAGGTTAGCATGGCCGAATGGATATGAGCTCTCGCTCTTAAATATCCGGTGTGCTGATGCCGAGGTAGCGGGTTCAACCCCCTACCCTACACTTGTCAGCTGGATTAAAATGTTGACTTTTCTTCTGCATCCACCACACCTCCCCCCTACCCCTCCCCCGCTTGACTTGGGGACGTAAATTACAAGTACTTATAAAGTCGGAGTGGGTTCACGTGATGGCAAGGCACGCTGGTAATAGGGAAAGCTAACCCACATGAAAAAATAACTCCAGTGCACTAAATAAATAGTAGCACGTGTATGTACTACGTTTGAGTTCAAAGCGAGTAAACATTAAAACAATCAACCCCCCCCCCCCCCCTGTCGTGTGACAACACTGGCCCGGATCTCAGTGGTTGTCAAGACCTTTGGGTTCTTACTTCTGTCTACTATTACCTTATTGCCCCCGGGACGGTGCCCGGACGCTGACCTCCTATCAAAACAATACAGACAAACAGATCACCACCTGGCTACAAGATAACGCTATTCAGACAGGTAAAGTAAGAGTCTTTAATAAAGATTCAGACTCCACAAAACAAACGACCTTCAAGTTCAAGACAAACAGAAGCAATGCTGAGTATTGGTGCGAGGATTCTGGAGGAGCGGATCATCATTCCACCAGTAGTTTGTCAGTCGTTGGTGTGTGAGTGATGTAGATACCGGTGGTAGATTATCGTTCACCTGATCTCTCCTTTGGTTGCCTGGAACTGATCTTGACCTGAGCATAGAATATAAAGTTCTCTCTGCAAGACCGCTTCTTTCACCAGACTGGAGTTGAGATCAGTTGATTGAAGGAGACTCTTCTCCTCCCCGGCACATCAAGAGCGTCGATTGACACCGGAAACAATCATAAGGGTTCCTGCAAGTAAGAGAAGATGCCCTGTGTACATATCAATTTTACTTGTTATTAATACATCACAACACGACCCTAGACCAACATTATGCGAGTGGTCAGCTCTTCCGCCTTCAGACCACTTCCATGGGTCTGACTTCAGACATCTCGCCACTAGATCTATGTAGAGCAGCCAGTCTATTAACATTCGAGGGAGGATATAAGTTTCAAGACTTCAGGTAGAAATATTTCCCGTATACTGGCCAAGGGTGTTGGTCTACGTTCCAGCTGAGCTGGTAAACCTTTCCTGAAATACTGCTTACAGACAGACAAAGAAAGAAGAGTGTGATCTTGGGTCTGTCGCTTTTTCTCCTCCTCTCCTCGGGCATATGGAAAGTCCAGAATTTATATGCACTGAACCCCGCAGGTTTGGCTTCTCTTGGCAGCCCAAACAAGTGTAAAGTTTATGTGCAGAACATCCTGTTCCTATTATACAACAGGCAGTGTATCCATTAGACACGCATATTAATATTATTCCTCTCTGAGCCAAAGAGGTAATCCATTAACCAAACTAGAAGTTAGAAAGCAAACATTGTATGTGTGTGCCTCGTGTTTATGTACATGTGTCAGGGCGCGTCTACCCTAATAGGTATGAAGATATCGGTACCCCTCACCACAACCCAAGTTAGATACAGCTCGACCAAGGTTGATATCCTTTCATAGCCTACAATTCCTCTATACTCCTCAGCTGTGAAATACCCGTCATGGCTCTGTTGCGCCACCTGATGATGATAATAATCTGTGTCGCTAGTGCCCTCCCCCCTTTAGGGTAATTAAATTAAAGCCCTATGCAAAAGGAAGACACAGCGGCTCATCACTAAACTGGCTTGGCCGCTAGTTGACAGACCTCACAAGACACTCAAATAGATCAGTACAGCGGGAGAGAACAATTACCTTTTCTGTTGGAACAAATCAGCCACAGAATGTGCTATCCTAGCATCTAGAGAGCCACCACTGTCCCTCTGTATCTGGATCCCCAGATGTTGAGACACTTGACAGTAGACAAGACTTCATCTTGACAGTAGAATAGGATTCACATGATCATCAGGGTAGCTCCCTGCCCTTCAATAGACTGTCGTCTCTCCCTTCAGTATGAGGAATAGAATACACTACACAAGAGACGGCCGTTATCCATTCGAAATCACTGTGAATGCCATTGCTAGCACTCTAGAGAAATGTCGTCAAATTGAATGACGCGATATTCTGGATAGACTAGAATGTATACTACACAAAAGGTATAGAGAGTATTACCCGATATCTTCCTCAGGACAGTGAATTTCACCAAAGCTGGACTACAAGCGTTGCGTGAACCCAAAGATGGTCGACGCTTATCCTGGATACCAAATACCAGACTTTCAAGGCGCAGACCTCGCATGGAAAAAGTCGGATGCGGATAAAGGTAAGGCCCTTCTTGCACGCTACATAGAACAGACTGACCAGAAAGACGAGCCCGCCAGACAGAGGACCACAACAACACTCTCTCAGTTGTGCGAGGGGTTCGGGACAGACGAAGAATGGACGATCACAGTTGACATATTGCGTGCGATGCTCAAGAAATCACCTAACACCGCCCCAGGCCCAGACGGCATCCGATATGCTGACCTAATGGTGATATCAGATGATGACATGGAAGAACTGGCCAGAGAATTCAACACCAGTATCCAGAGGGGTCAGGTCAAAGAAGAATGGTTACACAGCTACCTGCTGCCGCTGCCAAAACCGAACAAAGACCACTCCAAGATAAGCGGCTACAGAATCATTACGATGCAGAATACTGTTGGCAAGCTACTGGAGAAAATTGTAGCACACAGACTTGCTTGGGACTTGGAACAGCTCGGCTGCTTCCCGCCCACACTTGGAGGATACAGACGCAACAAAGAGTCATGGCTGAATGCGGCGGTCTTTGCTCAAGATGTTTACGAAGGATTTCAGGTCAGAGAAGAGACATGTGCGGCCGCCATAGACTTAGAGGACGCATATAACAGAGTATCTTTCGAGCACTTGATGCAAACCCTCCTCAGACTGAAAGTGCACCCTCACCTTGTACGATGGATAGCTGCAGTTCTACTCCAAAGGAAGGTGGTGCTAAGATGCGGGAGTTGGTCTTCTGAGCCGATAACGATATGTCCAGGATTGCCGCAGGGTTCACCACTGTCACCAGTACTATTCAACGTGTATACGGTGCCGATCACTGAACAACAGTTGGATGGGAGGGGTAGGACTCTATCATTCGTTGACGACATCCTCGTGTATCGACAGGGTCGAGATAGACAGGCAGTTGCCAACTATATGCAGGGCGAACTAGATCGAATTTCCTCATGGTGTGCTGATGCCGATGCCCTTGTCAACCCTGCAAAGGCAACGGTTACATGGTTCTCACTAAACAACCATATTGTGAAAACAGACCTGCCGGCAGTAAGAATGGATGGGAGCATTCTGAGTAGAACCCAGTCAATGACATATCTTGGCGTGAGGCTTGATCGTAGCCTGTCCTTCAGAGATCATTATGTCATAACGAAGGCTCGAAAAGGTTTGGCAGCAATGAGAGTCATGGCGAGTGCCAATATCGAGCAAAGACTGCTATTACTTCTGTTCCAAGGACTTGTGCTTTCACGCATCGAGTATGCCCTGGCCATCCTCACTGTCAGCCCTACACAGATTGGAAGACTTGAAAAGGTACAAAACGAAGCCATGCGCATCATTTTGGGCTGCACGAGAGACACCAGCTGTGTAGCAATGAGATACCTCCTTGACTTCCCGACAATGGAACACAGGATCAAGATCTGGAGAGCACGTGCATACTTAAAAATAAGTGCAGATGAGCAGCACCCTCTGCATGACGCTGTATTCAGAGAAAAGGGTGACAGGCTAAAGAGGGGCAAATCATGGATGGGTCGGGCGGAAGATGTCGTCGGACAGGTCTGCAGTCTTACCAGTATCAACCCCGGCAAGGAATGGGTGCCGGTGCCTCCAGCTTTTAAGTGTACCTTCTCCTGCATTATCACACTCGACAGACGGTGCAGAGAGCAGAACCCTGCCGCTGTCAATGCAGAGGTTAACGCGCTCATCTATGATCACTCAGATAGCCCCGAAGTGCTCATCTATACAGATGGATCTGTTGTAAAGCAGCAGAGAAGTGCGTGGGCATTTACAGCCCGCTCAGTGGGCCGAACCGTTCAAGAATCCAGTGGTGCCCACTCCATGACCACGAGCAGCATGACGATGGAGGTGATGGCAGCTACACAGGCTTTCATATGGCTGGAATCACAGCATTATTCCAACGTGTGTGTACTAAGTGATTCAATGAGCATGATTCAGAAGGTCGAAGCTGGATCTGTACGTAGACAGTGGACTGAGTCGCTGCGGAAGTCTGTTGTCCGCAAAGTCACCTTCATCTTCGTCCCGGGACATGCGGGAGTCGAGGGAAATGAACGAGCTGATAAATTGGCTGGCTCTGCACCCCCTGTAGATGGCCAGCCCATGGATCGTGCCGATGTTATTAACGCCCTTAAAGATATGGCGAGAACAGAGGATTTTGACGCCAGTGATTCCACATCGCTTTCCAGGATGAAAGACCTGGGAGTAAGAATCGGCACAGCCAGACGCGAGAGGTTCATCGGGAAAACAAAGCGCCTCGTCAACCAACACAGAACTGGCACTATTAGCCACCGGACGCTGATGCATATGCTGGGGGGAGGATCTGAGCACCTATGGACATGTCCGGAGTGCAACGAAGATACCCCAACTGATAACTAACTAACTAACTAACTAACCAAATAATAGACCCACGCAGCCTATCATACTGTACACACATGAAAATGGGGTACCGAAGAGTGTGGATTCGGTTGCCCCATCCTGAGGTGCAATTCTATAACAATTCTATTTTGTCACCCCCCCCCCCCCCCCAAAAAAAAATAATAAAAAATGGAAAATAATAATAAACATAGCAATGTAATACAAAACCTTGCTACGGCTTGGAGAGAATAGTGATGGGATCCATGGCTCCTGGTGAAGAGGCAGGGGTCGTCCAACACAAAGGACACAGGAAACCGCAAACACCATGGGCAGGAAAGTGTAAGACAATTGTCTGAGGAGGGTGGCTAGGAAGGGAATTGGCTACCTCAGTATGTTATACCGTGACCTAGGATATATGAAAACCTAGCACTTCACACTCTAACGCCATTATTTGCCTTGGGATAATCTTTACGTGTGGGAGCAGATGGAGAAGGCGGGGGAACAGAATGAGAACCCGTATGTGGAGAGAATATAACGGGAAATCGGCAGGGGTTCTAGACGAATTTCAAAACTGAAAGGGAAGACGAGAAGAGGGCAGTTGCAACAGATAGCAGCATGACTCTTCGCTGGCTGTTGAACGAGGGAGCGGAGCGCTATGGGAATGTCCTGAGTGCAATGATGTCGGTCCTTAGCTCAACTCAACTCAACTCAACTTTGAACCTTTTACTATAACCCAATCTCCAAACTCGCGCTAATCGTTCAGCTGGACATACATGACAAGTCAGCACAGATGCTGGGTTTAATACGCTTGCTCTTACACTCTCGGTGCGCTGACGCATGGGTACGAGTTTCATTTCCTACACAGGTCATTTGGACTAGCAACGTTAACTTCTCGTTCAGAAAACACCCGGGAAGGTTAACCCGGTCAACAAACGCCCACAAAAGTCGGATGTGTCGGCCTAAAGGCGCAAGAACGCAACTCTGCTGTAACATGAACAATGCAACTACGTCCGAGTGAGAGTCGAATGTCCTTCGAAACACCCGGGAAGGTTAACCCTGTCAACAAATGCCCGCAGAAGTTGGATGTGTCGGTCTAATGGCGCAAGAACGTAGCTCTGCTGTAAACAGGCACAACGCAATAACATCCGAAAAAACTCTCCGGATGAACGCAGAAGAAGAAGAAGAAGAAGAAGAAGAAGAAGAAGAAGAAGAAGAAGAAGAAGAAGAAGAAGAAGAAGAAGAAGAAGAAGAAGAAGAAGAAGAAGAAGAAGAAGAAGAAGAAGAAGAAGAAGAAGAAGAAGAAGAAGAAGAAGAAGAAGAAGAAGAAGAAGAAGAAGAAGAAGAAGAAGAAGAAGAAGAAGAAGAAGAAGAAGAAGAAGAAGAAGAAGAAGAAGAAGAAGAAGAAGAAGAAGAAGAAGAAGAAGAAGAAGAAGAAGAAGAAGCAGAAGAAGAAGAAGAAGCAGAAGAAGCAGAAGAAGAAGAAGAAGAAGAAGCAGAAGAAGCAGAAGAAGAAGAAGAAGAAGAAGAAGAAGAAGAAGAAGAAGAAGAAGAAGAAGAAGAAGAAGAAGAAGAAGAAGCAGAAGCAGAAGAAGAAGAAGAAGAAGAAGCAGAAGAAGAAGAAGAAGAAGAAGAAGAAGAAGAAGAAGAAGAAGAAGAAGAAGAAAAAGAAGAAGAAGAAGAAGAAGAAGAAGAAGAAGAAGAAGAATTGCAGACGCAATGACACACTTAACATGGAAAATCTAACAACTTAAATTATCCTGAAGCAGTTTTCAGCCACAGGTCTAATGTCGCCTTTACATCCCAGAAAAATTTTCGGTTCACCATGTAGATGGACTATGTAGAGAAAGAACAGAAGAATGAACTGCTTTCTCTATAAGCATGTATAAGACGTCTCACATGACGCAAGATTACAAATCACCACAGATGGCTTTCTATAGGGGAAATTTAATTTGACACCAGTACAGGTCAACTCCAGACGTTATCAATCCAGCCAGACTGGAGGGCAGACTCAGTGGACTGTGTAATTAAAACCGACCAGGCATGACGCAAGCAAACCGGGTTTACCAATAGAGTTGTAAACTGGCAGCTGACCATGAGAACCTAATTGCTCCTTTGACATGACACATGATAAGCAGGGCTAGGAAAATCGCTCAACCGTTAAGGCTGACCACCTTGTGAAACAGACCAGAGACCCAAGGTGTGAGCTCACTATTTGATAAGGTTCCCAGGGGAAAACTTTCAGACTGACAGGGGCCTCTCATCCACACACAGTGTGAAAGGCAAGCTGAACATAGACTGCCCGCTGCCCCAGGCGTGAAGGCCAATCATTCAGAAAGAATTTATGATGGACATGCTGGAAGATAATTCAGTCTGCACCATAAAAATATGTGAATTGAAATTGCTCAGACAGGAGACTGACCCCCAGATCAAATAAGGCATTTAAAACCACAAGAAAGTGGTAACTGAATTAAACGCCTTGGGGAGATAAGGAAAGAGTATATAGGCTAGAAGATTCTGATACCCAGAACAGGAATGAAAAATCTTTGAACAGGTGAGAAGAGAGAGTAAATGTAGATTTCTTAGTAACTAGTCAAGTCTTTTAGATGTATGTACTGATTTTCAGTCTATATCTGACCTAGATTATTTCAAGAAATATCATTGTCTAAGTATACTTTTAGGTGTCTTGGTAGATGCTAGTCATTTCTTTGTACCCTATCCTAGTTGCCTTTTGGTGTGTGCATTTGCTGTACAGAATATAGTCAACTGACTATTTCTTTAATTCTTACCACAGCAGTGGCTAAGTTGTGACTAAACTGGGCAGATCAGCAATATGGCTGTTCTGTGTGGTCACTTCAATTAGACTTGTCGTAGATCTCATTTTGGAGCTATACAATATTATTACTAATTAATAATGCCTTATGTTAATGTTGGGTATCATTATATGTCCATTTTGAAGTAATATAATGTATGTATATAGGATGTTTGATATAGTTGAATTGTCATATGCATAATTTTTGTTATACTTTGGACATGCACTCGGCAGACTTGTATTTGGTCTGTAACGTATATGGAAACTATGTTTCCCAGTTTGTTGTAGACAAGGATATTACTTCCTTTTTGCATTCATACTACGTATGCAAGAAAAACCTTATATGCCATTTTGAATTTCCATACCTTAGATTTAGTTGATGTTGATTTGTTATATGGTAACTCACTGCGAAGAATTTGGTGTTATGCTATTGTGTGCACATTGGCACATTGGCCATCGATGGCATTTGTAGCAGAGGTGTAATGGCACCGATACTGGTCACGACTTGTAAGCCCGGATGATCAGGTACTATTATGATACCATTACCGAACCTGTGAGCTGCTAAACCAACTTTGGACGGAGAGGCTGTATGACCCAGAATGTCGGTATTAGCGACAGGGACATGGGACGACATAAATGTAATAAGTACAGACGTGTGAGACAATTGAAAAGCCCGTCCCAGACTAAGACCATAGTACAGAGATATGGAGGGAGAAGGAGGTTGGTGAACTCAGTATAGCTGGAAGATAAACTTGGCCAGACTGGTCATTGTATATGTGTGTGCTAGGATATATGTATTACTTAGGATTGTACTAATGTAGAACTAGATATAACACATTCTTGACTTTCTTCCAAGCTCTCACAAAGAGCGCCTATGTATAGATCTCAAGAACTAGAGACGACTAGGTAGTGCCAGGACTGACAAGCGTCAGAATACCAGCAAGCTGTTTTGTTCCTACTGGAGAGTTCGCTGATCTGACCACGGCTGTTTGCTGATCGGAGCATAACGGCTGTTAGCGGACCTCTCACTGATCCAGACAGGATTTAGAGTTATGTATTTTATATTAATCATTTCACTTTCATGATTACTGTAGTGCATAACTTATACGCATTCATCATCATCATCAATTGAAAAACTTCAGATGTCTAATAATATGATTAGTAAATAAATGTTGTAGTAGTGTAACTCATAGTTCAGTCGTTATACTTGTTAATTCCATTTGTGCATACGTGTTGTGTGTGTACATTGGTGGGGGATTACTTACACACCAAGGAAGGGAGCAGTCAGAGGAGAAAACCCTGTATTGGGATAGTTGTTAATTACTCTTAAATTTAGACTTAAAAATCTATCTCAGCTAACCTTCTCCTTCCTACTCCTTGGCGAATATTCAGCACAGTTCATTTCAATTTTGTTACGAGCCATTTGGAGCTGTATGTTGGATATTCATGGCTTAATCTGTAGTTCAGCCATATAAATTTTGTCCCTAGTCACTTTCTGACTATTTGGGGTTGCACGCATGTGAATAATACTTTCATCTAGGTGGTGGCCACCCCGATTTCTGACAGACTGTGTCCAGTCCGCGATCTTGAACCAGGATTCTACTAATCATAGTGATTCTACTAGACCCTAGACATACGATTTTTTTAAAAGTTAACTCTTGTAATCTTCATTCATCAAAATAGACTATCATCAAATGTAGCTAATTTTAGTTGAGGAAGTTACAGAGTATAGAAATAACTTTTCAAAAGTGTATAACAGATAAGATCTTATGAGAAAATTACCATCATCTATCATTTATTGATAATTATTTTTTAATTATTATCAATTAGTTTTACCATTCATCATTTAATGATAAGTGAACACTTTAATCATATTTACATTGAGGTGTTTGTTGATTTAACTGCTTGACTGATTTGCAGTTTTATGATAATATATGCCATGCTCATTTTGACATGTATGCAGTGCGTTTTAATGTTTATTTAGGTAAATATTACTGTTGATTACTGTATAGTACATCTGTCACACTTACGTCACTGTTGTCGCCAGATACTACTTGAAATTATTTTCAGTTGTCTTTCACTGCTGAGGCTAAACTCTACACATTGGATAGAGTAGACTGTCAATAGTTAACTCTTGTCTTTCTAGCTTAGATCAGATTTTTGATATACATAGGAGCTTACCTGAATATAGTCATTAACAATTATGGACTCACGTTACCGGAATCTCGAAGAGGACATAGACGCGTGCACCAGATTCTTAGAGACCGCGAGACGGTGGGGCATAAGAGAAGGGTTAAAAGGGGAGCAACTAGAAACATATATCAGCTTGAGTTAGAATGGTGAGACCAAGAAGAAGAAATGATGACTAAAAGACATGATGAGTTCTTTGAAGCACAAGAGCGTAGCAAAACTGAAGGAATAGAGATGGAGAAAACGCATATGGAAGCAGTCAATGCGGAGAAGCTAACCTTTCTAGCAGAACATAAGGTAGGAGATACGGATGCTCAACCAACCAGGAAGAAAGGGACATATTTGCCACCCACCGCGGAATCAGAGATAGTGGACCGGGAACTACAGGTTTTCATTCGACCCAGTCCTAAACGGAAAAGAGGGAATACGAAACGTGCCAATGGTACTTCAAACAGTCACAAACGTGATTACTGTTTGCACCACGGAAATTGTGGTTTAACTGGTTTGCCAGTGCAGGACCTTCAGGGAAACCACTTAACTTCTACGAGAAATGAATCTCGAGAGAAAGAGGAACTGAAGACAACCTTTAATGAGGTCGCAGGCAGAGACCTAGCCGATTCTCACATTCCCTTCTGTTAAGAGAATCACGAAGTGGCATTACATCTGACTGAAATAGGGAGGAAGGAAGAAACGGAATCCCAGGTGAATTTCAATACTGCAACGCAGGAAGAAACATCAAGTATCAGTTCAGATACTTTACCTATTATCAGTTACCCAGAGGACAACTGTTTGCACCACAAGAAAAGTGGCTTAACTGGTCCGCCAGTACAAGACTCCCGGGAATCTCATTTTACTTCAACGAGGGGTGATCTCGAGAGGAATAGGACCTGAGGACATCTTTTAAAGAGGTCAGAGATGGAGAGGTAACCGACCTTATTATTCAGTTCAGCTTAGGCAAGCAAGAAGTGGGATTAAATTTGACTGACAGTGGGATGAAGGACGATCCTGAACCCCTTGTGATCTTTGAGGCTGCAGCTCAGGAAAAGACACTAGAAATCAGTTCAACTGATTTACGTAATGTGATGGATTGCTTAGACAAAAGCCCACCACAGGATTTACCTCAACTGAACTTAGCTCAGGGAAGCGTGGCCAGAGAGGAACATCCAGACAAGGAAACATTTCTAGTTGTTATCTCAGAGTATATCAGTTCGGAGACTCAAGAAACGCAGGGAATTGTTAGGAGCCAGAATATGGACTCTGATTTTGTGCAGACAACATTGTCTGTAGTTACTAGCGAAGAAAACTCTTCACACAAGATGGAGGAAGAAATTGCTAGCATCGCTATAGCTGAAGTTATCAGGGAATCCCAGCTACAGGAACCTGAAATAACAGAAGTCAAGAGTAGGTTGGAATCAACACTCTTAGGACTCAATCTACCCTTCAGTCAGGTCGATTTGATAGGAGTAGATCAGCTATTTGTGGATACTTTACTCAAAAGTAACACCACTTTATCGCCCTTGAGTAACTATGTTATCTCTCAAGGCTGGACAACTTGGCACAGTAATTTACCAATTTCTAGCAGGGTTTTCACAAGAGAATCTAATGCAGATAATCTCAGCCCGGTAATTAATTATCATGGGAAGAAACCGCAGCACAGAGGAGGGAAGACTGATATTTCAGACTCAGAAAAATGTAAACGCCAGTTGGACTTACTTCGTGGAAACATGATGTTTAACATTATTCCTTTTAAAAAGGAAGATATTGATGGATCAGTTATGGATCTATAAAGGGTGGAGGAAAATCACGGAAACAAGCTTTGCTGTGGCCAGCTTATGCAAGACTTCACTATTGGTACATCCTTGGCTGAAAGGATTAAATCAAGTGAGGGAGTGGACTAAAACAGTAGCTCAGAGGCGCAGAAGAATTCCGTTGATCGTGATCTTTCCCAGAGGGGTAAAAATACCACCTCCTGACAATTGCCGGATTTTACCAAGCTGTTGCATGGAATCCCGGCCGAAAACCAGGTACAAGGACCTATCCAAAGTTTCTTTAGATTATGGACATGGGACGTCTTTATGCAGATGCAGGACAACCTACTGCCACAAGAAATATTGGAAGCCTAGAAGTTTGGGAAGATGTAGAACGGAGAGTGCTTAGGCATTCTGGGATGTACTGCGAGCTTTGACAAAAGATTTCTAGCAGAAACTTTTTTTAAAGGGGGAAGCTATGTCGTGAAATGTCACCTTTACATCCCAGAACAATTTTCGGTTCACTTGTGATGGACCATGTAGAGAAAGAACAGAAGAATGTACTGCTTTCTCTATAAGCATGTATAAGACGTCTCACATGACGCAAGATTACAAGCCAACACAGATGGCTTTCTGTAGGGGAAATTTAATTTGACACCAGTGCAGGTCTACCCCAGACGTTATCAATCCAGCCAGACTGGAGGGCAGACTCAGTAGACTGTGTAATTAAAACCGACCAGGCATGACGCAAGCAAACCGGGTTTACCAAGAGAGTTGTAAACTGGCAGCTGACCATGAGAACCTAATTGCTCCTTTGACATGACACATGATAAGCAGGGCTAGGAAAATCGCTCAACCGTTAAGGCTGACCACCTTGTGAAACAGACCAGAGACCCAAGGTGTGAGCTCACTATTTGATAAGGTTCCCAGGGGAAAACTTTCAGACTGACAGGGGACTCTCAGCCACACACAGTGTGAAAGGCAAGCTGAACATAGACTGCCCGCTGCCCCAGGTGTGAAGGCCAATCATTCAGAAAGAATTTATGATGGACATGCTCGGAGATAATTCAGTCTGCACCATAAAAATGTGTGAATTGAAATAGCTCAGACAGGAGACTGACCCCCATATCAAATAAGGCATTTAAAACCACAAGAAAGTGGTAATTGAATTAAACGCCTTGGGGAGATAAGGAAAGAGTATATAGGCTAGAAGATTCTGATACTCAGATCCGGAATGAAAAATCTTCGAATAGGTGAGAAGAGAGAGTAAATGTAGATTTCTTAGTAACTAGTCAAGTCTTTTAGATGTATGTACTGATTTTCAGTCTATATCTGACCTAGGTTATTTCAAGAAATATCATTGTCTAAGCATACTTTTAGGTGTCTTGGTAGATGCTTGTTATTTCTTTGTACCCTATCCTAGTTGCCTTTTGGTGTGTGCATTTGTTTTACAGAATATAGTCAACTGACTATTTCTTTAATTCTTACCGCAGCATTTGCTAAGTGGTGACTGAACCGGGCAGATCAGCAATATGGCTGTTCTGTGTGGTCACTTCAATTAGACTTGTACATCTCATTTTGTAGCTATACAATATTATTACTAATTAATAATGCCTTATATTATTTTGTTGAGTATCATTATATGTCCATTTTGAAGTAATATAATGTATGTATATCGGATGTTTGATATAGTTGAATTGTCATATGCATAATTTTTGTTATACTTTGGACATGCACTCGGCAGACTTGTATTTGGTCTGTAACGTATATGGAAACTATGTTTCCCAGTTTGTTGAAGACAAGGATGTTACTTCCTTTTTGCATTCATACTACGTATGTAAGAATAATCTTATATGCCATTTTGAATTTGCATACCTTAGATTTAGTTGATGTTGATTTGTTATATGGTAACTCACTGCGAAGAATTTGGTGTTATGCTATTGTGTGCACATTGGTACATTGGCCATCGATGGCATTTGTAGCAGAGGTGTAATGGCACCGATACTGGTCACGACTTGTAAGCCCGGATGATCAGGTACTATTGTGATACCATTACCGAACCTGTGAGCTACTAAACCAACTTTGGACGGAGTGGCTGTACGACCCAGAATGTCGGTATTAGCGACAGGGACATGGGACGGCAGAAATGTAATAAGTACAGGCGTGTGAGACAATTGAAAAGCCCGTCCCAGACTAAGACCATAGGATAGAGATATGGAGGGAGAATGAGGTTGGTGAACTCAGAATAGCTGGAAGATTAACTTGGCCAGACTGGTTATTATATATGTGTGTGCTAGGATATATGTATTACTTAGGATTGTACTGATGTAGAACTAGATATAACACATTCTTGACTTTCTTCCAAGCTCGCACAAAGAGCGCCTATGTATAGATCTCAAGAACTAGAGAAGACTAGGTAGTGCCAGGACTGACAAGCGTCAGAATACCAGCAAGCTGTTTTGTTCCTCCTGGAGAGTTCGCTGATCTGACCACGGCTGTTTTCTGATCGGAGCATAACGGCTGTTAGCGGACCTCTCACTGATCCAGACAGGATTCAGAGTTACGTATTTTATATTAATCATTTCACTTTCATGATTACTGTAGTGCATAACTTATACGCATTCATCATCATCATCAATTGAAAAACATCAGATATCTAATAATATGATTAGTAAATAAATGTTGTAGTAGTGTAACTCATAGTTCAGTCGTTATACTTGTTAATTCCAATTGTGCATACGTGTTTTGTGTGTACATTGGTCGGGGCTTACTTACACACCAAGGAAGGGAGCAGTCAGGGGAGAAAAACCTGTACTGGGGTAGTTGTCAATTACTCTTAAATTTAGACTTAAAAATCTATCTCAGCTAACCTTCTCCTTCCAACTCCTTGGCGAATATTCAGCACAGTTCATTTCAATTTTGTTACGAGCCATTTGGAACTGTATGTTGGATATTCAGGGCTCAATCTGTAGTTCAGCCATATAGATTTTGTCCCTAGTCAATTTCTGACTATTTGGGGTTGCACGCCAGTGAATAATACTTTCATCTAGGCGGTGGCCACCCCTGACCATCACAGTTTGTAGACCAAGAGCAAGGAGGAATAGGTTGTCAGACTTTTCTTCGGTTTGGCAAGCGACGAGCCCAGACGTCGAAGACACGACCGAAAATGCTGATGAAATTACCAGGATATCAACACTGGAACTGACCAATAATTTCTCTTCTTTAAATGTTGTGAATACACTGGACACAGTATTACGGCCCGATGTATTTGTGTGTTTGTTATGTAACCTATGCTGGTTTAATTTAAAAAAAAAATTCTAAGACCTGCGGTGATGTTTCAATGGTTAGATACAAACATTCCATAGTTGTAGGTTCATGTGTATGACAGACCTGACTAACGAAGACACATTGTATTTAGGGGTGTCTCGTTGGTCATGCGTCGAAGTACACTTGTGCCTGCACAGAGGAACCTTCGTCATTTGGAGGTGACAGGTTCGAATCCCAGTGGGTAACTATAGCTTACAATTTGTATGTTGTCTAGTGCGTTCTCTAGCCTATACTTCATTCTTCTCACTTCTATAAGTACCAAACAGTACGTGTCTGTTTATTTATGTTTTCTAGTGCACCCTCTGTCATTATTTCAATCTTCTCACTTCTATGAGCGCCAAACGATACATGTCTGTTTATTTATAAACTGTCATGATATTACCCGCGCAGTTCGTTATAAACTTCGCTAGCACGTCCGCCATGGCAGTCTATTGAATGTAAAATCGCCTAGTAGGTCATTCTGGGATTGGGGTTGATCCCAACGTCCTGCAAAAGACACGCAGCATGTTAAAGATCATACATGTGTTGAAGTGCTATATAGAACACATGTTGTTGTATGCGTGTGAAACATGGACAATTAACGGACTGGCTGAGAAACATCTAATGGCGGTGAAAATGTGGTTTCTGAAGGGGAAAAAAATGCAAAGAATGCCATGGACGGACAGAAAATCAAACGGGACAGTCCTTCAGGAGATAAATGAAAAACAGAGATAGATTGGAGAAATTAGACGTAGACAATCAAAATTGTTGGACATGTTATGAGGAGAAGTGGATTTGGAAATTTAGTGACAACTAGCAAGCTTGATGGGAAGAGAGCAATATGAAGACAAAGGGATAAATACCTTGATGGTTTGGCAGCATGGCATGGTCGGGACAAGAACACAGACCTTATTTGAGACTCTGGTGACCGTGTGAGATGGCAAACCAAGACCGCCCACACTCGTAAGCCATTTGATGATGATGATGATGATGATGATGGTGATGATGATGATGATGAATAGTGGCAGAGTCCATCAATACTTTCACAAGTATTGTTTTGCACTCATAGAAGGAGGAGAGCTGGACTCATAGAAGGAGTTTGAGCTCGTCAGTAGTGCATATCCTTGACCAGATCCGGAAACAAGCCCCGAATTACTGGCGTGTGTAGCGGGTGTGTAACCACGCGGCACACGCTGGACACGCCAAATTATCATAACAGAATACCACAACGTTACCCATCGTAGGCTATGCTCAAGATTGCCCAATCGCCGCGACTGACGTCCGTCAATCGATGTTGACCCAAACGATCAGGACTTCTCACTGGCAAGGAACGCCAGGCCTCCTAAAATCCAGTGAGCAATAATCTTGATATAGTAATCAATAATCTTATAGTAATCAAAAATCTCAATAATCTTGAGCATAGCCTACGATGGGTAACGTTGTAGTGTTCTGTTATGATAATTTGGCGTGTCCAGCGTGTGCCGCGTGGTTACACACCCGCTTCACACGCCAGTGATCCGGGGCTTGTTTCCAGATCCGGTCAGGGATATGCACTACTGACGAGCTCAAACGAGAGCGAAACTCGAGTATAGTGTCTTAGTAATCTCTGTGGCGAAGGGTTACGGCCGCAGGTAGTAATCCCGCACAACGCGTTCAAAATACAATTGCGGGCGATTTGGCAACACACCGCATTGTGTTGGATTTCACAAAATGGAATGAGTTTCGACCGTTCAGAAAACAATGGCAAACTATTGAACGTAAACTTGCCAAGAAATCACGAACAGCCAAAAATACTGGTGTTGACTACGACGTCCTGTAAAGGATATGCAACTAACTAACTAGTGTGTCTTCTAGTCTCTCTTTCTATCTTCTACTTCTATGAGCGCCAAACAATACAAGTACATTTAATTTATGCTGTCTTAGTGGCCTCATTAGGTTTCCCCAATTGCTATTATTTCTGTAGCAAAATCAACACTTGAGGCGCTCCTGTCTGGGAAATTGCCAGTATTACGGACACTACTTTCAGAACTTGGCAGCCAGAGTAAGGTCATCATACAGTGGATACCATCCTACTGTGGAGTGCCCAGAAACGACAGAGCTGATCCATTGGCTAAGGAAGAAGCAAAAGAAGAACAGCCTGATGTGCCCGTTTAATTTAATTTTGTTGCGTATCCCTTACGGGACGTTGCAGTCAACACCAGCATTTTCAGCTGCTGTTGATGTACTAGGCAAGTGTTACGTTCAGTAGTTTGCCATTGCTTTCTTAACGACCGGCCCCTATACCTTTTTCGAAAAAACCAGCACCGCCGTGTTTCGAACCCGGGTATACGGGCTCACAAACCGCGTTCGCAAGCCCTTGGCCACAGAGGCCGGTCCTAAAAATTTGTTGCGTATCCCTTACGGGACGTTGCAGTCAACACCAGCATTGTCATGCTGCTGTTGATGTACTAGGCAAGTGTTACGTTCAGTAGTTTGCCATTGCTTTCTGAACGACCGGCCCCTATACCTTTTTCGAAAAAACCAGCACCGCCGTGTTTCGAACCCGGGTATACGGGACCACAAACCGCGTTCGCAAGCCCTTAGCCACCCGTTACACACCACCAAAAGAAAAGAATGATCAAACCATGGACAGACCAAAACAAATAATTAATCTGCGTCTCAGAACAGGACACAATAGATTACGCAACCATATGTATACAAAATTCAAGACTGGCGTATCAGCCATGTGCACAATGTGAATGTGGATTGGCGTCGCAGACAGCAGAGCACATACTCTATGACTGCCCCAATTACGACATATCTAGACAAACCTTCTGGCCTAGAGAAACATCAGCAGAAGAAGTCCATGGATCACTGAGTGAACTAAACAGACAGTTAAATTCATACAAGAGACAACATGGCAGTTATAGACAAATTTCGAGCGAACGAAAGAAGAAGAATATATCTGTGTATGTAGTCGTATGCGATGACATAATTTTGACTATTGGTGATAAGGTTTCCCCATCCCCTCCTAGCCCAAGCCCTCTTAAATCTCTTCCCCCTGACACCGTACAGCTGGCGACGTGTTAGAGTCAAGTGAAGTCAGCCAATCAGATAGTCACACGGCTAGCTACTACACCTGGGACACCCAGGCGGTCCAATCAGAACCTGTAGTGACACAGGCCTGGGGTCAGGCCATGACCCGGCACTAAACCGGTTGTTGATCTTCAGCGAAAGAAAACCACTTTACCCTGCAGACGTCGGGAAAGCGGAGCCGGTCTGCGCTTCCTTTTATCTTTTTATAAATTTTGCTTATTTTTGTAACTTGCTCCAAGTTCTAGATATATCATACATATACAAAGTAAGTTCAGACATGAAGCTCAAGTTTCTCTACATTGCATCGCTAATTGCCTTGATTTTTGTGGCGGTTGTAGTCGGTGATGATGGCGAGGATGATGACAGTGATGAACCGAATGATGCAGATCAAAATCAACAAGCTGAGGAATCAGAGGACCAGAAGATCTTGATTGAAACGATTTCTCCGGCCCCCGAGGACTGCCAGAAAAAATCCAAGCGGTATGATCGACTTTCCATGCATTACTTGGGTACATTGACTGCAACAGGAACAAAGTTCGACTCAAGGTAAGATTCTGTATGTAATTAATTTTTTAAATTTTATTTTTAAATTTATTGCTGTTAATTCACCCCAAACAAAAAAATCATCCCTTACACTGTAAGGCTTAAAGGGCCGCATTTGCATCGATCCAGCAATCACTTCCTGTTAAGTGTTCGGTGGACTGCTGGACCGATTGATGGATGTTTTGTTAGTTTTTCAGTTAGGTTGGAGTCGCTTAAAAAGGCGACTAGTTTGGAGTACTCCAAGACAGTGAGGAAAAAAACTAACAAAACATCCATTGATCGGTCCAGCAATCCACCGAACGCTTAACCAGAAGTGATTGCTGGACCTATGCAAATGAGGCCCTGTAAGGGATGCTTTTTTGTTTGGGGTGAATTAACAGCAAAGTACCTAATGTAGGGTTTTCAATCGTGCCATAACCCGAAATGAAACCGGAATTTATATACCGCGCCACCCTGCAATGATCCACTGTGTCCCCAAAAATGGCGATGTAAAGACCATTCATGTTTTGACGTCATTCATTCATTCAAATATCACATGACAATACCACACGCCATCTTGGGTTTTCCAGGAAAGATTAGCCTAATATTCCGTGCACGGTGATTGGTTGAAATTATCGTGACCTTTTATATAAATAAAAATATATTTCATACTTACCGTAATTAATTTTTTTCTGGCACTCTTGATAGAAATGCATCAAGTGCAGATGGATCTTCGAATTCTGCATCCAAGATTACATATATTTGGAAAGTTTCATCGCAAAACTTGCCTCAATTGTGGTTGAAATGTGAAGATGTTACGGCCATGTGCAATTGTGAATGGGAAACCCACAATGGTGGAAATGACAGTCACACGATATCGATCAGACTGGCGTGTACAATTTTTAACACTCAAAACGTGAATTTGAGCTTCTAAAGTTAAAGAGAATATAAGTTTAAAGATTAATAATTTATTTGTATACTTGTACTATTTTTTTATCATTCAACATGACGGAACATGTTTTTGAAGTCAGTTTTCATATCCGCCATCGACGCATTTGAGGCAACCTCGCATGCGAAGAAAATTTGGCCAACTGAAGAACTTCAAAAAGTACGAGGAATATGAGAATATTGTAACTTCTTTCACCCTCACAAAAATGTGAATATCTCCACTTAGAATTGACATACAGGCATCATTGAGGTACCATTAGATTTGGTTATTTTCAAGGCCTATCTACCTTTGGTGGTCTCATGAGTAAATACTCAATTTTAAAATCATGATGAAATCCCC
The DNA here is from genome assembly GCA_963921405.1 of Cepaea hortensis. NCBI lineage: Eukaryota > Metazoa > Mollusca > Gastropoda > Stylommatophora > Helicidae > Cepaea > Cepaea hortensis. The sequence continues at coordinate 62,911,670 of OY992879.1, forward strand.
TATGTGTTAAAATAGCAGGTTTGATCATGATTTTCAAATTGAGTTTTTACTAATGACACCACAACAGATAGATAGGCATTGAAAACCCAAATCAACTAACTAACTAACTAACCCAAATCAAATGGTACCTCAGTGATATCTGTATGTCAATTCTAAGCAGAGTTATTCACATTTTAGTGTTGGGATCTTGAGCCAAAAAAAATTTCATGATTCCCGTAACTTCGGAACTCTCCTGTGTGTCCCAGTATGTCCGCTGCCAGTCCGTGCGAGATTGTCTCAAACGGGTCATAGATGGATATGAATACTGACTTCAGAAATATGTTCCGTCATGTTAAATGATAAAAAATAGTAAAAGTATACACATAAATTATTAACCCTTTACTGGGCAAAACGCCCGAGAATGTTTTTACCCCGGAATGGGCAAATCGTCCGAAAGCGCCAGTGACTATCGTGCATTGTAAAAACGTGATCTCGTGGCTTTCCGAGGCTTCCGATTGTCTGCTTTCGGTTTTGTTGATAGCTTGACAACATGGCCGCCATTCGCAAACGTGTACTTTGAGTTTGAACTGATGTTTTAAATAGTTTTTGGGGGTTTTACGCTTTGTATTTCAAAATGGATTTTGACGATTCTTCAAGTGATAGTTGAGATTTTGCTGGATTCAATTTAAGTGACATTGAAGGGCACAAAGTTGACTATTAATCAGAGCTAGATATCGGTGATCAGCGTTACTTTGCGTTGTTAGCAGTCGTGAGTTGGACTTAAAAGAAAGTGATTCTGATTCTGAAAATGTGTTTGTAAATTGCTGTATAAATGACTGACAATCACAAACAATATGTTGTATTTTGTAAATATTTGTGTTCATGTGTGGATTACCGGGAACATTCACATGAGTAAAATAATCTGCATACTTTTTACTTCATTTTGTTTTCTATTTAAGTAAAATCGGTTGACTAACACCCTTTATGTGATGATTTTGCTAACATAACCCAAAATTTTACCGACCCTCAAAATTCTTCTTGCCCGTTCAGATCTACAAAACAGACAAACGTCTGCCCTCTAAAGGGTTAATAATCTTTAAACTTGTATTCTCTTTAACTTTAGTAGTTTAAATTGCATGTTTTGAGCTTAGTCCAATCTATATTCACATCGGCCGCCATCTTGGCTTTCCATACACAAAGACCAAACAACATATCCGCAGAAATAAATTTCTGCCACATATAAAGCGATATAAGTGATGAAACTATTTAAAACTATCTTAAAATTAAATAAACAAGCTCTAGAACAGTGGTTCTCAACCTTTTTTGGCCCGTGCCCCCATTCACCATATTTTTAGGACGTCATCATCCCCCCCCCCCTCACCATATGTTTAGAAAGTTATCCCCCCCCCCCCCCCCCTTCGTATTTCCTCCCTAAAAATTTCCCCCTGCCCTTACACAGTATACGTAATAATTGAAACTAAATTTAATAGCACATACTAAAACAAGTCTAGACGTCCACATAAAACGTGATTTGTGGGTCTACTTACTTTATAAAATGAATTTTAGAAGGGTTAGACGTACAGAACCGTAAAGTATGAAGGGAAAAACAAGATCAAGTAATCGGTTCTTGTATTAACGCAATCTTGAAATGATCTTCATTCCCCCCCTGGAAACCCCAAAATTCCCCCCTGGGGGGGGGGGGGGGAATTCCCCACCGGTTGAGAACCACTGCTCTAGAAAATAAAATTACTTATGTTTTGCCAACTCTATGAGAAATGCAGCAACAGTACAGTTCAGTATACTAGAAAGAAGAAATGAAATGCAACCACAGTACTATACAGAACATTAGACACAAGAAATAAAATGCAACAGTACAGTAGAGCACTAGAAATATTAGAAATGCAACAACAGTACAGTAGAGCACTAGAAATATTAGAAATGCAACAACAGTACAGTACAGCATACTAGATTGATGTTGCTTCTTGTATTCATATTTAATTTGATATATATTATATCTGTGATATCTGAATCTCACAAGTTATCTTGTGTCATTGGCCAATTTCTCCACAGCCACGACAGAGGTCAGCCATTTGTATTCCAGGTAGGCGCGGGTCAGGTGATCAAGGGATGGGACGAGGGCTTGCTGGACATGTGTGTGGGGGAGAAGAGGAAGCTCATCATCCCGGCCAGCAAGGCTTACGGAGCGGCTGGAGCAGGTGAGTTTGATCAAAGTTTGTCATCATGGGTATTGAAGCTATACCATTGTTACACATTGGAGGATTCAGCATGAGCAATCTCAGATATGCAGATCTATCTTTATAGCAGAGAACTTGACAGATGAAAAATCTGTTGAATATAATCATGTAAGATATATGAGAGTATTCTAGAACACTTGCTGAATGCTTTAGAACATCTGAGAGTATTCTAGAACATCCGAGAGTGTTCTAGGGCAACTGTTGAGTGTTATAGAACATTTTTTGAGTGCTATAGAACATGTGTTGAGTGCTATAGAACATGTGTTGATGTTATAGAACTTGTGTTGAGTGTTTGAGAACATGTGTTGAATGTTATATAAAATTTTGTGAGTCTTATAGAAAATGTGTTGAGTTTGGTTTTTGAGTAAGGATCACTTTAACTGCACGTGGATATCCCCAGAAGTGCTCCGGTCTCCTCTCGTTGATCACACAAGGAGGCTCTTATCACAGTGCAGGAACCCTGTGACACCACCAAATTCACAAATATGTGAATGCCAGAACCACACATACTATAATACCTGCCCACAGATGATGGCATTCTTCATAGGCATATTTAGTGTGATATTTCTGGTGTTTCATGTGGGGGTGAAGATGGTATAATCCTGTTATTTCATATTCACAGCATTTCATTAAGTGGCTTAAAACTGGTGGTATTTAAGAAACATGTTTTACAATAGAATTGTTTGCATTGTATCCAGTGTTTGTTGTTCAAATATCACCAAGTCTTTTTGACATTTGCTACTTGTATCTCTTCGGGTGAATTGATTCCACTAAATTGTGGACTAATATGTGTATCTCTCTTTACAGTTAAATTGATTCCACCAAATTTTTGGCTGACATTTCTATCTCTTTTTACAGTTAAATTGATTTCACCAAATTTTAGGCTGACATTTGTGTATCTCTTTACAGTTAAATTGATTCCACAAAAATCTGAACTAATATTTGTATCTTTCCTTACAGTTAAATTGATTCCACCAAACTTTATGCTGACATTTGTATCTCTCTGTACAGGTGAATTGATTCCACCAAACTCCGGGCTGACATTTGAAGTGGAGCTAGTGAACATTGAACAAGCCGAGGCACCACAAAATATTTTTAATGATATTGATACTGATAGCGACAAGCAGCTCTCACCAGACGAGGTCAGTTGCAAGTTTTTTTTAAAGTCTGGTGTGTTTTTGTTTTTATCTTGATGTTTTCCAGGGATTTGTAAACAATGCTTTGACATGTTGCAATCATCAAGGACCATTTTGCATTGCTGAGCTGAAAGGTGTGCTCATTGTTTTATTTTGGGTTCTGTTCGAGCTACACATCACTCATCAAGTGCTGATTGGTCTAAAAAATCTGGGGTACCACCATATACCCATGACTGCTCTAGGTGTGGAAAGGGGTCATTTTCTTGCACTTACTAATGGAGATAAACAAATCATTAGTTGCAACAGAGACGTCATTGTGAAGACTCGGCTGCATGTGCTATGACAGACAATCATGCAGCTTTCTTCATTCAAACACTGGATGTTGATATATATATATATATATATATATATATATATATATATATATATATAGGTCTGTTCAAGGCACTAAAGAAGATTGGCTGCCCACCAACTCTTCTGTCCATTGTGGAATCGTTCCACACAGGCATGAAGGGTATAATCAAGTTTGATGGTGCAACTTCTGAAGAGTTTGAAATCAAGAGTGGAGTTAAGCAAGGTTGTGTACTAGCTCCCACCCTCTTTGGAATATACTTTTCACTTCTACTGAAATATGCCTTTCGTGATCAGGATGCCGGTATATACATTCACTCACGTTCAGATGGCGGCCTCTACAATGCTCAGAGATTGAAGGCCAAGACCAAAATTAGGAGGGTACTGATCAGAGAGTTGCTTTTTGCAGATGATGCTGCAATTACGACCCACTCTGAGGAAGAATTACAACATCTGCTATCTGCATTCTCCAATGCTTGTTCTGAATTTGGTTTAACAATTAGCTAAAGAAGACACAGATTATGTCACAAGGTGCACATGGGGTACCATCAATTTTTATTGACGACGCCGAACTAGAGATGGTAGACCATTTTACATATCTAGGATCAGTGGTAAATAGCAAATTATCCCTAGATCAGGAAATCAACATCCAGATTGGTAAGGCAGCAACAACAATGAACAGGTTAAGAAAAAGAGTCTGGAAGAACAGGAAGCTTTCTGCCAAAACAAAAGTCCTTGTCTACCAGGCCTGTGTCCTTAGTTCTCTTCTTTATGGCAGTGAAACCTGGACAACTTATTCACACCAAGAGAAACGCTTAAACAGCTTTCATATGCGATGTCTGCGAAGAAAACTTGGTATTAAGTGGCAAGACAAAATCACAAGTACTGAAGTATTGGAAAGATCAGATTGTGTGACGGTGTGTTCCATGCTCAGTCTTCGTAGACTTAGATGGATAGGACACGTTAGGAGGATGGTTGATGGTAGAATACCAAAGGACATCTTTTTTGGTGAATTACAGATGGGTAGGAGATCTCAGGGTCTGCCTCTACTACGATACAACGATATGTGTAAGCGGCAAATGATTGATACAGGCATTGTTAATGCACATTGGGAGCAAGTCGCCCCTGAACGTGTTGCATGGAGGGCAGCTATCAGAAATGGAATAAAGGCAAAGAAGAAAATGATTGCAGATAAAGCACACATAGAGCGCGAGAGATGTAAGATGGTGCATGATGGTGGAAATGACCATGTTTTAACATGCATCCAATTTGGCTAACATGTACAGCGCGAATTGGCCTTATCAGTCACATTCGCCACTGCCATGGGTTGTAGTTATTAAACCTTTTTGAAACACAATGTACCAAAAGGTGCCAATTAAAATGTTTAAAAAATTCCACTTTTAAGGTTTTCATTTGAAGCCCTCTTGCATGTGCCTGCATTTATTAAGTGTATCTGCACTTGTAGAGACACAGCTCCTTTGTTACTTTATTATTCTCCCTGCCTGCAGTTAGTTGGCTGTGCACATTGTGGAGAATTATGTCTCATATACTGAGAACTATATATATGTTATGGGGAATTATGTCTAATATCCTGAGAACTATATATATGTTAGGGGAATTATGTCTAATATCCTGAGCACTATATATATATATATATATATATATATATATATATATAGGGAATTATGTCTAATATCCTGAGCACTATATATATATATATATATATATATATATATATATATATATATATATATATATATATATATATATATATATATATATATAGGGAATTATGTCTAATATGCTAAGAACTATATATATGTTATAGGGAATTATGTCTAATATCCTGAGAACTATATATACTCACATTGTGCCAACGGCTTCAGGGGAGGAGCGCAGTTCAGGGGTTCAAGCCTTATCATGGTTCGAGGGAATGCAACCTAAAGACTAAATGTCATGGCAGGACCTCAGCCTTGGTCGACAACTGGTCTAGGATTGAAGCTCTGACAAGCAGACAGAGTATTACTTTGCTGATCCTGCAGCTTCGGTAGCTTGTCTTTTTCCAGATGTATTGGTGTTATCTTTCCTGTGGAGTAAACTAGACAGGCCGAGAGAGGGATCATGCTGCATGGGCAACACTTTACAATTCAGCCCAGGCTTTGTAGGGAAGGTGTTACGGACATAATTTGTAATCTGGCATACCGCATTTGAAAAACACAGCTGCGGGCGATTTGGCAGCAGACCGTCTTGTGCTGGTATTTTCATACAGAGGTATGTGTGCCAGTCATTCAGAAAGCAGTGGCAAAGTACTGACCACAAACTTGCCAAGAAATCACAAACGGCCGAAAAATGGTGGGGTTGACTGCGGTGCCTGGTTAAGGACATGTTATTAATTTTTTGTGCTGTGAAGAGGTTGTTTTGCTGTTTTTGAAGCACAATGTAACAAACTATCATCTGTCAAGATGGCCAGGTGCCAGTCAGTCATGTCTATTTATCTAATTCAGCAATTTAATTAGAAAATGGAGCTATGCTAACCTAGTAAACTTGCTGGCCAAGTTGTAATTGATGTTTAGCAATACCATCCCTTCTCATTTTAGATGCTAGTAATTGATACATTTGTCCGATATCTCTGTTGTTGTCTTCTTGGCATCACATGTTCTCTGACCAGATGTATATTTCCTTATTACAGGTATCTGCGTACCTGAAGAAACAGGCTGCCAAAGTTGGCAACTTGCCGGAAGATGACGACCAACACGAGGAAATCATTTCCCAGATTTTCAACCACGAAGACAAGAATAAAGATGGCTTTATCTCACATGATGAGTTCAGCGGGCCCAAACATGACGAGCTCTAGATGGTGTTGATATTAGTGGTGATGTTTTTTTCTTGTTGCACACAAAATCATGTCTGCTGTATTCGGGAGTCACATGAACAAAACATGGTGAAGTGCGAGTTTGATAGACATAAACATGAACTTGAAATATGTATAGTCGTAACTTAACTAATATGAAGTGTAGTTTGATAGACTTAAACATGAATCTGAAATGTTTCTAACAGTAGCTTAACTAATATGAAGTGTGGTTTGATAGCCATAAACGTGACTCTGAAATATTTCTAACATTAACTAAACTAATATGAAGTGTAGTTTGATAGACGTAGAAACACATCTGAAATATTTCTAACAGCAGCTAAATGAAAGTATGCAATTTCCTTACGTCATGAGACGTATTCTGTTTCTGATGCTAGCGCTGTATGTTAGATAGATCAGTCAATATCTAGCCGGCTGCGTATACTTCCCTGGAAGTTTCTGGAACATTTGTCCAGGGAACATTTCTGGAAAATTAATGCTGAGTACAAAATAACAAAGAATATTCTATGTATGAAGAACACAGGGTTAGAAAGAAGACACATACTGTGTATAAACTGGTTCAATCCCAAACAAAACGTAGGTTTGGACCAAACAAAAATGGATGGCGGAAAATGGGAAGTAGGAGTGTGTCACAGTTATGACTTTAAAGTTGTTAATATGGTAGCAGACATGCTACTTAATATATCAAATTAAAGGGGTTTGTATAGGGAAAACTACTATATTGATATTTTAATTGTAGTTTCATTTATAAACCTATGGCTGTTACTGGAAGTTTGAATAAGATGATTTATCATCCCATGGCAATTAATCAGTTAAAAATATGTTACTGGCACAGTTCAGAATAATCATATCAAGACATTTTAAACCTAGAAAGTCTGTTGGAGAGTAAATGGGAATACAGATAGAAGCAATGACATTCTAGTATTTTTTTCATTTCAATAATGTGTGTTCAAGAATTTAGCTCAAGTCGAACATGTATTCATGTGCGACTTCTCACTCGTGTTTATTGAACCAGCTATGTGGTTGTGTGATCTATGTTCTTGGGTGATTGACCGTCTTACCAGCAGTGCATGTACACTTTTTAATTATATGTGTTTTATTGGCGACTTTTATTGCAGCAAACCTGCAAGTTGTTTTTTAACTTTTAAAGGCTGCAGAGCGGTTATTTGGGGTTGATAATGGTAAAAGGTCATTTGCAACAAGAAAAATAGTGTTGAAGTGCTACATAGAACCTGTACTTTTGTATGGGTGTGTAGCATGGACAATGAGCAGACAAGTTGAAAACATTTGTTGGCTGTGGAAATGTGGTTTCTGAGGAAAATTCAAAGAATGCATTGGTCAGACACACACAAAAATAACCAATGACATATGATAAGCAGTGAATCTAAATATCTACAGTCAGTTTTTACTTCACATGGCGATGGATAGAGAAATCGGCACACGTGCAAAGGCAAATCAGGTACTGGGGCAACTAGCACCACTTCTGTCGCACAGAGAGATACCTTTAAGTACTCGAGCACATCTCATCAGAATTAGTTTTATGCTACCAGTGTCAAACATGGATGCTTAGTGCAAATAATGAGCGCAAAATCATAACAACAGAGATGAGATACTTTAGAAGAGCAGTGAGAGTAGCCGCGAGAGATAAGATTAGGAATGAAGAAATTAGAAGATGACTAGATCTGAAACCAGTCATGCACTTCATTATAGAACAACAGATTAAATGGTTTGACCACCTCACAAGAATGCCCTGGTACCATCTGCCACAAAGAGCCACATTATAGAAATATATAATGGATACAGAGCAAGGGGAAGACCAAGTAATACATGGAGTGATGGTATCAAGAACAACCTTAGAGAAATGAATACCAACTTACAAAGAGCATTAGAAAGAGTGCATACAAGATCTTTACATCTCCCCCCAACACTTAATTGAGGTAAATGGAGGAAGAGAAAAAGAAGAATATGTTATTATTTTATAGTCTTTAAAAACACACATGTTGTTTTCAACATTGTCTTCCATAGCTTATTTTTATGTAAAATTCTTCTTTTGGTATGTAAGTTATTTGTAAAATATCTTCTATTGTACATTTATATTGGTCTTCACACATTCATATTCTAGTCAGTATTGTATGCTTGTCAGACAGTGAGAACATATAATAATTTTAAGGTGTGGCCAAGACGATAAGAGCGCGCGATCATAAACATCCAGTGTGTTTGTGGATGGGCAAGAGGGCCGTCTATTGCACCTGTATTAAGTTGGACTTAAAAAGTGACTTCTCATTCAGAAAAAAAATGGCAAACTACTGAACGTTGATTTTGCATTGAAAATCAAACTGAGGTTGATCGCAAGACCTTGCAAAGGACATGCAGATTAAACACTGTAGTGATAGTGATTTTACAGCATGTCAGAAAGTAATAACAGACTTTAGATTTGAAGCATGTCAGAAAGTAATAACAGATTTTAGATGTGAGACATGTCAGAAAGTAATAACAGACTTTAGATTTGAAGCATGTCACAAAGTGATAACAGATTTTAGATGTGAGGCATGCCAGAAAGTAATAACAGACTTTAGATTTGAAGCATGTCAGAAAGTATTAGCAAACTTTAGATATGAAGCATGTCAGAAAGTAATAACAGACTTTAGATTTGAAGCATCAGAGTGTGATCACACACTTTATTTAGTTTGATTCACTTTGAAATATGATATACATTGTTTTTTTGTTTTTTTAATGTCATCGAATCCTACATATGTTGCCAGTTGGTACATGTTGATTCCGGTCAACCAAATATTTGCCTTACTGTCTGCCGAGACTTCCAATATTTGTTTGTACAGAGTAAAGGTGTGACTTGAATGTGTATACCTCGTACAGCTGTTTTAATATAGTTGATGTTACACGCATATATGTTTGATGGGGGAATCGTTTGCCATATGTTTGTCAGTTGATAAAAAGAAAGAAGGAAGTTGTATAGTTGATGAACAGAAAGAGAAAGAAATCAGTGTTGTATAACTTGTGGAAGGAAATATAACAAGGTAATAATGGTACAGATTTGTTGAAGGAAATAAGGTTGTGTTGTATAGAGTTGTTGAAAGAAAGTAATCTTATAAAGGATTGTTGAAAGAAAGATAATAATGTTACCATATAGAGCTGTTTTCACTCTTGGCATCTCATACACCAAGTGCCTGCAGAGCTGTTTATTATCCATGACGTGTACATGTCACAGGCTGAATCTCCTTCGTAGCTTGAATGTAACCACATTTTTAGCATGTTTTTGGGGGGTTCACATTAGCAGTCAATATTTGCTAGCATATGCTACCCACATAACTAGAAGTGTATGTTCTGTTTGTCTTATAGTCCATGCCGTGTGGCATTGGTCATCATGTCTGTTCACAGCCTTCTGTCTCGTGTGCTGCCAATCTTCTTATAGTCCATGCCATGTGGTGTTGGTGATCAGGTCTGTCCAGCCTTCTGTGTCATGTACTACCAATCTTCTTATAGTCCATGCCATGTGGTGTTGGTGATCATGTCTGTTCACAGTCGTCTGCCTCTTGTGTTTCCAGTCATTTCTGATACCGACATTCCTCTATGCCAGCATCTTCTCTCTTGGTCTCCTCCTCCCTCTTTTCCCCTCCAGCCTTCCCATTTTTATGACATACTCGTTTTTTAATTCTCATGATATGCTCAAAGAGTGTGGATTGTCCTCGTCTGATGTGAGTAACCAGTTCTCTTTGTGAGTTAATTTCTTTCAAGATGTATCAACTTGTTAAGGAAGCTGTCTTGTAAGAAGTAGCTTGTTTTTCATAATTTTTAACAATGTAAAGAACAAATGTATTAAATACATTTTTTAACGAAAAAATGTTAAACTTTTTTATGAGAAAATGCTGTCAGGGCCTAATTTTACACTATTTTATTAGAAAATCCTGGCGAGTGAAAATAGCCTCGTTGACATAAAGGAAATTACCTTGCATGGTTTTGTCAAGCTTGTGGCTTAGTACATCCGACTTCACAAGCAATTTTTCATGTTTGCTTTCCCTAACCTATGACTGTCCAGTCTACTCTAGTTCCTCCCCTACATGATCTATTCAACATGGGACACCCTATCAGTAGCTGCACTACTGTCAGCATAGCTCATGACAATCTCTGTCAACAATGACAAAAAAGAAAATGAGAGTACTTTGCTGGGGAAAAAAAAACAACAACCCACCAGAAAATATCTAAATAAATAAAAAATTTAAAAAAAATAACTAACATCTAAAGTCCAGAAATGAAAAAAAGATCGGAAGGCTGGGGTCAGTTGGAAGAAAATGTTCATCTAATGTCTCATCATCATCAAGTGCCATGCCGATATGTGTGGGCAGTCATGTTTCACCATCTCACACGATCACCAGAGGTGGCTAATGTCTAACACTTCTCTCTTGTTATAACCTAGTATATACGTGTATGTATGTGTGTGCGCACATATATATATATATATATATATATATATATATATATATATATATATATATATATATATATATATATATATATATATATATATCTTAAGTGTGCATTTATCTTCATGCATACATACATTTGTATGAAAAATATGCTGTATATTTGTGAGTGTACTTTTGTGTTTTTTGTTTGCCTGTATACAGATTGGGTTATAAACTGTTGTGTTCCAACTTGCTTCTGTTTCCTGCTTTACATATTCACATCCTTCCTTCCTTCCTTCCTGTCTTGTTTCACTTTCTGAACTTTCAGCAGTTGTTTTTTTTTTTTTTAAGATATTCTTCTTTTTATTTGTGACATTTTTTTAAATTTTCTGTTTTGTGTTTTTTGTTGTTGATGTTAAGATATTCTAAATTCTGATTACTTAATGATTGTGAATATGTGTGTGTGTGTGTGTGGATATTTTTGGTTTGGTTGTTATACTTATTTGTGGATTGTGATATTTCTTTTGTTTCTTTTTTCTTTTAAACATACTTTTGTTTTTTCATTAAAAGTGACTGGTCAGAACAATATTTTCATCTGTTTGTGTCATTCTTTTTTATTTAAGCTTTCAGGCATTTCAATTTGCTAGTGACCATTTCTAGGTACCGTCTGAAAAGCTGTTACTTAATGAATCTCATGAGATATTATCAACCTGTTGTGTCTAACATTACATGTGAAAACTCCAAGTTTGTCTATGTTGTATGACACAACGCTACATCAGGGTAGAGCTGAGATTGGTGGGGTGTGTTCAAAGTGGTCTTATTTTTGTGTTTGTGATCTTTTATCGCTGACCATCACCTGCTGATAATTCCAATGTCACAGTCTAGGAAGTGGTCAATTGGTTGGCTGGATGTCTCACACAGGCTGTTCCATTTGTCATACATTAACCTATTTATGCTACTTGAAATTGCTTACAAATTGCTCCAAATTTGACAGACTTCACTTAGAATGGCTCCAGTAGTTGACAAGTCCAGATTATCCAGCAGTTGACTTGACAAGTCCAGATTATCCTGTAGTTTAACAAGTCCAGATTATCCAGTAGTTTAACAAGTCCAGATTATCCAGTAGTTTAACAAGTTGGGATTAATTATTACATATGGCTATAATTAATTCCAGTGATGCTACAAGTCACTTACGATCATCTGTGTGTTTAGATTATCAGTCACAAGCCCATCTGAAGGCAGTGAGCTTCTAATGACTTGCCTCAATATTTACTCATAAAAATGAGCTTGTGAAAAAAGTGTTTTAGCACACATAGTAAAACTAACTGGCACCTTGCCATCTTGATAGACAATAGTTTGTAAAATGGAGTTAGACCTCTCCATAACACAAAGCCTGGGCTGAGTTTAGAGACCATGTGTTGCCCATGCAGCATGATCCCTCTCTCGGTCTGCCATAGTAAGATTACATAGTGCGCGCTCCCTAAAAAAATATTTTATGTAGGGCTGCGCTATGGTAAACACTCCCAAGGAGGCCAGAGGAAATGCTTTAAAGACACTCTGAAGATCTCACTAAAAGCTTTTGGAATTCATCACGACACTTGGGAGACTGCTGCCAAGACCGAAATTCATGGCGTACATCATTACGCAAGGGTGTAGTCACTTGTGAAGCAAACAGGACTGCAAGATCTGTGAAAAAGAGGATGGACAAAAAAATCTACTGCAGGAGATCCTCCTCCTGGAATGTCAAGCATTCTTTGCCCACATTGGCAAAGATTATTTTGAGCCAAAATAGGCCTTATCAGCCAATGGCTCCAAACATTCAACCCACTGGATGAAATGAATAGTCATAATCATTCTTGATGGACAAACACCACATAGTGTGAATACTAATTTAACAATCAACATTACTGCACATCCCATAAAATGCTCTGTCTCCCTATACAAAAGCCATCAAAGAGTTCCCATGTGGATTATTCCAGTAGCAATCTGATTAAAAGTGCACCTGGTTTTTCCTCTACACTTTGAGTGCAATCCAGACCCTCCAGATCCTTCACAAGCTAGTGAACCAGCCCTTCCAGATACAGACACTCCATCTATTCAGCTGCACTCTCCTCCCTGTCCCAGAGAGTCTTCATACCTTTATCATAAATTAGCACTCTCTGCCTGGAGGAGCAGCAGCAACTGCCCTATATTGTGAGACTTTGACCTGGATGATGCCTTTGTGATATGTGTATACTTTTCTATATTGATCACATGGAAGAACTAACAAATATTTGCTGGCATATATCAAAACTATATCTGTTAAACTGCCTTGTATTGTTCTTCTCTGTATACATGCAAGATAAAATCAAACATGGCAAATAAGTTAATGAAATTGAACTGAAATGTGCAGTTCATTAGAATTGCCCTTTTTCTGCATTTTTAGAAGTGTTTCTGTGTGTGTGTGTGTGTGTGTGTGTGTGTTCGCTCGCTTTGCCGGTCATTTGAGTTTAAATATTGATGTCCTTGACTTGAAAATGTAAATTACAAGTACCCCAGAAGTCGGAATGGGTTCACCTGAAGGAGAGGGACACTGGTAATAGGGAAAGCTAATTCACTCGCAAATACTGCTCCAGTGCACTCCTCAGTAGTATCTACGGCTAGTGGCAGTAGCACCTGTGTGGGTTACGCTCAAGCTTAAAAGCTCAAAGCGAGTGAATGACGGTTACTGTGTATGTACTGTTTTACCTATGTAATGTGCTTAGAAGGATAAGTAATTCTACATTTATTACTGTATATGTGGCATGTTGCCCCTCCTTGTGTGGAAACAATAGCAGTTGTACTGTATTATGATACTGTTTATTCATTATGTGTATTACCGTATAAGCATTATTTCTATTTCTTGTGTCTTTTATTGAAATGTTCAGCAGATGCTTTTTAACACTGAAGCTTTATTTATGCTATTGATGTATGTTTTAGTAGAAGGAATAATGTTTGTTGAACGTTGCCTTATCACCTGTTCTCCTGATTCTAGTATTTCTTACAGCTCAGAGACCATAAAGCATCATGGCCCTCAGATGTGGAGGGACCCCTCGCTTTCCACATTCTGATGGGATGGGGACATGTAGTTGAGATAGATATTTCAGCATTTGTCAGGGAAGTCTTGTATTAGAAATAGATATTTCAGCATTTGTCAGGGAAGTCATGTGTTAGAGATAGATATTTCAGCATTTGTCAGGGAAGTCTTGTATTAGAAATAGATATTTCAGCATTTGTCAGGGAAGTCATGTGTTAGAGATAGATATTTCAGCATTTGTCAGGGAAGTCGTGTATTAGAAATAGATATTTCAGCATTTGTAAGTGAAGTCGTGTATTAGAGATAGATATTTCAGCATTTGTTAGGGAAGTCATGTATTTGAGAAGATATTTCATCATTTGTAAGAGAATTTATGTATTTTTTTAGGATGTATAAAAAAGCATTCGGGATGGGAAGTTGAGCATTTATGGTCAGCAACTGTTGACTGAACTAATTCCACTGACATGTCAGAAGAGCCACTACAGCTAATGTAATGAATGCTTGTCATGATGTTTGCTCCGCCTACAAGATGGTCATTTCCTTACACAAATATTGTTCAGGGTTTAAATATGCTGACATAGTTTTCACATGTTAAAAAGTGAGTCATCTTATCTTATATTTTCTGACAGTGTTTTTATTTTCTTTCATCATCATCTTTAACTTTAACTTTAAAAAAAAATGAAAAATTCTGTCACACAATATATGATAAGAATCACAAATAATGAAGTATTGACAAGATCGGGCGGTGTGACGGTTTGTTCCATGCTTAGCCTTCGTAGACTTAGATGGATAGGACACATTAGGAGGATGGATGATGGTAGAATACCAAAGGACATCTTTTATGATGAATTACATATGGACACAAGATCTTGGGGTCTGCCTTTACCATGGTATAAAGATGTGTGTAGGTGGAACATGATTGATACAGGTAATGATATTGCACCCTAGGAGCAAGTCCTTGCTGATCGCATTGCATGGAGGGCAAAGATAAGAAATGGACTAAAAAATAATGATGGTGTTTGATGGTGGAAATGAACATGTGTTAACATGCATCCATTGCGGACTAACATTTACCACGCAAATTGATATGATCAATCATTCACTACCACACGGGTTGTAGTTAAGCCTTTTTGTGAAGCACAATGTAACAAACTATCATCTGTCAAGACGACAAGGTGCCAGCATTTTTTTCCATGTACTTTGTTAACATTAAGCCACACTGTATTTTCTGACATTGCTTTTGATATGTGCAGGTTATGGGGTTGTATGTAACATATACAGATCATCGTTCATGTTATACACACACAAGACTTTGTCTTTTCATTTCTAGGTGGTCAATAGTGTGGGCCTTCAGTTAGTCATATAGTTGTTGGGTTGTGTGTGTGTGTGCTTGTTGCTGTGCAGCGTGTGTCATTTCATGTGTGTGCTGTGCTGTGTTTTTTATGTGGTGTGTGTGTCAGTTACATTTGTGCTGTATTTGGTGTGCATGTCATTATGTGTATTTCTTGATGTGGTGTGTGTGAATCATTTATGTATGTGCTGTGTTTGTTGATGTGGTGTATGTGTCATTTATGTATGTGCTGTGTTTGTTGATGTGGTGTGTGTGTGTCATTTATGTATGTGCTGTGTTTGTTGATGTGGTGTATGTGTCATTTATGTATGTGCTGTGTTTGTTGATGTGGTGTATGTGTCATTTATGTATGTGCTGTGTTTGTTGATGTGGTGTATGTGTCATTTATGTGTGTGCCGCATTTGTTGATGTGTATTTGTTGAGGTAGTGTGTATGTCATATATGTGCGTGCTGTGTTTGTTGATGAGGTGTGTGTGTCATTTTTCTTTCTTCGGGAGTCTCCTTGACGAAGTGGTCAAACCGCCTGGCTCATGCTCCCAAGGTTGTGGGTTAGATTCCGGGCCGCGTCTTGCAGTTCACGAGTATATTTTTCTCAGAGACTCCTGGGGGTCATAGCTGGAGCTACGGAGTTAATGCTTTGTGCGGACGCTATCAGCAGCCCGCGTTGTGGAAAGATACCGTGCCATATCCGATAACACCCGGTGCAATGAAGTTGAACCTGTCGACTTTTAAGCGACTGTAAATGTGGTGTATGTGTCATTTATGTGTGTGATGTGATTTGACATGAATGAGAAGGAAGAAGTCTAAATCTATGTATAATTCATCATCATGAACACGACCGTAAGTAACAAAATTGGACGTTGCAACCAAAACCTTTGTCAGCATAGAATCAAACAACAACCCCCCTTCCCACCTACCCACACACACACACACACACCCACCCCAGCACCAATTAGTGAGTTTGAATTTTATTTGTAATTCTATTAGTTCTCCAATGTTTCTACTAGTTTGCTAGATTACTGTTTTCAATCTCTGTATATATTGTTTGACAAACCTGCATATTTTGTGTTCACTCTCTACATGCAGACTATGTTAACTGTCTGAGTGTTCACTAACATAAGTGAAAGTGTGGTATACTTACATAGTACCGTCAAGAATAACCGACCGGCATGCATTCACATGGTGCGATTCTGTTGCACGACAACGCTAGTCCTCATGTCGCAAACATTGTGAAGGAAGCGTTAGCTCAGAAGAGGTAAAAAGTTCTGCTACATCCAGGTTACAGTCCAGATTTGTAACTTTCATCTGTTCAGACCCTTTAAAGCCTCTAAAGGGACAACGATTCCACCCCAATGCAGCCCCCCCCCCCCCCCAGAGCCGCACTAATCAGAACCAATGATCATCACGCTGTTGCGGATTGTGAAGTGAGGTATAATGGTCAAATTGAGGTATCCTAATTTTTTCTTAGCCCGATCGGTGCTCCATGGGTAATGTGACAATATCACGCAGGCCTCCTTTGCTTCGCAAAAAATTCATTAAAGTCAAAAGGATTTATAGGCCACTCATTCACGGCCTGTATTCGTACTGAAAATCAAAATCAAGCGAGGTTTCCATCCTCGCTGAGCTTGCCTTAGCTAGATCGAACTGGGAGCGCAGAATACCGAATAAAACTCCCGCCTGTAAGTAAACTTGAACACATCACCACGGGGTCGACCATCAAGAGTGCTAGCTACCATGGTTGCCATGCTCTCCCAGAATATGGCTAATTTATAACTATCTGTGCAGGCCGCATTCAACGACATGAAGGGCCACATGCATCCAGCGGGCCTCATGTTGGCAACGCCCAGTATATCTAAACAATATAAAATGACACAAAGTAGTGCAGCTTTACATAACAGAATTACGACGCATATAGGACGTTGCGGCGATTAGCCTTCATCAGCAAACACATTCACAAACACAACATATAGTCAAGGAGATCTCCTGTTACTACATCAAAAGGTGACGACAGGACGAGAACAAAAGGATGAAAAAATGAAAGCAATGAAGAGAAAATGAGAATTGAAAAAAAAACGTTCATACTTACCTCACAATTCCGATCTGTGTGTAACTCAGAATATCGCCGATATCTTCTTTTTATACCCAACCGAGGGAGTGAGATGTAGGATGATGACGGGGTAGTGGGTGTAACGGTTCAGTGAGCACATTGAACGAAAGGGGGGGGGGGGGCAGGAAAGTAGGACGGCAGTAACAAAGCATGAGTGGGTGCCAGTGAATGGGTTGGCCCTGGTGGACGAATATTGAAGAGCAATGGAGTGCACCCAAGTATGATGGTGATTCTAACCAAACTCACATTATGCTATCCTATACGTGAGGCGAGTCCTAAAGTCTGGGTGGACTTATATGCGTGAGCGCACATACATACATATACACCGCTCAACAGACATTCATACAATAATATACATTGAACTGTGCAAGGTATATATGAGGAGAGAGAGAGAGAGAGAGAGAGAGAGGTTGGTATAGTTTCTGCGATATGCCACATGGGGTATGTGGACACATGATAAGGGTAGGCGCAGAGAAGCAATTTTTGAGAGAGAGAGAGAGAGAGGGTTGGGGAGGGGGAGAGAGAGAGAGGTTGGTATCGTTCCTGTGATGTGCCACATGGGGTATGCGGAGTAGGTCGGTCCACAAATATGAGGCATCACTCATACTGTTCCCTATGAAATAGGGTAAGTAAGGTTAATTGTTATACCACGTATTTTAAGATCATATCACCCAATGCTTGTGTTATTGGGATTGTATAAGATCTGATCATCGGTAATACACATGATGTGGGTAAGCACAAAGAAGCAAGATTATTATTATTATGAGAGAGAGAGAGAGAGAGAGAGAGAAGGAGAGAGAGAGAGAGAGAGGTTGGTATAGGTCCTGCACATGAGGTATGCGCAGTAGGTAGGTCTACATATACGAGGCTTCACTCATACTGTTTCCTATGAAATTGCGTCAGTAAGGTTGATTGTTATACTGCATATTATAGGATAAAATCACCCAATGCTTGTGTTATTGGGGTTGTATATGATCCGACCACACATGGTGTAAGTAGGCACAAAGAAGCAGGATTGTTTAGAGAGAGAGAGAGAGAGATAGAGAGAGAGAGAGAGAGAGAGAGCGGTTGGTATCGTTCCTGCGATGTGCCACATGGGGTATGCGGAGTAGGTAGGTCTACAAATACGAGGCTTCACTCATACTGTTACCTATGAAATGGGGTCAGTAAGATTGATTGTTATACTGTACCACGTATTTTAGGATAAAATCACTCAGTATATCTAGCATTTCACATTCAGGAGAAAGACGGTTAGAGAGCGCGGCAGATAAATGAAAATGTACTGCCGGACTTGAACTCGTCCCTCCCACTGCCTTGCTAAAACACCAGTGCTACACGCCCTACCAGCTACCCATTTGAAATTTCAATATCTATTAATGTTTTAATCTGTGTTTTTGACTTATCAGGGTTTATCCATTTCCCGGTGATAACGTAAACATCTAGAGATAACGCGGCATATTTATATAGTGTGTAGTTCTGGCTACTGCGGCAGATAAACCAGATGACTGTGTTTCTGTTACAGCTTGTGGCTTCTTGTTTTCACCAACTTCACACATTTCTTGAGGTAAATAGTTTGTAGTCTTATATCTTCCTATATTCGCTTTGTTGTAGACAGCGCCCGTAACTGAAATTAATCTCTACGCATTTTAAATACTTGTGTCCTTTCGATCCATTCATCATGTGCCATGCCCATAAGCGTGGCCGGTCATGTTTTTTCCATCTCACTCGATCACCAGAGTCGTGGATCAACTCCGTGTTTCTGTCTCAACCATATCACGTGGCCAAGCCATTTAGGTATTTACTTCTCTGTCTTCCCCTTGTTCTTTTCCCCTAAACCTTGCCATTTGTCACCAAGTTCTGCAAGTAATTTCTTCTCATAACATGCCCCAAAATGTTGACTGGCTACATCTAATGACTCTAATCAGTTTACGATCTTCATTTGTTTCTTGAAGAACTTGTTCATTGGTTTTTCTGTCTGTCCGTGGTATTCTTTGCATTTTCCTCAGAAAAAAACATTTCCACAGCCATCAGCTGTTTTTCTGCTTGACTGCTTATTTTCCACGCTTCACATCTATACAAAAGTACAGGTTCTATGTAGCACTTTAACCCTCTTTTTCTCGTTTCATTTGATATCTTCTTATTGGTCAGTATATTTTTCATCTTGCAAAAGGCTACCTTAGCAATGGCAATTCTTGTTCTAATCTCTTCAAGGCATCTCCCATCAGATGTTATGACTGTTATCAGATAACTGTACCGACTCGCTTGCTTAAGAATGTGCCCATTTACTCGTATATCACATTGTGGTATTTCCATCTTCCCAGTGACGACCATAATCTGTGTCTTCTTAATATTCAGTTCTAACCCTAGTTGTTCACTGTGTGTAACAACCGCATCTACTAACTGTTGCGGGTCATGTTCATTGTCTGCAATCAAGACTGTATCATCTGCATATTTAATGTTATTGATGTATCGTCCCCCAATGTTGATTTCTTCTATATCTTCTATATTTCTGAAAATATTTTCACTGTACAGGGAAAAAAAGATCTGAAGACATTACACATCCCTGTCTCACATCTCTTTTTAATAGGCTGATATTGACCTACATCACTATCAGTTCTGATGGCAGCTTGTTGTTTCCAATATATGTTTTTTACAAGTCTAAGGTCATTTCCATCAATTTGTAGATCTTCAAGCTTCCTTATCATGTCGACATGTCTCACTGTATCGAAAGCGTTTGTGTAGTCAATAAAGCAACGATATAGACCTTTAAATATTGAGCACAACCCACTACTGGCAACGCTGATCGTATTCCGGTATGAACCTAAGGCCTATCCACGTCAATATGGAAGCACTATACTCGAGTTTCGCTCGCGTTTGAGCTCGTCAGTAGTACATATCCCTGACCGGATCCGGAAACAAGCCCCGGATCACGCGTGTGAAGCGGGTGTGTAACCACGCGGCACACACTGGACACGCCAAATTATCACAACAGAATACCACAACGTTACCCATCGTAGGCTATGTTTAAAATACGATCAGCGTTGCCAGTAGTGGGTTTTGCTCAATATTTAAATTTCAAATCCCGAAACAACCAATTAATCAATATAGATCTTTGTTTACTTCTATAGAACGTTCAATTACTGTTCTCAGTATATACTCAGCATTTACTGTACTCTTGCCTTCTACAAACCCACATTGTTCTTCTCCTATTTCGGGTTGTATTTTCTTCCCAACTCATTGCATGATAATTCTCAGCAGAATCTTCGTGATGTGGCTCAGTATACTAATTGTTCGGTTTTGATCGCATTCCAAGGCTCCTGATTTCTTCGGGATTGCAATAAATATAGAACTACATAATTCAGCAGGTAACGTATATTATTGCGTTGAGCAGCCTGATGACTAGGTCTATTCCATATTCCTCTAAGGCATTGATCATTTCTATTGTGATGTTATCTGTACCCCGGGTCTTGCCAGTTTTCATATGGTTAAGAGCATTCTGAACTTCCATCTTCAACATTGATGGTCGTTCATTATTATTCCGATTATCATATTGTTCTTCTCTTGTATAAGCATAAATGTCTTTCACATAATCTGACCACGCATGTATAGGGGGCTTTCATTTGACATCTGTTCGTGCAACGATTTCACACAGATTCAGACGTAATGAACGCGGTAAACACTTGGTTCAGTGAGCAACCACAAACCTTTTTTGCGGACGGCATTCGCCGCCTACCTAAGCAATAGGATGCTTGCCTGAATGCCTACGGCGACTTCTTCTGACCAACCCATAGTGCATAATTCATTCAAAATGAATTCTTTGTTTAATTCTACCACATCTGTTAATGTTTCTTTCATGCTTTTGTAATAAAGCCATTGGAACAGGTTTCAAATGAACGCCCCTAATAAAATCTGATCTTATTCTCTAATGATTTTGCCCTCTTTGGTTTTTAGGCAACCCGTTGATGTGTGTGGTCTTTTATTAGTGATGTCATTAATTCTTTTGTGCATTAGTTTGGTATTTCAGGTGTTGTGTTGGTTTTCAATTTCCTTGCAATTTTCCTCAAGCCTTAGCGAGTTCCATCGTGCTGCGACCGGAAATGAAAACAGAAATCATATACGGAATCATAACGCCATGATTCACCGGGTCTCCCAGTTCGCTCTATTTCAGATCATGCATTCTTTCGACGTCATTTTCGACAGCTCAACCTGTTGATGTGCGTGTTCTTTTGTGCATTAATTTGGTATTCTGGGTGTTGCGATGGTTTTTAATTTCCTTTCAATGTTCCTCAAGTCATATTTCTTTTGTCTCTTTGCATAGCTTCCTAATTTTCCTGTGAATCTCTTCATATTTTTTCTTGTTCTTTTTCTTATTTCCATGAGTTTTAAGATGTTTTCCGTCCCGTCATCTTTATTTTTGGGATGGATGTTTCGGCAGCTTGTTTGACTGATTCTTTAATACTTCCCATTGATCACCGACGTCTTGAAATTATTGTTCCATATCGGACAATGCATCGAATATGTTCTTTATCTCTAAATTGAATTTATTTGTTATCTCCTCACTCTTCAGTCCCTGTAGATAAATTTTGTGATTCTTGGTGTATATTTGACTTTCTTTAATTTTATATGTAAATTGCTTAACTGATTCGCTGCCGACCGCCAACCGATTGCCAAACAGTCTCAACTGTTTTGTCCCTTCGTTAATATATTGCCAAGATTTGTGCGGTTCGTTTATTTCTTTCGTTTGCGAACCTAGCTTAATTTTAATGCCCCGAAATGACGGTTTCCGCAGAAAGAATGTTTTTCATTTACACACAGGCCACGAGTCATCGACATTTGGTGAATTAGTCGTGTTGATGTGTTTAAATTTGTGTTAAAAAAATTGTAGTTACTCGCGGTTTTAGGAATTGCGTGGGCCCTGGATTTTCGGTCTTATTTACATCAGATAAAAGTTGTAAACAATGTTAGATTGTAGTTATTCTTATTTAAGATTAATCTAAGGACGCCGTAGCAGTCTGCGCTCAGTATAGTTTTTGCGACTTTCAAGACATTTCGTAATCTTCTGTTGATGAGAGTATAATCAGTCTGATTTCTGATCTTATGATCAGGACGCCTACATGTCCATAATCTCCTTGGGTGATGTTGATACCAGGTGTTTCCAATAATCACATCATGCTTTTTTCCCCACTGTACAAGTCTGCAACCTCTTTCATTCTGTTCCCCTAGTCCATTCTTGCCTACTATGCACCCGTCCTGTTGATTTCCAACGTTGGCATTCAAGTCATTCATTATCATATTTACTTCATAATTCTTGCCTTTCTTGAAGGCTTTCTCTAATATTATAAAATTCATCACTACTGTCTGCTGTTGGTGCATAAACCTGAATGAGTATAAATATAGCCAAAACCGAAGTAATGCAAGTTAGCAGATCTCCTGGTCCACTAAGCATACAGATAACTGGCACATCTCTGAAACAAGTTAAAGAATTCAAATATCTTGGAAGTATGATCACAGAAGATGGCAGATTGGATAGAGAAATCGAAATCAGATGTCAAAATGCAAGTGTACTTACATATCAACTATCACATATAGTGACACATCCAAACATATCCATGTCCACAAAACGACAGTTAATAAACAGTATATTCACACCAACCATATGCTACCTATCTCAAACTTGGACATTATCCAAATCACACTTACACAAAATCAACACCTGTGAGATGAGATGCCCGAGGAGAGCTGCCAACTTAATAATCCGAGACCGAATAAGAAACGTTATCAGACAGACAATGGAGTCAACACCTTGTGCCGCATTTATCGAAAGACAGAAGATCAAATGGATTGGCCATCTCGTTAGAATGCGACACCGTCAACTACCAGCACAGGCCCTACATCAAAGATCATCTGCGACGAGAGCAAGAAGACTCCCGAGAAGAAAATGGATTGACGACATCAAAGACATTGTACAATCACACGAAATGACACTATCCAGTGCCACCCATCGGGCGCTGGAACGCCAGTTATTCCTCCCCACGATTCTTGACGGCAAAAGTGGAAGATGATGATGATGATGATGATGATGATGATGATGATGACGATGATGATGATAATGATGATGATGATGATGATGATGATGATGATCTATATATATATATATATATATATATATATATATATATATATAAAATACAATGTCTGTCTGTATGTATGTATGTTATTTATGCGTTCGCGAACGGTCCATCCGATTGAGATGAAATTTTCTACACGTCTTCTTCTCATTCCTGTGCTGACAACTGTCATAGTTTGTTAGTGTACAAACAGTTATTTACTTAATATTATTTAATATTTTAATTTACATTATAATTTATATATAGCGAGGGGACATAACTTTTAATAGCATTGCTATATATGTAAAATTTTTGCATATTTCTCAAATAGGTGGACCTTTTCGCTACAGTTATCTACAGGCATATGCGTTATAATCCTCCTCCTTCCCCTCCCTCTCCTCCGCCTCCCTCCTCGTCCCTTTTCTCCTCCCCTCCTTCTCCCCTCCCTCCTCCTCCTCGTCCCACTCCCTCCTCGTCCTCCTCCCCCTCCCCCTCCTCCACTCCCCCTCCTCCTCCCCCTCCTCGTCGTTTTTCTCCTCCCCCTCCACCCCCTCCCTCCTCCTCCTCCATCTCCTCCTCCCTCCTCGTCCTTTTTCTCCTCTCCTCCCCCTCCTCCTCCGCCTCCTCCTCAATCCTCATCCTTTTCCTCCTCCCTCCTCCCCTCCTAGTCCCTCCTCCTCCTCCCCCTCCCCTAGATAGATAGGTAGACAGACAGACAGACAGACAGACAGACAGACAGATTGAGTCTCCGTGGCTAAGTGGTCAAGCCGTTTGACTCGGGCTCCAAAGGTTGTGGGTTCGATTCCGGGCCTCGTCCTTCAGTTCACGAGTGAAATTTTTCGGAGACTCCTATGGGTCGTCGCTAGAGCTACAGAGTTCGTGCTTTGTGCGACGCTATCCTCGCTGAGGAAAGAGACCAAGCCATATGGGATAAAACCCGGTGCAATGAAGTCGCCCCTGTCGACTTTTAAGCGACTTTTTTATAGACAGGCAGACAGACAGACAGACAGACAGACAGACAGACAGATAGATAGATAGATAGATAGATAGATAGATAGATAGATAGATAGATAGATAGATAGATAGATAGATAGAAAGATAGATAGACAGACAGACAGACAGACAGACAGACAGACAGACAGACAGAGATAGATAGATAGATAGATAGATAGATAGATAGATAGATAGATAGATAGATAGATAGATAGATAGATCGATCGATCGATTCCCGCCAGAGACTGGGCGAAGCCGGGCCGGGTCAGCTAGTGATATATAAACGATAATCAGAGATAATAATAGAGTGCACGGGAATGTCGATATATGAAGCCCATAATCGGACACTCCAACGCTGTTAATGCTTCACCTCAACATCGCAAGGTACAAGAGGAACCAGACGAGATGATGATGGTAATATGAATATATGTTTCATCACTTCTTTCACAAATGTATGTTGTTCTAGCGCAAAACAAAAAGTAGGTTTAGACCAAACAGTGTACACAATCAAATGAACCAGTATTTCCTTTCATTGAGCATTGAAATTGTGGAAGATACCACGAAATAAAATAAATAACACGATGACTCTAGTATGACGATATAACGTCCTTCTGTTCTAATGGGAGGTTGCATATGATGCTATATTATCCTTCGCCACTGAATCAGTTAAATCTTACGACTATTTATGTAGGTATATACATAGGTATATTATTTTATTATTTATTATTTTATTTTTTTAAAAATTATTTAATTATATATTATTACATAGATATATTATTTTGTCTTCATTTTCTGGTATGGTATTTTCTGTCTATTCCAGATAAGGATGGATAGTCACATGACCGACTATCTAGATCACGTTTTCAAACGGTTGGATCTCATTCAAAAGGATCAATCCAAATTTGATCGAGTGATCGATCGGCTGGAAACAGTACAGAATATTCTAGAAACATGGAAACAGAAACAATGCCTGTTGGATAAGAAACTTGAGATTTTGACCAATTTTGACAGCTTATTGGATAAGAAGCTTTCAACTATGGCGCATTTCGATAATCTGTTGGATAAGAAACATATGCATTTATCCAATTGTGACGAAGTGTTGGATAAAAGGTTGTCAAATATAACACTTATCGAAAACTTGTTGGATAAAAGACTGTCAGATGTAACAAGCGTCGACAATTTGTTGGATAAAAGACTGTCAGATGTAACAAGCCTCGACAATTTGTTGGATAAAAGACTGTCAGATGTAACAAGCCTCGACAATTTGTTGGATAAAAGACTGTCAGAATTAAAGAACGTCGACAATGTTTTGGATACAAAATTCTGCGATTTAACACGAGTGTTTCGGCATGAGAATGTAGCCATATTGCGAGCAATAAAAGACACTGGGCATGACATCATATGCCGTCTCTGTGATGTGCCGTTGCCTGTAGATGGCGTTGTCAGTCAACTATCTGCACACGAAGTCCAGACAACCTCCACGGAACAACATCAAACACTGGGAAAAGTGGACCAGAAAGCGACAACCGAAGCAACAATTCCAGCCGATCCCAGATACCAGATTGAAAATCAAAGCGAGGTAAATACTGGGCAAGAAATTAAGCGCGAAGGCGAAGAAATAGGGCGCGTTCTGTGCGAGATTTACTCAATTCCAGATTTGGTCAGAGCTCAGACAAGAGCCGAGCTTGTATGGCTGGACAGCCAGATAAATCATGAATTAGATGCAATTAAAACAAACTTTAACGATAATTTACAGTTGATTACACAGCAAATTAATCAAAACACAGCTCAAAGTGAAGTGATTGTAAATGCATTGAAAGAAAGGGAAATAATTCCACAAGAAATCAATTCTTCCGTTATGTCGCAATCCAAAAATGTTGATGCTTTGAAAGCAAACATAGCCACAGAAGAACTACAACTTTCGCTGGATAAGAAACAGAAATCTATAACAGATGAACTTGTAGCTTTCTCACTTCGACTAGACTGTTTGGAAGCAAAAATCGAAAACTGTGCTCAAGATGTCAAAAACTACATGTACAAAGTTAAACGTGAGATATTTGCTGTCACCGAGAAAGAGGCCCAGATTGTAAGAGACAGAATAGAAGGGCCTCTTGCGTGTCGTGGAGAATATTTATTTGATTTTTACGTGGACCATTTCAAAAAGATGGTAAGATCTGAGAGGGAAGCGCACAGTCCCCCCTGGCATATTAACGAGATGAAGTCGAGCATGATGGGTATGGTTTGGTTTCCAGCAACAGGCGACATGGAAGTGTGTTTTGTTTTCGCTCGCCATCCACGAGAAATGGGCTTACAACCGAAGTCTACCATCAAACTCAAGGTGAGATCAACAATTTGTGATATACACAAGAAGATACTACCAAATGTGGATGTCGGTGAAAAGATGTGGACAGTGAAAGAAAGAAACATCACCTGCAACTTTGACTGGGGCTGCAAGCTGGGGACCCTGTCCTGCGACGACCTTCTACAGAAGGGTTATGGCGATAAGGAGGAGTACAGATTTGGAGCTGTGTTGGTTAGGTTTCATGTGACGGTTTGTTAGGCTGCACATGGGCCATTTGCACATAATAACCGCTGCATATCAGAAATACAGTTGGACACTTGCAGGAAGGAATACGGTAGAGGACAGAATAGATGCGTGCGTAACCATGTGGTCACTGGAGCTATAAGTATTCATAGTTGTCGCCACCTTGAGCAGCGCGCGCACACACACACACACACACACACATACACACACACACACACACACACACATATATATATATATATATATATATATATATATATATATATATATATATATATATATATATATATCATCAAGTGCCCTGCCAGTTGGCATAGGCGTTCAAGGCTCTCCTTATATCTCGGTCTTTGGTGTTTTGGGTCAATTTTGCTGATGGTATTCCTCCATCCACCGTCTCAATCCATCCAGCATCATTTCTCTTGGTCTGCATCTGCCTCTCTTCCCCTCGATCTTTCCAATTGTCACGATATTCTCCAATGCCTCTATTCTCATCATATGACCGTAGAAAGCTGGTTGGCGTTTTCGTATTGTTGTAAATAATGTTCTAGTTTCATTAGCCTCTTTCAGGCAATCGTTAGTTACTCTGGCAGTCCAACAAATTCCCAGGAACCACTGCCACTGGTTGAATACGTATCCTTTTTTGTGATGCTCTAAGTAGAATATAGCATGTAATTGCCATTGCGCTGATGTAGGAAGACAGCTGCAGGACGACTGCTTACTTTGCATGGGCTTTTCTCTGTTCAACTCCTTGGTGTATCTTTTATTCTTTCCCATAGCTCGTTCTAAAGGTTTTACATTGACGAATTCTTATCATTGAGTGCCGTGACACACAGCCGTCGACATCTCAACATTTATGGCTGGTTACGTGCAAATGTTACTCTTTGCTTCTGGACAAACTCAAACTTTAACCAAGCAGAACGCAACTCTTAGCAACTTGACTCGAATGACGTTTTCAATACCTTATTAGTCTAGGAACATAATACAGTTCATTTACGCAATCACAATTGTTCAACAACACTATATATAACACAATAACTCAACACCACTACTCCTAACAATATAGTAGATATAATACAGTTCATTTACGCAATCACAATTGTTCAACAACACTATATAACACAATAACTCAATACCACTACTCCTAACAATATGTTTTTTATGTTTTTGCATATCCTTTACAGGGCATCGCTGTCAACATCAGCATCTTTCAGCTGTATGTTGATTTCTTGGCAAGATTACGCTCAGTAGTTTGCCATTGCTTTCTGAGCGGCCGGCTCATTATCCCGCAAGTCACGAGCGCGGGTCGAACCGCTTCCAGTTCTCGCCTCGCTTCGAGACCCTGCGTGGATAAACGGGATTACGGCCTAACAATATAGTAGATATAATACAGTTCATTTACGCAACCACAATTGTTCAACAACACTACATAACACAATAACTCAACACCATTACTCCTAACAATATAGTAGCGGCGCAATTTATGGCCATAGCTACTTGCAACGGGACCAGGTCCACACTTGACCGTGGCCCAAGATTGCCGTTTCCAGGAGACGCTCTGCCTTTCGCAGGGCGATATCCGGCGTTTGTCACGCTCTTTGAAAAGTGCTCACAGGTGAGTCACTTTTCACGGTCTAGTGTACAAACTAGACTTTCCTTCTGAACATTGCCGTGGCCCATGACATAGTTTAAATCAGGTCATGGCATATACTGGGGGGCTAGCAAAAACTTGGGCATCAGTGTATTCTATTTTTATTTTCAATTAGCGTAATATATATATATGGCATTCTGTTATTCCACAACTAGTTTAAATTTATTCAGATTCGAAATAAATATTTCAATCAAAATTCTAATATCTAATTAATCTGGGCCGGCTTCATGGCTTAGAGGTTAGCGACTTCTCTCCGTAATCTCGTATACTCTCGTAGGTAACGTGATGACGGTGAGAATCAGCAGTGGTTCGAACCGCATCGGTAACATGCGTGGAAAATTTTGAATATCTTGGGTCATTGATTACCAATAACGGTGACACAATGAAAGAAATTAAACGGCGACTATCCACTGCTCTTCAAAGAATAAAACAGATGAATAAATTATGGAGTGGGACAGACAGAACTACACAAATTAGATTTTTAAGAGCATGCATCTTTCCCATTGCAACATACGCCTGTGAGACATGGACACTTACTAAACAAGCTGAACAGCGCATAAACGCCTTTGAATATAAATGTTATAGACGAGTTCTAAGAATATCTTGGGTAAAGAAAAGAACAAATGCATCCATACTTCAAGAGTTGAATATTGAGGAGGGTTGGCTATTAAAGACGATAAAACAAAGAAAATTGAAGTATTTTGGTCACTTGAAACGTCACAAAAGTTTGGAGAGAACAATAATGGAAGGGTATATGCCTGGGAAGAGAGGAAGAGGAAGGCCAAAGAGAAGATGGGTGCAGGATGTGGCGGATGATCTCCAGATGGGTGTATCAGACGCGGGACATCTTGCTTGTGATCGAGAAGTTTTCCGGAAGGTTGTTATGGGAGCGAGGTTCTGCAAAGGACATGCTACTGAATGAATGAATGAACTTACGGGGTATGTGAGCCGGCCGCTCAGAAAGCAATGGTAAACTACTGAGCGTAATCTTGCCAAGAAATCAACGTACAGCTGAAAGATGCTGGTGTTGACAGCGATGTCCTGTAAAGGATATGCAAAAAAAAAAAAAAAAAAAATCTGGACTGTTCCTTAATCCGGTACTATAACTTGCACAATAACTTAAAAATCTGAAAAGACAAGAATCTATAAATATGTTGTTTCAAATAATAAATACATGTATATTTTACTACAAAAAATTTTAAATACTTCTTTACTTTATTCCGTTTAATTAATAATATAATATATAAATATTAAATCAAGTATACAACAATCCTAATATGTCAAACTTATAATCTGCAATGATTCTAAAAGTATATAATTCTCCAAAAATCTCATAATTAAATTTCCATTTTAAAACAATATGAAACATCGCAGTCATATACATAGTCTGGTTATAAGTCAGAAGCTTGTAGAACGAATGTTAATTCCAAATGTATGTCGTAATGCTATTCAAACAATTTAGCACTTTGTCGATTGATAGCGACGATGATGGCTACAATGAATTGACTGGCACTCAGCTTCACCTGTCAACATTCAAAATTAATTGCAAATATCACCCGTTTCAGGTCTGCAAGGATTATCCTAGTCAACCATATCAGATTTATACTTCCCCATCGCCCATGGCTGATCCCACTCGATGTGCGATGCTGCAAGACAGCGTTTACATGGTGGACAGTCTGACATGTGTTGCTATTCATATTCAATTCTAGTGTCGTTGACCCAGCTCGTAATCACTGAATGTAGTCGCCAGTGAGTAAGGTTAAGACAAATTTATAGCAATCGCCGCCCCTGTCTGACTTGAGCAAATACTGCTATACTCAAAGATGTGATTGCTTTCATTATGCCTTCATTACCAAACATTATGTTGTTCTTATTATTTTTATATTTTATAATTATTATTTATCCAATACTATCACTATTGCAATTCATTATATATAAACAATTCCGTAATAAATAATCAATCAAATAATATTATATTATCCATCTTAGGAACTCCATTCCTTGTAAATTAAAAAAATCACAATGTCATGAAATGAATTCCATTGATACATTTAAATATAATCAATCAATGCAAAATGATGGTAATAACTGACTATTATCAACTCCTTATTGATCTTTATAATTTATATAATATATAATGAAATATATTTTGTTTATCAATCAATTAATTATATTAGTAAACCGTAATCAATTGACTGAACATGTTATTGTTTCAACATAAACCAATCATGCAACCAACAAATGCAAACATTAATTTATATGTATAATATATGATAAAACTATTAAATGATTGAGAATAACAATACGTCAAATCCTGTAGCCGAGCATGTCTGGATCTCATACGTATCACTTATGACAAGTTCCTCGTTCCACTAATAGCCATCCGGAACTTATAGCCTCAACATTCGAGAGTCCCTTCTTAGCATCCACTTTCATCTATGGATGCACTGTCGATCACTAGTCTGAGACTATGTCCAAACAATACATATATTGGTACTAGTATGATGGTAGTTCTATATAAGATAAGTTTATATTTAGTTTATAATTTAAACTTATCTAGAATTATATTACTTAGTACCTGTAGCATCATCATTGCCTCTCTGAGTTTCAACTGTAGGTACCATAAACACTGCCTTGATGCATCAGCCCAAAAGGAGAGTCTTCCCAAACCTCCCAGTAGTCTAACCACCCTGGTAAGTCCATAGTGCACCCACGCATCAGATCAGATGTGTTGCTTCAATCCTGGCACACTATAGTATAATGGTCTCTCAGCTTAGGAAAATCATCTCGATTGCACCACACCAGATTGTACCGTAATATGCAGTGTATTTCTCTCCTTGCACTTTCTATTTCCAGCTGAAATTATATTTCTGAAATCATGCTTCATGACAACCAAACATTGTTATCCCAAGAATATAACAGTGACAGTGGTTAGTTGAATATATAACTTGACTTCGCATGCTGTTAAAGAAAATAATTATATCATCACACTCTGAAAAACGCGCCTGTTGCTGCATGGTGACAACGGGCGATTATTAACAAACACCATATACCGACAGGGTACTCCACGTGATATTGAACAAAATTTAATCATGCAAGAATTCGATTCGAGTCCACGTTTCTCACAATTGTCATGCCAGTGATGTACATGGACGGTGAGATCTGATTAAACATTGCACAACACTTACACAGCAACATCAAGACCATCTCAACCCGAAACGACGCTCTTAAAATTGTTAGATGTCAACTTATTATATGTTAGTTTCATTTATTTAAAAAAAAAAACACACACACACACACACACACACCAAACATAATTGTTCATCTTAATCAATGTTAGTTAATGTTAATCGCTTAGTCAATCAAGAACAGTAACCTTCACTTTTGAGTTCCAATTTTCACTGAAACAATCATTATTATATTAATTATTATAATTCACTCATATGTAACCTAATTATGTTGATGTATTAATTTATAACAACAAAAAACGTTAATTATAATAGTAACTTCTAAATTAATTAATTATTAGTATAGTTTTATTGTAATATAATAATATTTTCATATGATTAATTCACAACAAATAACTTGTAACTATTAACCGCTGAATATTCATATACTAACTACTTAACACACGTACTATTTCCTAATGCATCATTGATTTTAAAGTAACAGTCACTTCTAAAGATGATTAATGTCAGCACCGATATCCAATATTAGACTAAATTCAAAGTAATTCAATACTTTATCATAATTACTCTATTGACACTGAACAATCAATAATTGCACATTGCTAAAACGTTAATTACACGTCTACAAGCCTAACCAATTACTCTCAGCACCGATGTTTCCTAATTCACAGTGTTAATATTTGTCTTGCACTATTTTTTGTTCTAACAGTCTTTTTAACAATGTGTATACTTTAATTTGTTAACGCAGTTCTTTACTTAACTTAAAATGTCCTTGATATAGCACGCGCTGTTTTCTTGATCAATTCACACTGTTTATTACAGTTTGTCCACTGACGTATTTTCATTGATCCATCCTGTGTTGACAATGCTAAACAAGCTGCTGTTTTCGGGTCAGAATATCCCCTCACAAGACTTCACGCAAAACCTCACCAGTGTGGTCCTCCATCACGGACTTTTGGTGTATTTATTGAACGGAATTTCCAGTAATTCTAATAACTTTCTTAATAGCTATCACATTTCTGTCTGACTGTCTACTTACAGTCTCCTTCCTGCACGAATATTATTACTTCACTCACTTAGTTGGTTTATTATAATAATAAAGGAACTTTATATTCTTTCGTTTATGATGCTGTCATCGTTGTAATGGCGCTTTTGTAAATTACAAAGCAATGATAACTTGAATATTTTTAATCATCATCATTGAGAAGAATTTACTTTGTTTCTTTTTTCTTGAAATACTTGGTTTAGGGTTTCGGACTCACATAAGGACAGTCCCCATCTACCACATATCGAATATGTATCATTTTATATGATAATATAGATCAAAATTGCATTTATTTGCCATAAGCAATGGTGTAGGAAGACTGTTTATTTTGCATGGGCTTCTCTCTGTTCGACTCCGTGGTATATCTTTCATTCTTCATAGCTCGTTCTCCAGGTTTTACATTGACTAGTTCTTATCATAAACTACTGAGCGTAATCTTGCCAAGAAATCAACAATCAGCTGAAAGATGCTGATGTTGACAGCGATGTCCTGTAAAGGATATGCAAACATTTTTAGTTCTTATCATTGAGTGCCGTGACATCTATCGACATCTCACCATTTATGGCTGGTTACATGTAAATGTTACTCTTAGTCTTTGCTTCCGGACAAACTCAAACTTTAAACAAGTAGAACGCAACTCTTAGCAACTCGATTCAAATGATGTTTTCAATACTCTATTAGTCTAGGAACATAATACAGTTCATTTACGCAATCACAATTGTTCAACAATACTATATAACACAATAACTCACCACTACTACTCCTAACAATATAGTAGCGGCGCAATTTATGGCCATAGTTACTTGCTGCGGGACCAAGTCCACACTTGACCGTAGCCCAACGCAGACTGGCGTTTCAAGGAGACGCTATGCCTTTCACTGACCGACCCCCGGCGTTTTTCACGCTCTGTGAAAAGTGCTCACAGGTGAGTCAACTTTCACGGTCTAGTGTACAAACTAGACTTTCCTTCTAAACACTACCATAATCCATGACACAGTTTAAATCAGGTCATGGCAGCCACATCTCTTTTTCTTCTAATTTCTTCTTAATTTGTTCATTTACATTCCAAGAGTCACTGCCATATAGCAAAACTGATTCTATATATAGCACTTCAGCACTCTCTTTCTTACATTTAGTGATAGTGACTTATTGCATATACTCTTCATTTTCTTAAATGCGGCTTTTGCTTGCCCTATTCTGCTCTTAATATCTGCTGTGCATCTCCCACCTGATGTTATATAAATGCCTCTCTCTCTCTCTCTCTCTCTCTCTTTCTCTCTCTCTCTCTCTCTCTCTCTCTCTCTCTCTCTCTCTATATATATATATATATATATATATATATATATATATATAACAGAGAATGTTTGTGACTTTGTGTGTCCTTTATGCGTTCCCGAACGGTCCATCCGATTGAGATGAAATTTTCTGCAGGTGTTCTTCTCATTCTCGCGCAGCCAACTGGCATAGTTTGTTAGTTTAAAAACACTTATTTACGTAATAAATTAACATTAATTAAAATATTGCAAGGGGACTTAACTTAAGAAACGTTATATCAAGCGACATTACTTTTAGTAGCATTGCTATATTATGTAATTTAAATAATTGTTGTATTTTTCTTAAGTTTGATAAATTGTTTAAAGAAGTTATCTACAGTCACATGAGTTATAAACAAAGTGATAAAAACTTTAAGGCATCTTCAAAGTTTTCATAAAAATAGTGCATCTATTTTAGATACGTGACAATTTTCTAACTCATCTTTCTAACTCTCTCTAATTCATCACATTATATGTTTTAATCTTCTTTATTTATTTTCGACATCAAATTAAATGTGTTTGTTTTTCCTTCTATGTACAGATCTTGTATAAATATCCTGAGAGCAGAGTGTTGGTGAAGCATTCACTGACAGCTATCTTCAGGCTCACGAAATCTGTAAGACAGGGATGTCTCTTATCACCACTCCTGTATGTGCTCACCCTAGCACCTCTTTTAGAGAAGATATAACAAGACACTTGTATTAAAAGAACCTTCCTGCATGGGATAGGAGAGCAGAAACTAATCGCTTATGCAGATGACACTGCCTTCTTTCCCAGCAGCAACACATCAATAAGGAATATACTCCACACCTTTACCCATTTTGGAAAAGGCAGTGGAGCCAAAATTAATGTACAGAAATCACAGATAATGGGTCTGGGAAAGTGGAAACAAAAGTTTTATTTCCCTCCAGATCTGAGACACATGTACACGATGAAGCTGTATGGGATCCCATTTCCA
Organism: Cepaea hortensis; assembly: GCA_963921405.1. NCBI lineage: Eukaryota > Metazoa > Mollusca > Gastropoda > Stylommatophora > Helicidae > Cepaea > Cepaea hortensis. The sequence goes on from OY992879.1 coordinate 62,946,991, forward strand.
TGTGTGATCCCACAGAAACACACAGACAGACATGGCACGCACCGACCGAACAGATCACAGACATGTTACACAGGTATAGGTACAAGACATCCACAATATTTGGTAGAAGCACAATAGTCAACACATACATAATACCCAAAATAATATACTTAGCGACAGTACTGGACCCTCCCAAACAGACCATCACAAACAGAAACAAACAAATCAGACGTTTCATCTTCACCAACACAATACACAGCATACAACACAAAACTCTCATACAAGACAAGAAACAAGGGGGTATTGCACTACAGGACATCCACACAAAAATACTGTCACTTAGAATCAGTCACATAGGTAGAATCATCAGACACCCAGAACAGAACAGGCTAGCACTATACTACATAGGCCACAACATCAAACACCTCACACCCCTTAACAACGCGACTGCACATTACCAGGGAAAACTGCCAACATTCTATCAGACATGCATACAGGCAATACAAGGACATGAACAGTTAATACAGCAAACAACACACAATATACAAACATTTAGTTAAAGAACAAGAACCATCACTAAGACTTAGGATTAAAAGAGGACACAAATACTTCATGACTGATTTCACATGCACATTTTCAAACCTATACAACAAACACATAACTCCAAATGCTAGGGAAATCATATATAGGTTAATATACAGTATGACTCCCACACTACAGGTAGAAGCATACATATCCAAACAATGCCAATTATGTAGAAACAACACACAAGAGACAGAGGAACACATGTCCAACAATTACTGCCACATGCGCAACACTTCAACACCTCATACAAACGCACACAGGCAAACAAACCGACATATACAAACTGTATTTCTCAACACTATACCAAAGACAGCAAAAGACATACATACAAACCTACTCATAGCACTTTCTTATTACTAAATTTTACTGTGGAAATATCTGTAATATTTTGTGTGTGTACATAAAGGAAATTAGGTGTGTGTTATATGTGCGGTGTTTGTATGTCTTATATGGACATGCAGAAACTTAGCCAGATACAAACACCGCACATATAACACACACCTAATTTCCTTTATGTACACACACAAAATATTACAGATATTTCCACAGTAAAATTTAAGTATTGCTTTAAAAGAACATTACTAATTAAACTTTCCAGTATGCATGAGTGCGAGCAAGAAACAGGAAAATGTGGATGAATGTTAAATGAATGGATATAAAATCACTTATGGTCACCAAGACCAATGGGTAATTTCCTATGTTGTAAACACAAAATATCACAGATATTTCCATAGTAAACACACATAATCTTTCTTTATGATATTATAATTTAGTATACATGAGTGCGAGAAAGAAACAGGAAAATGTGAGTGAATGTTGAATGAATGAATACAAAATCACATATGGTTACCAAACCAATGAGATTGTAAAAATTTGTGTTATACACATGCTTGTTTATTTTTTACCCAAATTTTTTTTTTTACAAAATACAATTAAAAAGAAAAGAGGAAAGGGAAAAAAATGAATGAACCCTATGTTGTAAACACAAAATATCACAGATATTTCCATAGTAAACACACATAATCTTTCTTTATGATATTATAATTTAGTATACATGAGTGCGAGAAAGAAACAGGAAAATGTGAGTGAATGTTGAATGAATGAATACAAAATCACATATGGTTACCAAACCAATGAGATTGTAAAAATTTGTGTTATACACATGCTTGTTTATTTTTTACCCAAATTTTTTTTTTTACAAAATACAATTAAAAAGAAAAGAGGAAAGGGAAAAAAATGAATGAACCCTTACAATTAAGACCCCCCCCCCCCCCCAAAAAAAAAAAAATAAGCGAGGAGAAAAAGGTAACCAACTCCTTTTACTCCTATTTATTGAACATTGCAGGTTGTAATTGTATGTACCTGCTATGCTATCTTAACACCATTGCTAAGATAATCATTTTAGCAAATGGAATCACATGTTTAAATAATTCAATCATTATCATTACTATTATTATCATTGCTGTTATTATCATTGCTGTTATTATCCTTAGTATGTTTTATTTTTACCATTTATAATGATTGTCATCACTATTAATATATAACATCATCTCCCATGTGCCCCCCTCCCCACTTGCTCATGGTTGTTGTTGCCTTTGCTGATACCCTCACCAGTTAATTCAAATAGTTATCCTGCCTTTACCATCATTACCAGAGAGTGGTAATGAGGGCATTAATGTGGTTGGTCTAAAGAGTGAGAGTCTAGCAAGGGAAACAAAAATTGAAAACTTTTTTCTTTCCCTTTGTTACCCTCCCCCCCCCCCCCTCCTTTCACATGTAAATATGTCCAATGAATAAAATATGCACATGTCACATACACGCCCACATGCAACGCTCTGTCAATACACGCACACAAATACTGAGCACACAGGATGCATGTAAAAACACTAACAACACAAAGGCATTTGTACTACTATTACCATGATTTCATACTGAGATTAAGTAACTCTGTATAACTATTCTATTACTATAGTTTGATTGCTATTATTTTTAATTTTATGATCACTGTTTATCATTATCATAATCCATCATCTCCCCGCTTGCTATTATTGTTGTGGATGCTGCTGCCGCCCTCACTGGTTGGTTCTAAAAGGTTTACTGCCATTATCATCAGTTTGATTATTTGGTTTTTTCGGGATTTGAAATTTAAATATTGAGCACAACCCACTACTGGCAACGCTGATCCTACTCTGGCATGAACCTAAGGCCTATCCACGTCAATATGGAAGCACTATACTCGAGTCTCGCTCTCGTTTGAGCTCGTCAGTAGTGCATATCCCTGACTTTATCCGGAAACAAGCCCCGGATCACTGGCGTGTGAAGCGGGTGTGTAACCACGCGGCACACGCTGGACACGCAATTGCTCACTGGATTTTTAGGAGGCCTGGTGTACCTTGCCAGTGAGAAGTCCTGATCGTTCGGGTCCACATCGATTGACGGACGTCAGTCGCAGCGATTGGGAAGTCTTGAGCATAGCCTACGATAGGTGACGTTGTGACCCCTTTCCCACCATTTTGATACTGATGTTGTTTATTCTGCTGCCGCCCTCAACTGTTGGTTCTAACAGTTTATACTGCCATGTTCATCATTACCGAGTGGTGGTGATGGTATTGCCTGGTGTGGTTGTAGCCGACAAGTGAGGGATGTGGCAAGGGAAATAATAACGGTGTACTATCACCTTGCTGTTGTTTAAAATGTTTCCTTACAACAATTTCAATGAAGAAATGTTCCAATGTAAAAAATGTTTGTAAATTTGCGCATATGTCAACTACACGTCCACATGCAGCGCTCTGTAAAGACACGAACAATACCTTTTGCAACGATTTTAACACTCAATAAAAGTTTTTAAAAAACAAACCCCCCCCCCCCCCCCCCAAAAAAAAGTTTACTAAAGATTTCCGTAGAGGGGAGCAATATAATGAGTTTAAAGACTATTTTTCAGACCCTACACCGTAGGGTATATTAGTAGCAATGTCAGAGTTAACGAACTTTCCCGGGTGGGCCGGGCATGGTTTTTCTTAATTTCGCGAACTTTCTGTTGCGTCCACTTCCGGTTGTGACCATGTCAATTAAACGACAGCAGCATGGTACGATGAAAGGGGAAGTTATTCTGATATGGTCAGCATTAGTCCTTATTCTAGGAGCCGAGAGATTGAGCCGAAAAAACCCGTTTTATCTGGATTTATTTACATTCTGTTCACGAATAGTAAGGTAATGTGTCTTATAACTCCTGTAGCTTAAAGAAATGTAAACTTTTAGTAGCATTTTTGAATCCCCTGTTGAATTTTACATAAATAGGAAGACTTTCAACATAGCTGGTGTTTGCTGGCTTTCAGGACAAAATATTTAGTGGCATGGCCATGGCCGTCATACTCATAACACAAAATTCAAGATTGCGGTGCCCATACAATAAACTATAGCGGATGTCAAAGTCTCACATGGGGTCGGTATGGACATAAAGATAGAACGAACGAACGAACGAACGAACAAACTTTAAGGGATGTATAGAAGGGATATAACCCCAATATAAGGGAAATAAGTAGACCCACTCGAATGCTCGAACAATCTAGAGCCTTCGAGAAGGATAGGTCAGTTTGCCTACAGCTCCGTGGACACAGGTGGAACCCGCCTACCGCGTGCCAGGACCTGTTCCACGAGAAGCTCGAAGAGAGTTACAGCCCGTGTCCGACCGAGACACGTTAGAGGGCAGACGGCGACTGGACACCGAAGGAGAAACAGGGCTTAGCTTAAGGGGGACTTGATAGATAGAAACCAAGTGTATTTAAGGATTGTTAATCATAAGATAGATGATAGAGTTTGCTGTGATGATTATGTGTATGATTGCTTTGTTATAAACTCCTGTGATATTGTAATTAGTGTAACTGGCTGTGAAACCCATTCTTCGCCAGCTTACTGTGAATAAATTATATCAGATAGTATCAGAATGGAGTTTGTTGCCTGTATGAACCCGAGTTTCATTTCCCTAGGTCTCTAGGACGTTGACAGGCTATTTGGGGGCTCGAAGCCGGCTTTGGCAAGCTCAAGACGATTACTTCACTTTCCCGACAGCTCTTGGTTCTGCCAAGTAAAATATATTAACATTCATACACGACAAAGTCTTAACTTTACATCGACTATCTTCTCATATGTTCATAAACTATCGTAGTCCCTCTAGAAGTTATTTAGAAACCATGTTCATAAAATTTAACATTGACATGACTGGACAATAACTGCGACAAAATACTATCTTTTTCATTCCAACTACAGATTGTTCCGCGAAAAATTGTGTGCATGTAAATTGTTCTCCAGCAGTGGCGAAAGAACCGGCGAACCAAACAACAACACTACAGCCAAGAAACCAGTAAATAAGATAAGTCCCATTTCATGCCTATTGATAAATCACCAACCTATCCACATCACCTTCAAATGATGGTGGAAAAACAAAGAAACAAAAGAAAAGCGTATAAGAGAGCGGTCAAATGTTACTTTTGTTCAGAGTACGGGCATTTTAGCGGACGTTGTGACGGCCGCAAGATGATGAAGCAGGCCAATGCAGCATTAATAGATACATCTACGGATGAAGAAATCGAAGAGCTGAATGAATGTGACATCCAGAATGAAAGTGAGAGTGAATCAGGGAATGCTGTAGAAATCATGAATTCCATCAATAATAACACCTGTAACACATGTAGAAAGTTCCAGTTGGATACCTCCCTGGAATGTGGCCATACAGTTGGTATATCCAACGAAATAGCCAACGCAGCCTTAACATCAAAAGGCAAGTTAAGATTGGTAAAGGGGTTTGTAAATAACAAACTATGTACAATCATGCGTGACAGCGGAGCGACTCTGGTTGGAATTAAAAGGACTTTAATTAATGACAAAGACTATACACACGACTATGTGACATGTCGCACATTCACAGGTACCATCGAAAGATACCCCCTAGCACTGGCCGAAATTCAAACACCTTTGGTATCAAGACAAGTGCTATGCGCGGTGTTAGAAGATCCTTGCGCAGATATTATTCTTGGCAATCTTCCCAATATAAGATCCTGTTCTGAACAAGAGATCAAAGAATGGGAACGAAAAAACTGCATCCAAACATCCAGCAGTGATTCCAGAACGAAAGAACACATTTGTATGTCTCAAACTGCCAAAAGCATAAGGGAGACCACCGATGACGGAATTCCAAACGAATTCACAGAGGTGCACGACACAGGGGCGGTTGAATCTTTCAATGACACCATCAGCATAAAACCTCGAATTGAGGATACAATCGAAGAGCAAAATTTTGAACCTGTAAATGTGCAACAACAGACAGAATACGCCAAAGTATTCATCATCATCATCATCTTCCACTTCTGCCGTCAAGCGTCGTGGGGAGGAATAATTTGCGTTCCAGCGCCCGGTGGACGGCACTGGATAGTGTCATTCCGTGAGGTTGTACAATGTCTCTGATGTCGTCAATCCATTTTCTTCTTGGACGTCCTCGTGGTCTCGTCGCAGATGATCTTTGATGTAAGGCCAGTGATGGTAGTTGTTGCATTCTAATGACATGGCCAAACCACTTGATCTTCTGTCTGTCAATAAATGTGGCACAAGGTGTTGATCCCACAGTCTGTCTGATAGTAGCATTTCTTACTCGGTCTCGGATTGTTAAGTTGGCAGCTCTCCTCAGGCATCTCATTTCGCAGGTGTTGATTTTGCGAAGGTGTAATTTGGATAAAGTCCAGGTTTGAGATTGGTAGCATAGGGTTGGTGTGAATATGCTGTTTATTATCTGTCGTTTTGCGGACATGGGTATGTTTGGATGTTTCAGTAAGGGTGATAGTAGATATGTAAGTGCACTAGCTTTTTGACATCTGATGTCAATTTCTCTGTCCAATCTGCCATCTTCTGTGATCATACTTCCAAGGTATTTGAATTCTTTAACTTGTTTCAGAGGTGTGTTATTTATCTGTATATTTAGTGGGCCTGGCGATCTGCTAACTTGCATTACTTCGGTTTTGGCTGTGTTTATACTCATATTGTATCTGCTGCAGGTTGAACTCAGATTAGTAATATGATTTTGTAGTCTGCCCTCATCGCTGTAAAACAGGCACTGATCATCTGCAAATAGTAGTTCATTTATTCCCTGTGGGTCAGTTGTTTCATCTGGAGTAAAGAGTTCTAAATTTTCTGAATCTGGTCTGTCGAGACTTGCTTCTTTGGAAATTCTGTCCATGTAGATATTGAATAGCAGGGGAGAGAGCACACATCCCTGCCTCACTCCTGTATTGACTGTGAACATATCTGATATACCTTCCTGTGTTCTTACTGCACTTTGGCTCGAGTGGTACATGGCTATGATATTTTCTAGCAGTTGCCCTTCTATCCCATAGTCTTCAAGGATGGTCCATAATTTGTATCTGTCTACTCTATCAAAAGCCAAAGTAGTAACAAGACAAATGACTCACATAACCCACAGGGACAACCAGACAGAAAAACAGGGGATAATAACGACACTGACAAGAACAACGATGACAATTCTACTTTAGCAACACATTCTCTTGACAATGAAAGCGACGAAGTCAACGACACAATAACAACAACTCTTCTTAATCATGACAAACAGCTTAACGAGTCATTACAAACCGACTCGACTTCGTTAAAGTACTCTCAACCGAAACCATATTATCTGACAAACAACAATGACAGATGCACAGCAACGACAGTACTTCTTAACGACACTACGACACAAGACAATGAAGACAACTTTACATTACAGACAGTTTCTCGTGAAGACAAAACCACAGTGACCAAACCAACTGAGAGAACTCATAATGTAAAAATTTATGAGTCGAAACAATTTGTGTCTCTAGAAAAAAGAAACAATTACGTGATTAATTCCAAGAAACATAACCAAGGAATAAAAAAATATCCAAGGGACACTACTAGTGACAAAGAACTATTGTTAACAAACAAGTGTCATCATATGTGTTCATTGCAAATTTGTCATCTACCAAGGACACATAAAACAAAAACAAAAACAACACATAAATCGGCAGAAAGTTATGCAGATACAGAAATAACATCATCAAGCATCAATCATGCAAGCAAACAGTATGCAAATAAACAAACACAAACAATTGACTTCACACAAAATCAAAGTCAGAAACGATTGCATACAAACAAATTGCTTTATTGCATGAACAAAACCATCAAACGATGCAGGTCTAAATCCATCAGCACAAAGACTACCATTTTCAACACACCATCCACCAATTTACCAGATAAATACAGCAATTTCTTTGAAACACACACCTCAACCAACAAAAGTAAACAATCACATTCACCAAACAGTAGAATGAACAAAGACAAATTACTGACACTCCTGCTACTGTTGCTGTTAACCCAACTTGCAACAACACTACCTACCTTTCAAAATGTATCTTTCACCACTATCCGGACAACCAACAAATTTACCATCTCATTCATATATCAATCAACATTGCGCCAAATTGAAAGAGCAAAAACGATGCTACAGTTCATTAACTCCTGTTGGTGCAAAATTTTTCATATAACTCTGAGATACGCCTATACTAAATTTATTTTCACTCTTACATTGTTTAGACTTATTTTTACATCGATACCTATACAATTACGTAGTATTTGGAATTGTAAGAGTATCAGTTTAGAGGATGCAATGTGCAAATTGAAATCCATTTTTTCCAATCCACCCATACTGAGATTACCAAACATAGATTTACCATTTATATTAACCACAGATTCAAGTGCTATCGCGATCGGAGGATGTCTGATGCAAGAATATGAAGACGTGAAACATCCAATCCTGTATGTCAGTCGTAAATTGAAAGCGGCGGAAACCAGGTATTCCACAGCTGAGTTGGAAGCCTTAAGTTTGGTTGTCTGTGTTCTACGATTATCTAAGTTCCTCTTGGTCTCCCACTTCGTTGTCTTGACAGATAATGCGCCACTGCTTGTCATTAAAGAAGGCAATCCAAAGAACCACAGATTAGCAATATGATGCCTCCTTTTACAGGATTTCGATTTTGAAATCCATCATATTAAAGGCACGGATAATGTAATTGCCGATATTTTATCAAGATTACCGAATGCACCAGCAGATTGACACTAGTTACGTTGAATAGTGGCCATATGATAAGCTGTGATATTTTATTCTGTTGCATAAAATTCAGTGTACCTCTACACTTGCTGTAGAACTGTAGAAGTGTCAGCAGCCTATTCAATACGCTACTTATAGCTATCACAAACATAGAACTTTGAGAACCATTAAGTTGTATTACGCCACATTGGCAATTAGCAGTGCACCAGAAACAATCCGAACTGTGGATATTAAAATTTGTGAAGTTATTTCAGCAACCACAGAACATAAAGTTACCATGCTAATATTAAGAACTGTGCATACGAGTGAATTCAATGGACTTTGCCAACTAATGGAACAGAACATCGCACATAACCGCAACGATATAGTATGACTATTACGACATATAAGAGACAACACAGGAATGTGACACCAATACTTTACCTATAAACTGTAACATTATTTGAAAACGCACGGACAAAGAACGACAACACACGGATCGTCGATGGATTTAATTAATTTAATGTTATTAGTTAAATATGTATTACATTTTTGCATTACTATATACATAAAATATGTGAACATGTCAATTTTACATTTTCTATCATAAGCTGTCATAAACATTTTCATTCATGTTTAAAATTTTCTTCCAAAAACTGTTTCAATTTAACTTATAAATCATTTGTTATCACCAGTACAAATAGTACTTGGCGCTTTAAATATAACATATCACCAGTCTCAGTTTTTCTAAGGGCGACAACATTCACCTCACCTTAATTTGTATATTTTAACAAAATACTATATTGAATGAAAGGGGTACGAATCAGAGAGTGAATGAATTAAATGAGAGAGTGATATACTGAGCGGACAAATTGTGCGCAAATAGTATTCATTTTAATTTGTCTGCGTTTTTTTATGTAAAATGTAACACGTGTCTAAATCGTGTATACATGTTTAGTACTTAGTAGAATAGATTCATTCTAAGAATCACTGTTTGAATATCCTGTTCATGAGTTACACAAATGACGTGATTCATGACAAAGGATATTCCAGCTCGTGACACTTAGAGTTATACTACACACCACATACACACACGTAGCACACACTTTATACATTAGGTAAGACATACTCATAAAACTGAACACTAACAATTAAATCACATACATTTTATTATAGCAAGTAACAAGGCAGTAAACACACTAACAGGCAAACAAGAACATAAGTAGTTACTTGGGAGAAAACGAGAGTATATATATATTGGGCACTATAAAACATACGGAAGTAAAAGTGTATCAAAATACACATTTAGGACAAGAATTGCAGGTGTTCTTAAATAAGCCAAGACAAATCGTCTTGTTGAAACTCTCTAATACAGAGTTCAATATCCTGGTATCATATGGATACTTGAGAAGGGCGCGGTTGCAAATACAACTGGATGCGTCAGGGAACTTCAGTCGGATAAGCATGTTTAAGAATATGGAAGAGATAAGAGCTCTTCAGCAATCACCCTAAATTGTTGTACTGGGAAATACATGAGTTATTAGTGCAAGTATATAGATTACCAAGTTCCCATCCACGAAACTACCACCACCAACTTCATGTGATCCTATGACAGAATTAGTACAGACTAATTACCATATAGTAACCCATAAGAACGGGGAGGGGGAACCCTGTCAAAGTCTCACATGGGGTCGGTATGGACATAAAGATAGAAGGGATGTATAGAAGGGATATAACCCCAATATAAGGGAAATAAGTAGACCCACTCGAATGCTCGAACAATCTAGAGCCTTCGAGAAGGATAGGTCAGTTTGCCTACAGCTCCGTGGACACAGGTGGAACCCGCCTACCGCGTGCCAGGACCTGTTCCACGAGAAGCTCGAAGAGAGTTACAGCCCGTGTCCGACCGAGACACGTTAGAGGGCAGACGGCGACTGGACACCGAAGGAGAAACAGGGCTTAGCTTAAGGGGGACTTGATAGATAGAAACCAAGTGTAGGCCCTATTTAAGGATTGTTAATCATAAGATAGATGATAGAGTTTGCTGTGATGATTATGTGTATGATTGCTTTGTTATAAACTCCTGTGATATTGTAATTAGTGTAACTAGCTGTGAAACCCATTCTTCGCCAGCTTACTGTGAATAAATTATATCAGATAGTATCAGAATGGAGTTTGTTGCCTGTATGAACCCGAGTTTCATTTCCCTAGGTCTCTAGGACGTTGACAGCGGACCTGTATTTATTTATAATTAAAACTGGTAATTTAACTACTAAAATTAAACAGAATACAAGTGTCATTTATAGCAGTAATATATCTGTGTACTTGCATATATATTTCAGCACTTGACATGACTGAAAATAATTTTGAAAGCCAGTTTTCAGACCCGTCTGTAAACTTCTAAGAAGTGTAAGTAAAGAGTACTTTTTTGCTAAGTTGCGCAGGAGTACAAAATTTTTTAAATTTAAATACAGTCAGTACTGTAAAATAAGTTATATGTTTTAAGTAAGTTAGTATTCACTATTTAATTATTAATTGATCACTATTTGACACAGAACAGTGTAATAATTATAGAGCAGAAGTAGAAATCAATTTTAGTGAATATTTAATTATTTAATATTTTTATGGGAGAGTTTATTCGCAGGGCCCTGCGAATAGACGCTTTGTTTATTCGCAGGGCCCTACGAATAGACGCTTTGTTTATTCACAGGGCCCTACGAATATGTCTATCTGAATCTCTATCTAACAAACTGTGTGTCTGTCTTTCCATATGCATATGTATGTCTGGTTGACTCTCTGTGTGTATGTATGCGTGTGTCTGACTCTCTATCTGTCTGCTGTCTGTCTGCTAGTTTATATATCCGTTGTTTATGTGTCTGTATCTCTGACTGCCTGCCTCTCTCTCTCTCTCTCTCTCTCTCTCTCTCTCTCTCTCTCTCTCTCTCTCTCTCTCTCTCTCTCTCTTTCGGTCGCTCGGACGGTCAACCTGCCTGTTCAGAGTATTGCAGGGAGAGGTTGAAAGAGATGTATGAATTGGCATGGTGGAACACAGATGATCGACGAGCGAGTGTCGGGTTGGATCTAGCTACCCATCTACCTGCGTACCTACTCATCCACCTACTTGCCTAGCTACCCACATACCTGCTTACTTAACTACCTACCTGTCTACCTACCCACATATCTGCCTCTCTAACCATCTATCTGTCTAACAACCCACCTACCTGCCTACTTAACCACTTTCGTGTCTAACTACCCACCTACCTAACCAACTATGAATATTACAAAGAATTATCGCCGAAGCAACGGAGTACGTGCTTTGTGCTCGATACTTTTGACAACAGCCAGCGGGGAGAGAATGAAGCGGAGGAGAAGAGGTAGGGGAGAGGGGGGAAGGAAAAGGAAGAAGAGGGCTGGAGCCAGAAGGGGTAGAAGGAAAACGGATCGTTTGGGACTCAAAAATGTGTGGGTTGGGTATTGGAATTGCCGTAGTGCAAAGCAACGAGGACCAATACTGGAGAAACTGGTACTAACTAAATTACACTCACTTTAAACAACACAATTCTAAATACCCAAAGAGATGAAGGATTGACTTTCACCCAATGAATTGCTGAAAAATTTAAAAAAAAAAACATTGTCCGGCAAGGAAACGAATGATTGACATTTGACTTTCATCCAATTAATTGCTGAACAATTAAAAAAAAAAAATGTCCGGCAAGGAAACGAACCTCGAGCTCCCGCCCATCAGTCGGGGACACTATCAACTATGCCACTGACGACACGAATAGATACTTCCTATTTTTATTTTTTTTAATTATTGTATATCTTAATAATTAACTAACTACTGCTTAATTTATGCAGCAGTTACAAACTTACTTACTTACATTAATGCATGATATTTAATCAACAAAAGAAAGCTGTCACAATGCAGTTAGTACATGAAGACAATATGATACATTTTCATGAATTGTTCTTTCACTAACGACGAACATTTCACATGACATTTAATTAATATAATAAATGTGTAGCTATTTTTAACTAGTAATTAGGTCACAGAACATCATATCGAAAAGTCTTAAAAGTCAAGTGTATCTTTGTCAGAGACTCTGAGACTCTTGTGCTTTGTGCGATGCTTTCGGCAGGCCGCCGTGTGGAAAGAGACAGAGCCATATGGGGTAAACCTGGTGCAACGAAGTTGATCATCTCATTCCTCTCGACATTCTATCGAAAGAGGAATGTAATCTTTATTTTCCTGTTACCAAATCATAAGTAGAAACCCCATTTTAAAATATTCTCTGTATATGCAAATACTAATAATCATCATCATCAAGTGCCGGCTGGCGTAGGCGTTCATGGCTTTCCACAGATCTCGGTCTTTGATGTTCTGGATCCTAATACTAAATTATATTATACACCTGTAACAGGGGATTGGGGGGGGGGGGTGTTTCTTTAGCAGCATAGCTGTACACAAAATTAAATAATTGAATTTAAATAAAATACTGTGAAACAAGTTATGTTTCATTTTTATACACCCTCACCTATTTTAACTTTCGTTTTTGCATATTTCATTTTTAGTTTTACATTATGATAGCGTCTGTTGGAGACATATTTACCTAATTCCCAAAATGGAATTAGAATCAATTTTACGCAATGATATATGGCACTACGTTGTCCGTTTAAAAATAAACAAGCCACAGTAATAGAATGCAATTAGGTAATTTTGCTTTCTTTCACCCCAAACAAACTTTGCCAGCTATATTTAGAGTCACCAGCTATATTTAGCGCCGACGGTGATCTCCTCTGTGTTCGGCTGGAGTGCGTGTCAGTGCGTTTCAATTGCCACACACCACAGTGTTTCTTTGGCTGTGGCAACCGTTTCTGTGTGAGTGTCTGTTACCAACGCTTCTGCCGCTGATCAGGACACACATTCGGCCTGGCACAACTGTAGTCTCCGACCTCTGGCGTGCGTACAACGGAGTTGGAAGTATTCCCGAATTGACGCATCTCACAGTCAACCATTCCTACAACTTTGTGGACCCTACCACCGGTGCACATACTCAATGTATCCAGCGCATGTGGAGAACGGCCAAGGAGAGAAACAAGAGGCAGAATGGAACACGCAGGCATCTACTAGAGTCCTACATGTGCGAATTCATGTGGCGCCGACAGACTAAATGCGCTGGTCTAGATGTGTTCAACACCATTCTTGCGGACATTGTTGGATTCTGGCCACCGCAAGAATAGCGCACCACCGCCGCATAGAATTGCGCACCGAGCTACGGCGCAACACACGGAAACCCCTGGATGTTCGGCGCAACACGGGGAACCCCTGGATGTGACGTCATACCCTGGGATTCCCTTTTGTTTGGGGTGAAAGAAAGCAAAAGTATCGGCAATTAATAAACAATTGGCGGCCATTTTAAATTGCTAATTAGGTCAAGGCACATCCTATCGAAAAATAAATAATACGTCAAGTTAGGCCTCACCACCCCGGACGCAATGATATATGGCACTACGTTGTCCGTTTAAAAATAAACAAGCCACAGTAATAGAAGGCAGAATTTCTCAGCTTCCAATGTTAGGGCCGCGATAAAATCTTCCTTATCTATTAGGTCATCATTGCACTTCCTGGTATTAAATTACGTCACACACAAATTCATAACTCCGCTTAGAATAAACGTATAGCCTACTCTTCGTTGAGATACCGTTGGATTCGTCTTGCCAAGCTCTTATCTAACTGGTATGATTTCATAAGTAAAAACCCAATTTTTAAATATTGACCAAAATTGCTAATATTAGAATGAATGTTTCGAATGGTTTAAAATGTAACATACTAACTAATACAATCATCATATGTTATTCCGACGAACGTGGGAATCTTGACCGCTACCAGCCTTTATCACGAGTTTTTGAGAAATTAAATTTCACACGTCATCCAAAAACTGACATGTGACAATACTCCGTAGCACACAATGAAAATTTTCAAACAAACGGCAACATCTTGAACATACACTATTCACACTAAATACGCCATTCTGTTATCGAAGAAGGAAAGAGTGAAAAATAGTCGGAAAACTAACGGGAGAGAATCGAATGCATATAGCATTGCATTCTGTTATGTTTTCCCCAAGAGAAATAACTCGCAATAGAGCATCAGAAACGTATCTTTGTCCCTACTGACAAAGAACATTTAATATATAGATAGACCGCTCATAAGTTTTGTTTATCCTATAGCAAGGCATACATGGGCATCTTATGTTTGCAAAAGATTTAATTTTTTCAATAATACACTGCGTGCAGTCATTGCACAAACACTTAGCGAATCTTTCTGCATCTAAAGTTTATGTCAGATGTTCACATTCAGGAAGCATACTTATCTGGTACGGTAGCTACCATGATCAATAAGGTGGTGCTCCCAGACTGAGGCCCTTCCATTGCACATCGGTTGGGTTGACGCCTGCGATCACCCCAAATTTGGGTGACTCGAGTGCGTAATTTTTTCGTAAGGGGAACTGCGTTCGCGCTATCCCCTCAACATGAAAGGCAAGCGTGATGAATTTTAGCGTTCGGTTATGTCATACACGCAGATTTTATTTTACACGTGTCCAGTCCGCAAGGAAACTTGAAGTCAAGGTCTATGTTTCCACTTCATCATGTAACGGGCTTGAATACACGTAACATTCAACATGTCTCAATTTCTGTTTTAGTGATATTTATTTAAACTTTAAAAAAAAAATTTCTAACTAAGTCATACCGCCAAATTGACGGAGTGGCCATGGGGAGTCCTCTTGGTCCTATTCTAGCGGACATCTTCATGGCACACTTAGAAGAAAAGAGATCCTCAGACATCAACAACTTGGCCTTTTACCGGCGTTATGTGGACGATATACTAATTATCACCACAGACGAGCTACAAGCAACAACGTTTCAGGCCACAATGAACAAGACGCATAAAAACATCTCTCTATCTATGGAACACGAACACAACGAAGCGTTACCATTCCTAGATATTCTAATGAGACGTAGAGCTGACGGCACAATTCAAAGATCGGTGTATCGCAAAGAAACATGGACTGGCCAATACCTAAATTTTCAGAGCTTCACACCTGTCCAGTACAAACGGGGCTTAGTACGGACCTTGTTTGACCGTGCTAGAAAGATATGCACCCAGGACACACTGACAGAGGAATTTGAAACTCTGAAGAATGTCTTAAACCTGAATGGGTACTCCACAGGATTTATAAAGCCATTGGCCATTGCCAACAGCCCAAACCCAAAGCAGACGTAACTACAGTCCCTAAACTCAAGGTATTCATCTAGCTAACATTTCGAGGGGATGACGTAATGCAACGTCTACAAGACCGGCTTACTACAGCAGTAGGTCGAACATTCTGTGCGGCAACTCCAGTCATTAGATGTAAAACCGTACCCATTCCTACACCAACAGTCAAAGAGCCTGTTCCTCTGTACGCCACAAACAATTGTATTTACCAATTCACATGTAGATGCCAGGCCGTTTACATTGGTCGAACGGAGAGACAGCTTAACAAACGGGTGTCAGAACACATACCTCAATGGGTCAACAAGATACAACACACAGGAGATGCTAGCCGCGAGGAGCCGACACACCGGAAGCTCCCGGCGTCTTCAATCGGCAGGCACATTGTCGCCAGTGGCCATGTTGTGTCCAGAGACACTGCATTTCGCGTGTTGTTTAGAACACAAAATACTCGCTTGTTAAAATTTGCAGAAGCAATTATGATCTATCAATGCAAGCCAGAATTGTGTAAACAGAAATACATGTTAGTCAGCTTAAAATTACCGTGGTAGATAAGTGACATTACTGTGCGAATATGTGTATATTTCAACTTGAGGGATTTATCTAGTTAATTTCACGTAAGTTGTGTGATTTCTGCAGTATGTACCTGACGAGATGCAGCGAAATATGCCAGGCAATAAATCGTGCAATCTATTGTTTGTGTCTTCGTTATTCAAATTCACTACGGGAAAACATTGTTTTGAATTTATGGCTGCAGCATACCATGGTCAGACTGCGAGAACAGCAAATTAAAAGAGGGGTGGCCAAACAAGAACACTACGCAGGAAGCCAAAGAAGATTGATAAACCAACACAGAACTGGTGTCGTTAGCCGCTACACGCTGCGGGATTTGCTGAGGAGGGGATCTGATCACTTATGGACTGAATGGTTCGATGTGCAATGAGGATCATCTGTCGACTAACTAACTTCAGCAGTTCAATTCGTTTGTGTGATTTTCGTGTCACGTGTGCCATTTTCTGTCATTATTTTGACAAGGTGGGAGCAATCTGGTACATGTTCCAAATTTACATACATTTCAATCGTTGAGTTTTCTTACCTTTCAGAGGAAATCGATTCATTTACATGTTGATTTTTAAACCTTATCGTTTGTTTTAATATTTACCAAATCTGTAAATTGTCTGTCAAACGAAGATAGCTTATACAGCCAAGCTCTCGCACAAACTATTTAAAGGCCATTACAGCACATAGAGAATTTCCTTACCAAGGGGAAATAACAACACTCTCTTCTAAATGTTTCCATCATATGCCAATTTTGCATAACATAGGCCAACTGATATTAAATTATACAGAAGATTAAAATCCCGAAGATGAGCTCATTTCTGAAATATGCAAAATGCTGTCCATTGTTAGGAAATTAACTTTAAGAATACAGAACACGATTTATCATTTCATCTTCTTCTTCTTTCGTTCGCCTGAAATATGTTTATAACTGCAATGTTGTCTCTTGTATGAATCTAACAGTCTTTTTTAGTTCATTCAGCGGTCCATAGAGTTTATCTTCCACTGTTGTCTCTCTAGGCCAGAAGGTTCGCCTGGATATGTTGTAGTTTGGGCAATCCTGGAGTATGTGCTCTGCTGTCTGCGACGCCAAACCACATGTGCACATGGCTGAGTCACCAATCTTGAATTTTGTATACATGTGGTTGCGTAATCTATTGTGTCCTGTTCTGAGGCGCAGAAGAATGACCTGTTCTGGTCTGTCCATAACGTGGTAGTCGTCTTGAGTAAGGTTTGGTGGCCTTCTTACTGATTTGATCATTCTTTTCTTTTGGTGGTATGTAATAGGCACATCTGGTTGTTCTTCTTGTGCTCCTTCCTTAGCCAATCGATCAGCTCTGTCGTTTCCGGGGATGGTATCCACTGTATGGTGATCTTACGCTGACTGCTAAGTTCAGAAAGTAGTGTCCTCAGAACTGGCAATTTCCCAGACAGGAGCGCCTCTATTACGGATTTTGCATCTGTCAATATCACCACAGGTTGTGTACAATGGCTGGTATTTTGTAATTTCTCTGTGGCTATCTTGATTGCCTCAATTTCAGCATCATAATTATGGCACTACTTTCCTGTTGGAATTCTGGCCGTGTCTCTAGTATTATTTGGGTATTCTATATACACTCCCGCTCCTCCATTTCGAACAGCATTTTGTGCTGACCCATCTGTGTAGACTCGGATCCAGAGGTCCTGTGGGTATTCGTCATCAAGGAAGCTGAGAGTGGCTGTTCTGCGCTGTACACTGTTCTGTTCTTCCTTGTCAAATAATAATATTCTTCTCACTTTTGACTGGATTTGTAGCGATATTCTATGTTCATCTTTCCACGGGGTTCGCTCTGGAATAGTTGTCAGGGGGATATCAACTGTGGGAAGATCGATGATTTCTCTGCAGAGTTGTTTGGCCTGGTGGATGAAACTACTTCTTTTCAACCGCCCCATAGCTAAGTTTTCAAATCTGTTCTTCATAGGGTGGCCTGGCAAGCTGAGAAACTTTTCTGCTTGTATTAGTGTTTTTGTATCTCTGCGTTCTCTTAAAGCTTGTGTCCTCCCCATTTTCTCCATTGCTACTATAGGGGTTGATCTCATCCCTCCTGTGATGACTCTAAGAGCTTGATTTTGCACCTTGTCCACCTCCTGCAATGTAGTTTTTGATGCTGAACACCACGCAGTTGACCCGTATTCCAAGTGTGATCGTATGCTCTGTTGATAAACTTTGCTAAGTATTTTCCCACTGGCTCCCCAAATGGTTCCAGTTAGCTTTCTCAGGATGGCAATTTTCCTTCTGGCTTTTGCTACTGCTTTTTAAATGTGTTTTCTCCATGTCAGCCTGTGTCGAATGTTACACCAAGGTATGTTGGTTCCTTATCTTCTCTTAGGGGTGTTCCATTTATCTGAATGCTCCCTGCCTTTTGTTTCGGAGAAAGGGTAAATAGAGTGGTGCTGCACTTGTCAGTGTTTATGCTGATACACCATCTATCCGCCCATGCAACAAATGTATCTACAGCTCTTTGTAGCAATATGGTGGCCACTGATGCATGTTCATTTGCGCTCCACAAAACCAGGTCATCAGCGTACATTGCCGCTTTAACTCCATTGGGTAGATTAGCAACAAGATCATTGATGAAGATTAGAAAAAGTGTTGGGGACAGGACTCCGCCCTGGGGAACACCGTGACGCAATAGTACTTTCTTGCTCTTGAGACCGTCTATCTGTACTCGGGCTCTTCTGTTGTGCAAGTATGCTTTTACCCATTTGTACATTCTTCCATTGACTTTACAGTTTCTCAGTTTCTTCATCAGACCTTCTTTCCAGACTTTGTCAAAGGCTTTCTTCAGATCTATCCAAGCCACAAGTACCAGCTTCTTCTCTTGGAATGCATCCTCAACTTCTTGAGAGAGGTAGGTTGTCTGATCTTCCGTAGAGTAGCACTGCCTAAAGACAGCCTGTTGTGGCACAAGGATGTTTTCACTTTCAATGTACCACTGTAGTCTGTATTTGATGACGCGTTCCCTTGCTTTGCAAAGACAACTGGTGAGGCTAATGGGTCTGTAGCTGGAGGCAATGGAACTGTCTTTCCCAGATTTTAGGAGGGGTGTCATGATTGCTTCTCTCCAGACTTGTGGAACACTGCCTAAGGTCCATGTATTATTAAAGATCTGTAGCAGCTTTGCTTTGGCCTCTCTTCCTAGGTTCCTGATCATTTCATTGGAGATACCATCAGCTCCTGGTGATTTTCTCATTTTCAGTTTTGAAATGGCTAGCTCCAGTTCACTGAATGTGATAGGTGTCTCCATAACCTCATGTACAATTTCCTTCTGTCCTGTATTTTGCCATTTCTCTCGAATCTCCTGTTGTTTCTCTGGACTAATTTCAATATTGTTATCTTGTGTGAATGAGTCCGCAAAATGGTCAGCTGCTTGCTTTCCTGTTAAGATGTTTCCGTCTTTATGTAGCGCAATTTTTGAGTTTCTCCCTGTGCCCTCGTCATTAAGCTGTTTTATTAGCCTCCATAACTTCCTTGTGTCTTTTTCAAAGTTCAGTGACTCTGTTTTCTCCTGCCAGCTTTTCCGTCTAGCCTGCAGTTGGGCCCTTTGAAATTTGGCTTTTGCGTGCTGATATTTATTGTGGTGCTCTTGGCTGGGATTGGCCTCTGCTTGTTTTCTACATACTTCCACATCATTATGCTACTGTTCCAGTTCACTACTCCAGTAGGGTTTATATTGTATACGGGCTCCTCTTGGTACTGTTTCTCGCGCTGCCTGTAGTATGCATTTCCCAAACACTTCAACTACTTTATTTATGTCCTTCTCAGTGACCAGGTTTCTAACCAGTATGCTAGTGCGATGCTTGTACATTGCCCAGTCTGCTTTCTTGTAGTTCCACCTCGAGATGGTGCTGCTTTCACTTACAAGCTCATTTTCTACAGTTAGAAAGACTGGCCGATGGTCACTGCCACCAAGTTGTTTCCCAACAATTCGTGTAATGTTCCACTCCAGGTCTGGTGAATGAAACGCCAGGTCAGGTGTAGTTGTAGAGTGCCATGATCTCGAGTAGATCATTTCATAATATTTTGAGGAGGAAAAACTGACAAGATCCGAAATGAAGTCATAAAACCGACGTCCTTTTTGTGTGTTTTCACTCCCACGAGCGCGCGCGAGAGATAGATAGATAGGAAGGGGAAGGGAATGTTGTTATCCGTAAAACAAATGGGCATAATATTTATTTAACTGTTAAGAAGGGACATGACTCTTCGGAGTTTGTTTCGGATGATTTGATTGAAAATTTTGCTGTTGAATAACCCATACTGGAATCTCATACTTGAATGCTATCATGATGGTTCTAATGTGAAGATTATAAGTGGGTGACATATTTTGATTCTTTATAACGTATATTTTAGATTAGGTATAATGCAATGTAACAACAGTATAAAAAGCCTGCACGACATTGATGTATATTTGCCATCTGATCAAATAATTTGTTACTCTGGTTTCTCTTCACAACGTATAAATCTTTCTCTTTATTTTTTTTGATTGATTCACAGATAATGGGTCTAGGAAAGTGGAAACAAAAGTCTGATTTCCCTCCAGACCTGAGACACACAGACACCATGAAGCTGTATGGGATCACATTTCCATGTGATCCCACAAAAACACACAAACAGACATGGCACTCACTGACTGAACAGATCATAGACATGTTACATAGGTACAGGTACAAAACATCCACAATATTTGGTAGAAGCACAATAGTCAACACATACATAATACCCAAAATATTATACTTAGCGACAGTACTAGACCCTCCCAAACAGACCGTCACAAACATAAACATACAAATCAGACGCTTCATCTTCACCAACACAATACACAGCATCAAGCACAAAACTCTCATACAAGACAGGAAACAAGGCGGGATTGGACTACAGGACATCCAGACAAAAATACTGTCACTTAGAATCAGTCACATAGGTAAAATCATCAGACACCCAGAACAGAACAGACTAGCACTATACTACATAGGCCACAACATCAAACATCTCACACCTCTTAACAATGCAACTGCACACTACCAGGGAAGACTGCCAACATTCTATCAGACATGCATACAGGCAATAAAAGGACATGAACAGGTAATACAACAAACAACACACACAATATACAAACAGTTAGTTAGAGAGCAAGCACCATCACTAAGACTTAGGATTAAAAGAGGACACAAATACTTCATGACTGACTTCACATGCACCTTTTCAAACCTACACAACAAACACATAACACCAAAAGCTAGGGAGATCACATATAGACTGTTATACAGTATGACCCCCACAACACAGGTAGAAGCATACATATCCAAACAATGTCAATTATGTAGAAACAACACACAAGAGACAGACGAACACATTTATTATACATGTCCAACAATTACTGCCACACGCGCAACACTCAAACACCTCATACAAACACACACAGGCAAACAAACCGACATATATAAAGCAATTTTTCTCAATACTATACCACAGACAGCTAAGGGCATACATACAAAACTACTTGTAGCACTTTCTTACTACAGACAACTTATATGGACCTGCAGAAATTTTGCCAGATACAAACACCACACATATAACACACATTTAATTTCCTTTATGTACACACACAAGATATCACAACTATTTCCAGAGTAAATCATTTGTACTCTTCCTTATTTATTACAAATTTGGTATACATGAGGGCGAGAAAGAAAGTAGAAACTGTGAGTGAATGGTGAGTAAATGATTAAAAAAGATCACATATGGTCAAAAGACCAATGGAAAATCCTTTATGTAAAGAATAGTGGAAGTATAAATGCTTGTTTTATTTGCTTCAAAATGATGGTTTCAACACTTATAGATAAGGGGAAAAGAAAAAAGGAGAAAAGAAAATCAACTCCTCCCATTCCAAATTACTATTTATGGAATGGTTTGCCTTAAATGCACTTGTTGTGCTATACCACCACCACTACTAAGATTATCACTTTAGTAAATAAAATCACATATCTGTTATACTATTTATTATTATTATTATTACTATTATTATTAATATATGTTTGTTTGTTTATTTATTATTTTTATTATTATGGAAATGTCTACTATTATTATGATCATTATTATTATTATTACTATCATTACCTTACCCTTATTATCTTTAGTATCATTAATTTGAAAAGTATTAAGGATATCATCATTATAAATTTACAACTTCATCTCCCATGTTCCCCCCCCCACCTTTGCTTAAGGTTGTTGCTTTTGCTACTACCCCCACTATTTTGTTTTCAAACATTTGTCCAGCCTGTACCATCATAAAGAGTGGTCATGTCCCTTCCTCTCTTTGTCACCCCCTTTGAATCATGTGAGTGAGTGTTGAATGAATGAATACAAAATCACAAATGGTTACCAAACCAATGATACTGTAAACACTTGTGTCAATACAAATGCTTGGTTAAATTTTTATTAAAAAAACAAAAGAAAGAGAGAACACAGAGGAAAATATGAATGAACCCCTACATTTAGGAAAAAAACAAGTAGGAAAATATAACCCACTCCTTTACTCCAAGTATTACTAAAAACTGCAGTTTGCAAGTGTATGTACCTGCTAGGTTATGTTAACACCATTCCAATTGTAAAAATGTTATCATTTTCATAACTATTTGTACCCTTGCTGTTTTTTATAATTGCTGTTATTACCCTCAGTATGCCTCTTCTTGCCATTATTATTATTGTCACCATTAGTAATAAACAAAAAACCCTTTCCCATGTGCCCCCCTCCCCTTGCTCATGGTTTGTGTTTGCCTTTGCTGATACCCACACCGGTTTGGTTCAAATAATTATCCTGCCTTTACCATCATTGCCCGGATAAGGTTGATGAAGGCATTGGTGGAATGAAACAAATTGGTGAGGAGATGGCAAGGGAAACAAAAAATGTAAAGATTGTAAAAAAAAAGTTTGTGCTAATACTGATGCTTGTTTTACTTTTTACAAAAAGTAAAAAAAAAAAAAAGAGGAAGGGAAAAAATTAATGAACCCTTACAAATATGACCAAAAAATAAGCATGGAGAAAAAGAAAACCAACTCCTTTTACTTCTACTATTATTGAACATTGCATGCATATGTAAAAAAAAAAAAAAAATAAGCAAGGAGAAAAAAGATAACCAACTCCT
The DNA here is from genome assembly GCA_963921405.1 of Cepaea hortensis. Lineage (NCBI taxonomy): Eukaryota > Metazoa > Mollusca > Gastropoda > Stylommatophora > Helicidae > Cepaea > Cepaea hortensis. Next base: position 62,970,681 of record OY992879.1, read on the forward strand.
TTTTACACCTACTATATTATTTAACAGTGCAGGATGCAATTGTTATTGTATGTACCTGCCATGTTTTAACACCATTCCTAAGAAAATCATTTAGCCAATGGAATTACATGTTTGGAACAAAATGTGATCATTATCAAAACAAATCCTACCATTGTGTTTATTAATATTAGCATTGCTGTCATCACCCTTAGTAGTTTTTTTTTTATTCCTTGTCATTATTATTATAAGATGTATTTCATGTAAACACCATTCCTAAGGTAATCAATTTAGCACATAAAATCACATGTTAAAACTATTATTTATTATCATTGAGTCTATCACTAGTCTCAGCACTGTTATTCCTTGTCACTATGATATTTATTTATGTATTTGGTTGTTACTTTGCATTATTATCATTGTAATCACTACTAATATATATGGCTTTGTAAACGCGTATACTATCACATCCCCCTTTCCCACCCTTTTGATACTGTGATTGTTGTCTCTGCTGCCACCCTCACCGATTTGTTTCAGTTCTGCACCGCCATGTTTATCATCACCGAGGGTGATGGTACTTGGTAGGAGTTTTTGGAGCTGACAGGAGAGCGGGGCGGCAGGGGAAATAATAACAGCCCGCTACCATCACGCTTTTGATTTAAAATATTTCCTTACAACAATGTCAATGGAGAAATGTTTAAATGTATAAAATATTTGTAATTTTTGCGCATATGTCACCTACACGCCCACATGCAACGCTCTGTAAAAACAGGCACACAAATACTGAACACACAGTACGCATGTAACAACACAAACAATACAAATGCAACAACTACCCCTCCGGCATTGTAAACTAGGATACTCCTTGACAACAACCCCCCCCCCCTTTTCGATACTGTTGGTTTTGATGCTGCTGCTGCCTTCACCGGTCGGTTCTAACAATTTTTACTGCCATTTTCCTCATTACCAAGTGGTGATGATGGTATTGGTGAGGTTGGAGCTGACAGGTGAAAGGGTGGCAGAGGGAAAATAATGGTATACTACCGTCTTGTTGTTGTTTGTACTCGTTTTTCGTTACCCCCCATTTCAAATGTAAAAAGGTTGAAACAAATGTTGTAAAAATTTGCGCATATGTCACCTACACTTCCACATGCAACGCTCTGTAACAACACGAACAATACAAATGCAAATGTTTCTTAACACTCAATAAAAGTTTTTAAAAAAAATAAAATTATTTTTTTGATTTAAACAGCTGAATCAAAAGTGATTATCTGAAACACCTTTATGATGATAACAGAGACGAACAGTATGATATTAGATTTAATAAAGAAGGACCGCCAATTTTGGAGATGGAGGTTCGAAATGTTCTTAAGAATATGAAAGCTGGCAAGGCCCCCGGTGCAGATAACATCACATCAGAAATGATTAAAGCCTTAGAAGAATTTGGACTAAAGCAAGTCACCAGACTGATGAACACATTATATGATACTGGAGATATACCTCCTGAATTATGTAACTCTGTATTTATTGCAATCCCAAAGAAATCAGGAACCTTGGAATGTGATCAACATAGAACAATTAGTATAATGAGTCACATAACAAAGATTTTGCTAAGAATTATCATGCAAAGAGTGAGGAAGAAGATACAACCTGAAATAGGGGAAGAACAATGCGGGTTTGTAGAAGGAAAGGGTACAGTAAATGCTGTGTATATGCTGCGAACAGTTATTGAACGTGCTATAGAAGTAAACAAGGATATACATCTTTGCTTTATTGACTATACAAAGGCTTTTGATAGAGTTAGACATGTCAACATGGTGGATATGCTTGCAGATCTACAAATTGATGGGAAAGACATTAGACTTATGAAGAACATATATTGGAAACAACAAGCTGCAATAAGGATTGATAATGAAGTGGGAAAGTATCAGCCAATTAAGAGAGGTGTTAAGCAGGGATGTGTGATGTCTCCAGATCTTGTTTTCCCTATACAGTGAAAATATTTTCAGAAATGTAGAGGATATAAATGGAATCAGCATTGGAGGACGAAACATCAATAACATTAGATATGCAGATGATACAGTATTGATTGCAGACAATGCGCAGGACCTGCAACAATTAGTAGATGCGGTTGTTGTACACAGTGAGCAGCTGGGGTTAGAATTAAATTGTAAAAAGTCTCAGGTTGTGGTCGTCACTAGGAAGGAAGAAGTGCCACAATGTAATATACAAGTAAATGGACATATTCTTCAACAAGTGAATCGGTACAATTATCTTGGAACAGTCATAACATCTGATGGGAGATGCCTTGAAGAGATTAGAACAAGAATCGCCATGGCGAAAGTAGCCTTTAGCAAGATGAAAAACATTCTGACCAATAAAAAGATGTCAATTGAAACGAGAAAAAGAGTGTTGAGGGGATACATAGAGCCTGTTCTTTTGTATAGATGTGAAACTTGGACAATGGGCAGTCAAGCTGAAAAACATCTGATGGCTGCAGAAATGTGGTTTCTGAGGAAAATGCAAAGAATACTATGGACAGACAGAAAAACCAATGACCAAGTTCTACAGGAGACAAATAAACATCGTAAACTGATTAGAGACATTTGACGTAGACAGTCAAAAATTTTTGGACATGTTATGAGAAGAAATGGATTGAAGAACTTGGTGACAACTGGCAAGATCGAAGGGAACAGACCAAGAGGCAGACAGAGAGGAAAATACCCGGATGGCTTGGCCACATGGCATGGACGAGACAGGAACACTGAGCTGATCCACGACACTGGTGATCGAGTGAAATGGCGAGTCATGAACGCCCACGCTTTCCGGCATGGCACATGATTGATTGATTGATTGATTGAATCAAATGAAAACGTCGAAAAGCTCCTACAGAAAATACACAAAAAAAGGAGACAAAAAAACCAAATAAAAAGTCCTTATAAAGAATGCAGCCAGACGAGTCAGGAGCCTACACAAACAAAGAAAACCACAAGAACAGACGAGCACAAAGGATAGCCGCCGCCCGATCCCCCAGCTGACGACACAGACACAAACGATACATAACCAGTCCGAGATAGGACTCACAAGACAAGAATTAGGGTGAATAAACCCACATAAACCACGGACCTCAACAATAACCACAGCTGATGAAGCAGGTTAGACGAGGCCGAATTTGTAATTTTTGTTTTTGAAAATTGGAATTGGAATTTTAATCAGAAAGTTTATGCATCATTATTGTTATTACTATCATTATCTTACCCTTATTATCTATAGTATGATTAATTTTATAAGTATTAATGATATCTTCATTATTAATTTACAACTTTATCTCCCATGTTCCCCCCTTTGTTTAAGGTTTGTTGCTTTTGCTACTACCCCATCTAATTGTTTCAAACATTTGTCTTGCCTGTACCATCATTAGAGTGGTCATGAGGGCATTGGTGGAGTGAAACCAATTGGCGGGAGTGTAGCGAGGGAAACAAAAATGTAAAGACTTCCCCTTATCCTTGTATTCAGTACTTACCCTATTATCCTTAGTATCATTAATTTTATAAGTATTACTGATATCATCATTAGTATTTTACAATTTCATCTCCCCTGTGCCCACCCCCTTGCTTATGGTTTGTTGCTTTTGCTACTACCCCCACTGGTTGTTTCAAACATTTGTCTGTACCATCATTAGTGGTTATGAGAGCATTGGTGGAGTGGAACAAATTGGTGGGAGTGTAGTGAGGGAAACAAAAATGTAAATATTTCCCCTTGTCTTTGTATTCAGTATTTACCTTACTATCCTTAATATCATTAATGTTACAAGTATTATTGAAATTATCATTAGTATTTTACAACTTCATCTCCCCTGTGCCCCCCCCCCCTTGCTTATAGTTTGTTGACTTTTCTACTACCCCCCCCCCCCCCACTGGTAGGTTCAAACATTTATCCTGCCTGTACCATCACTACCAGATGGTCATGAGGGCATTGTGGGGTGGAACCAATTGGTGAGAGGGTGGCAAGGGAAACAAAAATGTAAAGATTTCCCCTTATCTTTGTTACCCCCCATTCACATGTAAATGTGTTCAAGGAATGAAATATGCTAATGGATACATTTCCTATGTTGTAAACACAAAATATCACAGATATCTCCAGAGTAAACACAAGTACTCTTCTTTATGATGTCAAAATTTAGTATACATGAGCACGAGAAAGAAACAGGAAAATGTGAGTGAAGATTGAATGAATGAATACAAAACCACATATGGTTACCAAACCAATGAGACTGTAAATACTTGTGCTAATACAAATGCTGGTTTACTTTTTACAACAACAACCAAAAAAAAAAAAAGAAACAAATGAATGAACCCTTACAAATAAGACCCAAAAAAACACAAAAATAAGCAAGGAGAAAAAGATAAACAACTCCTTTTTACTTCTACTATTATTGAACATTGCAGGTTGCAATTGTATGCACCTGCTATGCTATGCAAACACCTTTCCTAAGAAAATCATTCTAACAAATGGAATCACAGCTTTGGAAAATGTGATCATTATCAAACTATTATTATCATTGCTGTTACTATCATTACTGTTATCACCCTTATTTGGTTAAATTTTGTGATCATTATTATTGATGTATTTGGTTTTACTTGCATTATTATTATAGTTACCTTTATTAATATATAACCTCATCTCCCATGTGCCCCCTTCCCTTGTTCATGGTTTGTTGTTGGTCTTTGCTGATACCCTCACTCTTTGGTTCCAATATTTATCCTGCCTTTACCATCGTTACCAGAGAGTGGCTATGAGGGCATTGGTGTGGTGGGTCCAATGGGTGAGAGGGTGACAAGGGAAACAAAAATGGAAAGTTTTATCTTTCTCCCTATCTACCCCCCTTCACGTGTAAATATGCCCAATGAATAAAATATGCACACGTCACACACACGCCCACACGCAACGCTCCGTAAATACACCTACACAAATACTAAATACGCAGAACGCATGTAACAACACAAATATTATAAACACAACCACTAACTTTTCTGCTTTGTAAACCTGTATACTGCCACATCCCTCCTTTCCCACTATTTTGAATACTGTGTTTGTTGATTCTGCTGCCGCCCTCAACGGTTGGCTCTAACAAGTTATACTGCCATGCTTATCATTACCGAGTGTTAGTGACGGTATTGGTGGGTTAGAGCCGACAGGAGAGGGAGGCGGCAGGGGAAATAACAACGGTGTATTATCATCTTGCTGTTGTTTTGTAGGGTTTACCCTACAACAAATTCAATGTAGAAATGTTAAAATGTATAAAATATTTGTATTTTTGCGCATATGTCACCTACACGCCCACATGCAACGCTCTGTAAAAACACGAACAATACACGTTGCAACGACTTTAACACTCTAAGTTTTAAAAAAAAAAATCAGAAAGTTTATGTTCCGTTTCCCCTGTCTCTTGTAAATTGTCAGATAAAATTTTTGATGGGACATACAACTGCACAACATTTATTTTAATAATTTTTTTCCGGTCTGTTGCGTACTATAAACTTGTGTATTTTTTCCGGATTTTGTGGTGATATTCGTTGGATATGATATTCTGGATATTTCCTCGGAATTATTACTTGAAACAACAAATTTCAAGATGTATTCGAATATCACTGAAGTCGGGATCTCGATAAATGACTACGATGTCCAGCTACTTCACCTGTCCGGAACGATAGTGTGTTCCATAACTGGTCCCAGAGCTGCTGCTAAAGCAACACCTGCACTTATTATGAGTGCTCTAACTGGTCCAGGAGGTGTACCTTTTGGGGGAGTCGTCAACCTGCATAGGTTCGAAGTTCCCACTAGGTGGTACTTTCACCTGTCAGCAGAGGCTCAGAAAGCCGTGTAGGACAAGTTACACGGTAAAAAGTTTTCTCTACCAAGTCTAAGAATAGACATATCCCTGGAGCACCGAGAGAAAGAAAAAGACAGGCTGACCATCACTGGTTACCCGTTACGATTGCTCCCCAAGGAGTTAAAAACCTGGTGCACAGCATCACAGGAGATGAAAAGACTGAGGTGTTTAGGATTTAAAAAATGGGGCTGGCAAGTGGGGAGCGCTCTGCAACCCAAAAACGTAAGTCCCCCATTATATACGGATCTACACTTCTGGCGTTACGAACAATAATCACAGAGTCTTGATCACGATGCCAGGGAAGCAGACCAATTGTCCAGCGTGTGGCAAATAAATGCCCAAGTCGACGACAACCGATGACACCAACAGCAGCAGCAGTCAGTGTACAAAGCCAAGAAGATTTCCCACCACTCGAAAGAGAAACTCCTCCGCAGGGAGAGATTGCACTGACACAAACTTTCAATAGTCAAATCAACACACAAGAAGACAGGAACACACAAGAAAATAACACACAAGAAAATAACACACAAGAAATCAATCCAAGGAATGAAGACTCTGGCGGTTTTCAAGTCGTCAGCAAATCAAAGAAGAGAACATCGGCTAACAGAAGACTACTGTAGTCAAAACACAGCGACGAAACAGAAACAGACGACTTATCACTGCCAAAGAAAGAAAAAGTCAAAGCCACTATAGGCAAGACAAAGGAAACTGAATAAGAACAACAAGAGGAGACACAAGTACAAGACGAAGACGACACATACAGCATACCAGACACTCTCTTTGTAGACACCGACACAAGTGATCAGAACGAGGATCAAGATGATCCTCTCACACAAACTTTTGCCACTAAAGACTTGCTCGCCTAAATGTACCCATCATGGATAACAGATTTGTGTGTGAATCGATATAGTTATTATATCTCATTTATTGTTTTTACCTAAATTACAATGACTAGTGATTTAATTATTATTACTTTAAACATTTGTGGCATACGTACAAAATTACAACACATTATCACACTAATAAACAAACACAAACCAGACTTTATACTACTACAAGAAACAAACATATGGTCAAAAACATTCGCACAACATATCACCACACAGCTAGGCCTCAAACATTCATGCTTAAGTTTAGGCACACACAAAATTGGGTCAGGAACAGCTATTCTGCAGACACCAGACAGGTGGGGCATAATTAAAACACACACGGATAACCAGGGACGAATCTCCATAATACAGGTTGAAAACACTATACATGCATACACCATAGTGAACATACATGCACCACCTAATTACAATCATCAACCAAATTTTTACCAAGATTTAGACACCTTACTTAAACAAACATACAGAGGGCAAAATGTTATCCTTGCAGGGGATTTCAATTTTGTACTCTCAGATTTAGATATCGTAGGGGGAGGCAAAGCAAGAATCAAGACACAATTAAGGAGATATGACAGACATGGAATACATCAACTGGATATACTAAAGAATACATTAGACACACACAATTTAACAGACGCTTTCAGATACAGACACCATAATAACATTGCAACAACACACAAAAATAGGGCTTACAATAGATCAGCCAGATTAGATAGAATATACACAACTTCAACACATCACATAATACACACAAAACATCTACAAGAAACATTACAATACACAGATCACAAAGTACTAGCACATATCACTACAGACACTACAAATACAAGGCCATCAAAAAGAACACCATATTGGAAGTTCAATAACTCATTACTCCAAAACACAGGTTATTTACAACATGTGACACAACTTATTCTAACATACACTAATAGTACACCCACGGACAACATAACACAAATTTGGGATTTACTAAAGAATACAATACGGTATAGAACACAACAGTTAGCATCCATCATACATAAAGACAGACTACAACAAGAACATATCATACAGACAGCAATACAACTCACAAAACAGACTGACAGGAATGCACTACACCTAAACACACTAGAATCATAATAGAACAACACCAGCAACACACATTCCGTGGTGCACTCCTTCGAACTAAACTTACTAACATATCAGAAGAAAGTCCCAATAAACAACACCTTGCATTAGAACAAAACATTCAACACAAAAGATAAATAGGAGCAATAACAGACATGCAAGGAAACACACAAACAGAGACAGTACATATACTAGAATCATCCAAACAGTACTACACTGACCTATATACAGCAGAACACGCCAACACACAAACACAAAATAGGTTCTTACAATACACAAAGAAATTGTCAGACACAGATAAGGACACACTAGACACAGAGCTTACATTAGCAGACATAACACATGCACTTAATCAAATGCAAAAAGACAAAACACCAGGACCAGATGGACTCACAGTAGAATTCTACCAACATTTATTTCCTATCCTAGGCAATTTCCTTCTAAAAGTCTACCAAGAAGCTTTTCACAAACAAGAACTCCCAAACACTTGCAACATGTCATATATAACACCCATACCTAAAGACAACACAGACAAAACACAGCTGAAAAACTATAGACCCATCTCATTATTAAACACAGACTACAAATTCTAGCAAAATCACTTGCAAAAAAAAATAAAAAATTTCTTGCCATCGCTCATCCACCCAGACCAACAGTGCAGTATTCACCACAGAAACATACACCAACATACACACTCCATTAGAGATTTCATTACATACACCCACCAGAAAGACTGCCAATCCTCCCTTTTATCTTTAGACCAGGAGAAGGCCTTTGACAGAATTTCACACTCATACTTACACAAAACACTAGCACACTGTAACATAGGACAATACTATAGACAGTGGATAGAAATATTGTATAAAATTCCTGAAAGTAAGGTACTGGTGAATCATTCACTCACTGGCAGTTTCAGAATCACTAGATCTGTCAGACAAGGGTGTCCACTTTCACCAGTCCTATATGTACTCACACTAGAACCACTCTTAGAAGCAATTAGACAGAACACTAACATTAAAGGTACATTTATACAAGGGTCTGGAGAGCGGAAATTAATTGCTTATGCAGATGACACCGCTTTCTTCCCTACAACCAACACTTCCATCACGAACATACTTCACACCTTCAGACAGTTTGGTGAAGGAAGTGGGGCCAAAATAAACATACAGAAGTCTAAAATAATGGGTCTGGGGAAGTGGAAGAATAAAGCAGATTTCCCCCCGGATCTAACACTCACAGATAACATGAAGATTTATGGGATCACTTTTCCATCCAATCCCAGAAAAACACATACAGAAACATGGCAATCACTATTATAGACATACTACATAGGTTCAAATACAAGACATCAACAGTTTTTGTACGAAGCACAATAGTAAACACCTTCATCATTCCTAAAATAATATATTTAGCCACAGCGTTAGACCCCCCAAAAACAAACAATCACAGACATAAACAAACACATCAGACAATTCATCTTCAGCAACACAATCCACAGTATAAAACACAAGACTTTAATACAAGATAAGAAACGAGGGGTGTAGCTTTACAGGACCTAAACACAAAAATACAAGCATTAAGAATCAATCACATAGGACGCATCAACAATCATCCAGATCAACACTCGCTAGCATTATACTATATTGCAATTAGATTACATAGACGTAAGCAAATAGACAAAACAACACCGCACTATTACGGCACACTACCGCACTTCTACAGAGCATGTATGCAAGCAATTCAAGGCAATGAACATTTAATACAACAGACAACCAAGCATCGTGATTGTAACTGACTCAGAGAGCATGCTGTCGAGGGTGAAGACGGGCAGGCTTCGTGCGGAGTGGCTTGCTTCGCTTCGGAGGTCACCGGTGACAAGCATCGCCTGGATCTTTTCTCCGGGCATGCCGGTGTGCTGGGAAATGAACAGGCGATGAAATTGGCTGGCTCTGCAGAACTTACTGTGGAGTATTGATACATGACAAGGCAGACGTGGTTGCGGCCTTGTGGGAGCACGTGCAAACCTCAGAGGAGCAAATGGATTACTATGGTCTGGCAATAATGAGACAGCGAGGAGTGACGAGGGGATCTGCTCGACGCTCAACGCTCAGAGGAAAGGCGAGACGGACTTATAATCAGATTGCTACTGGTACTATTAGTATTGGAACTCTTCGCTGGCTGCTGAGGATGGGGACGGAGCACTTATGGGAATGCCCCGAATGCTGTGATGTCGGTTCCTGAATCAATCAATCAATCAAACAACCAAGCAGATATACACATATTTAGTGAAACAACAAGCCCGACCACTACATCTGAGAATCAAAAGATGATACAAATATTATATGAAAGACTATAGCTGTACCTTCACTAACTTACACAACAAACATATCACATCGAAATCCAAAGAAGTAACATACAGGCTAATGTATAATATGACCCCGACAACAGAGAGAGCAGCACAGACATCCAAGCAAATAGCCCCATGCCAATTATGTAGACACAATATTCAGGAAACAGAGGACCATCTCTTTTATGAATGCCTAACAATCACAGCCACTAAGACTGCACTACAACAGTTAATAGAAACACATACAAACAAGAAAACTGACGCTTACAAAGCGATTTTCCTAAATACAATACCCACAGCCACAAAAGACAAACACACTAAACTTCTCGTTGCAATAGCGGAGTATAGAAACATAATATGATTGAGTCGAAACTCGGCCACCCACAATCACCACACAATACACCGACACATACTAGCAAAGATTTTTCAACAGAAAATCGCCCAGCTATTCGCAGATTAAGCAAGAGCCACTCCCATCAATTTCACACTACATAACATACATGTTTAAACACACACTCTCACATATATTTCTATACTCCGAATGTGTACCACTAAGCCCAATCATTGGGGAACAAAGGGCCAAATAACTGAATAAAAGTCCCTTCTTTGTTACTGAGTCTATTGGCCCAACCTAGACAGAACGATGGGAAGGTGCCCTTTGTGAGTCAGTGGTCTTGTCGACCGAGGTTTAACCTCGGTCGGAAGAGCTCAGGTAAACTCTTTGTAGTGGTGGAAATTTGCCATCTTATGTAGTGAACTAAATAAATTCCAATCTGTTCTCTCTCTCTCTCTCTCTCTCTCTCTCTCTCTCTCTCTCTCTCTCTCTCTCTCTCTCTCTCTCTCTCTCTCTCTCTCTCTTTGTTGAGATCTTTCCCGGTCTCAGCCCAGCCCACCACAAAAAAATCCTTCGCACTTGTGATAAGTGGAATACCGTGATTCAGGAATACTATGGAACTTGCTTACATGAAACTGAGCTTGTATGAGGTGCCTGCGGTGTGAAAATTTTCAATTAAATGGTTTGGTATGCATGGGAGCAAATGATTACTACACCATGCCAAGAATATAATGTCACATGTGCATGAATGTATACGCTGTATTCGCAATGTAAAAAGACTGTTTTTGTACATAATAAATGGGGTAAAAATAATTTTTATTAAAGATTTCCGTGTAGAGGAGCAATATAATGAGTCTAAAGACTATTTTTCAGACCCTACACCGTAGGGTATATTAGAATGGATGTTACGAATGGTTTAAAATGTAACATACTATCATCATATGTTATTCCGGCAAACGTGGGAATCTTATATGTAAGTAAATAGTACCGCTACCAGCCTTTTTCACGAGTTTGTAAGAAATTAAATTTCACACGTCATCCAAAAACTGACATGTGGCAATGCTCCGTAGCACACCGTAACCCTTACAGTAAGACCAAAAAATAAATAAATAAATAAAAAAACAAGGAGAAAAAAAAACCAACGCCTTTTACTCCAACTATTATTAAAAACTGCAGTTTGCATTTGTATGTACCTGCTATGCTATGTTGGCACCATTCCTAAGATAATCATCTTAGCAAATGGAATCACAAGTTTAAAAAAATGTTATCATTTTCATAACTATTGTTACCATTGCTGTTATTATCATTGCTGTTATTACCCTTAGTATGTTTCTTCTTGTCATTATTATTATTGTCATCATTATTAATATAAAACCCCATCTCCCATGTGCCCCCCCCCCACCTAGCTCATGGTTGTTGTTGCCTTTGCTGATACCCTCACCAGTTTGGTTCAAATAATTATCCTAACCTGCCTTTACCATCATTACCAGAGATTGGTGATGAGGGCATTAGTGTGGTGGGTCAAATAGGTGAGAGTGTGGCAAGGGAAACAAAAATGGAAAGGTTTTCTTCCTCTTTGTTACTCCCTTTCACATGTAAATATGTCCAATGAATAAAATATGCACATGTGACATACACGCCCACATGCAACGCTCTGTCAATACACGCACACAAATACAGAACACACAGGACGCATGTAAAAACACTAACAACACAAATGTATTTGTACTACTATTACCATGCTTTCTTAGTGAGATTAAGTATGTATTACTATAGTATTTTATTATTATGGATCGATTACTATTATTTTTTAATTATATGATCTAAATATTGAGCACAACCCACTACGGGCAACGCTGATCGTATTCTGGTATGAACCTAAGGCCTATCCACGTCAATATGGAAGCACTATACTCGAGTTTCGCCCTCGTTTGAGCTCGTCAGTAGTGCATATCCCTGACCGGATCCGGAAACAAGCCCTGGATCACTGGCGTGTGAAGCGGGTGTGTAACCACGCGGCACACGTTGGACACACAGCCAAATTATCATACCAGAATATTACGTCACCCATCGTAGGCTATGCTCAAGATTGCCCAATCGCCGCGACTGACGTCTGTCAATCGATGTGGACCCGAAACGATCAGGACTTCTCACTGGCAAGGAACACCAGGCCTCCTAAATCCAATGAGCAATAATCAAATTGATTTATTTGGTTATTTCGGGATTTGAAATTTAAATATTGAGCATAACCCACTACTGGCAACGCTGATCGTATTCTGGTATGAACCTAAGGTCTATCCACGTCAATATGGAAGCACTATACTCGAAATTCGCCCTCATTTGAGCTCGTCAGTAGTGCATATCCCTGACCGGATCCGGAAACAAGCCCTGGATCACTGGCGTGTGAAGCGGGTGTGTAACCACGCGGCACACGTTGGACACACAGCCAAATTATCATAACAGAATAATACGTCACCCATCGTAGGCTATGCTCAAGATTGCCCAATCGCCGCGACTGACGTCCGTCAATCGATGTGGACCCGAAGCGAGCAGGTCTTCTCACTGGCAAGGAACACCAGGCCTCCTAACTCCAATGAGCAATAATCAAATTGATTTATTTGGTTATTTCGGGATTTGAAATTTAAATATTGAGCACAACCCACTACTGGCAACGGTCGTCGTCATTCGCACTGCGAGCGCTAACAAGTCAAGTCGCATTATTCTGTCAAGAAGCCTTATCAGCGGGAAAATGTCACGTGGAAAATCCAACAACAAGAAACACGCTGTTGCCAAGATGTGCAGCGCGGGAGCCGACAACAAGAAGAAGAACGTCGAGAGCCCACCTGCTAGCTGCATCAAAGAGCCTGATACTACAGCTATTACTGAAGCTACTACGAGGGAGAAGATTGACAGCCCAACACAGTCAAGAACCAAGACAGCAGAGAAGGAGGAGAAAGACACCAGAGTCGGAAACACTGACTCAAAAACAGTCCGATGGGTTGTCAAGCGGATTCCTGTGGAGCTGACAGATGAAGAAATCCTGAAGCAGCTACGTGAAGAGAATCTTCACATCCGATTCTTGAAGGCGGAGCGGCTCCTCACCTACTCCAAGATACCTACAACATTGGCAGCAGTAACGTCGGAGGGCAGCGAGATGCCGAACACAGTATCATTCAACAAGAGAATGCAGCAACCAGAGAGATTCATACCAAGAATCACGCAATGTTCCAGATGTCAGAAGGCCGGCCACAGTAGAGCTACGTGTCGCAGTAAGACGGAAATATGCCGATACTGCGCGGATCACCACGCCTTCAAGGAGTGTCCGCTGGCCAAGCTGGACACGGACTTCCGAGCATCCAACAATAAAAGAAAGTGCGCCAACTGCCTGGGCAAACATGGAACAAGATACCTGGGCTGTCCGTACCTGCAGAGACACAGAGACGTCTTAAAGATCGCCATCATCACAAAGACACCATTCAGGGAAGCAATGCAGAGGGGCGAGACAGCCACGGGTATAGCACAAGCTGAAAGAGATCAACTTCAAAAGCAGATAGACGAGTTGAAGAAACAAGTCAAGGCACTGCTGACGACGACTCCGACCAGCGATAATGAGAAGCTGCTGGCCGACATGAAAGAAATTCAGCTCAACATCAAACAAGAGATCCAGCGCATGGCTGAGATAAAGAAGGAGAACGAAGAAATCCTACAAATTATCAAGACCGAAAGAGAACTGCATAGAGCTGAAATGGAACTCTTTCAAAACAAACCAACAGAAGCCACACAAGAACTCACAGAAAAACCGCAAGAAGAAACCCAAGAGACCGAGTCTGAACAGCAAGCTAAAGCCAGCAGCCCAACCACAACGCCCAAGAGGGAACTACTATACCGTCGGATCTCTGAAGGAGGCACAGAATACCCAGTCGACAAGGAGGAACTCAAGCGGCAGGAATTCAGAAGGCGCTGGGAAGAAAAAGAAAAGAAGAAGCCTAAAAAACTCCGGGGGAAACCGATGATATACCCATTGGTACACTACAACTGTGAGGCCGACTTCGAGTACTATATCGAGGACGGTGAAATCGTCCCATGGCTGACCACGGAGGAAGAATACGCTAGGCAGCAGATACGCAAACGCAACAGTGAAAACTGTTTCCCCAAGGAGGAAAAAGAAAACGTCGAAAAGCTCCTACAGAAAATGCACAAAAAAGGAGACAGAATACCAAATAAAAAGTCCTTTTAAGGACTGCAACCAGTCAAGCCTGGAGCCTGCACCAACAACGAAAACAAAAGGAAACATGCACAAAGGACAGCCGCCGACCGATCCCCAGCTGGAGTGGGATTACGAAAAGTCCTTATAAGGACTGCAGCCAGACGAGCCAGGAGCCTACTCAAACAAAGAAAACCACAAGAACAGAAGATCACAAAGGATAGCCGCCGAACGACCCCAATGCTGACGTCACAGACACAAACGATACATAACCAGTCCGAGAAAGGACTCACAAGACAAGAATTCGGGTAAATAAACCCACAAAAACCACGATCCTCAACAATAACCACAGCTGATGAAGCAGGTTAGTCGAGGACGAATTTGGAATTTTTGTTTTTGAAAACTGGAACTGGGAACTGGAACTACTGGCAACGCTGATCGTATTCTGGTATGAACCTAAGGCCTAAGATCAAGTTGATTTATTTAGTTATTTCGAGATTTGAAATTTAAATATTGAGCACAACCAACTACTCAAATCCCGAAATAACCAAATAAATCAATTTGATTATTGCTCATTGGATTTAGGGGGCCTGGTGTTCCTTGCCAGTGAGAAGTCCTGATCGTTTTGGGTCCACATCGATTGACGGACGTCAATCGCGGCGATTGGGCAATCTTGAGCATAGCCTACGATGGGTGACATAATATTCTTTTATGATAATGTGGCTGTGTGTCCAACGTGTGCCGCGTGGTTACACACCCGCTTCACACGCCAGTGATCCGGGGCTTGTTTCCGGATCCGGTCAGGGATATGCACTACTGACGAGCTCAAACGAGGGCGAAACTCGAGTATAGTGCTTCCATATTGACTTGGATAGGCCTTAGGTTCATACCAGAATACGATCAGCGTTGCCAGTAGTGGGTTGTGCTCAATATTTAAATTTCAAATCCCGAAATAACCAAATAAATCAATTATATGATCACTGTTTATCATTACCATAATCCATCATCTTACCGCTTGTTACTATTGATGTCGATGCTGCTGCCGCCCTCGCTGGTCAGTTCTAAAAAGTTTACTACCATTATCATCATTACCGAAGAGGTGGTGATGGTGTTGGCGTTTTTGGAGCCAATTGGTGAGTTTTGTGACAGGGGAAACAAACATAGGGAAACAAAACTTTGGGTAACCCCCCTCCCCACACCCCCTTTTTCATATGTAAATATGTCAATGAATAGACTGTTGAAGTATTACACATATGTCACCTACACGTCCACATACAACGCTCTGTAAATACACGTACACAAATACTGAACACACACAACGCATGTAACAACACTAACATTATAAATGCAATCACTACCTTTTCTGCATTGTAAGCTATTATACTGCCACATCCCCCTTTCCCACCATTTTAATCCTGTTGTTGTTGATGCTGCTGCCGCCCTCACTGGTTGGTTCTTAACAAGTTACACCGCCAAGTTCATCATTAACGAATGGTCGTGATGGTATTGGTGGGGGTTTGGAGCTGACAGGTGAGAGATGTGGCAAGGGAAATAAAAACGGTGTACTATCATCTTGCTGTTGTTTAAAATGTTTCCTTACAACAATTTCAATGAAGAAATGTTCCAATGTATAAAAAGTTTTGTAAATTTGCGCATATGTCACCTACACGTCCACATGCAACGCTCTGTAAAAACACGAACAATACACTTTGCAACGACTTTAACACTCAGTAAAAGATTTTTTAAAAATTTTTTTACTAAATATTTCCGTGGAGAGGAGCAATATAATGAGTTTAAAGACTATTTTTTCAGACCCTACACCGTAGAGTATATCAGAATGAATGTTGCGAATGGTTTAAAATGTAACATACTCTCATCATATGTTATTCCGGCGAACGTGGGAATCTTGTATGTAAATAAATAGTACCGCTATCAGCCTTTTTCACGAGTTTGTAAGAAATAAAATTTCACACGTCATCCAAAAACTGACATGTGACAATACTCCGTAGCACACAATGAAAATTTACAAATAAACGGCAACATCTTGAACATACACTATTCACACTAAATACACCATTCTGTTTACGAAGAAGAGAGAGAAAAATAGTCGGAAAACTAAAGGGAGAGAATCTAATGCATATAGCATTGGATTCTGTTCTGTTTCCCCAAGAGAAATAACTCGCAATAGAGCATCAGAAACGTTTCTTTGTCCCTACTGACAAAGAACATTTAATATATAGATAGGCCGCTCATAAGTTTTTTTTTAAACCTGTAACAAAGCATACATGGGCATCTGATGTTTGCCACAGAGTTAATTTGTTGAATAATATACTGTGTGCAGTCATTGCACAAACACTTTTAAACAAAATTTAATTTATTTTGTGAGAGAAAGTTAGTTGCATATCCTTTGCAGTACTCCGCAGTCAACCCACCATTTATTGGCTGTTCGTGATAATGATATTTTGGTTAGTTTACTTTCACTACTTTCACGTTGCCCTTTTTATTTATTGAAATGAAGATAGATCTCTTCCAATCATATCTTCTACTATCAATCTAACTATATATTCTTCTATTCTATCTATATTTTTAATTTTCTATTTTAAACAAACTGACAAAAACATTAAGGCATCTTCAAAGTTTTCATAAAAATAATTATGATCTATTTTAGATGGGAGTTGGATGGATGGATGGATGGATGGATAAGTGGGTGGGTGGATGGATGGATGGATGGATGGATAGACGGCAGGGTCGTCAGACAGACAGAAAGACAGACAGAAATAGACAGGCAGGCAGGCAGGCAGATAGAGATAGATAGATAGACAGATAGACAGATAGATAGATAGATAGATAGATAGATAGATAGATAGATAGATAGATAGATAGATAGATCCCCGCCAGGAACTAGGCGAAGCCGGGCCGGGTCAGCTAGTATATACACACACACACACACACACACACACACACACACATAATTCAATGCCTGTCTGTATGTTATTTATGCATTCGCGAACGGTTCATCCGATTGAGATGACATTCTCTACACGTCTTCTTCTCATTCCGGTGCTGCCAACTGGCATAGTTGGTAGTTTACAAACAGTTATTGACGTAATAAAATTTAATTTTGTAATTATATTATAATTCATATATAGCTAGGGGACTTAACTTGAGAAAAGTTATATCAAGGGACATAACTTTTAATAGCATTGCTATATATGTAAAAATTAAAATAATTGTTGCATATTTCTCAAATAGGTGGACCTTTTCTCTACAGTTATCTACAGGCATATGCGTTATAATATATAATGATAAAATCTTTAATGCATTTTCAAAGTTTTCATAAAAATAATGCATCTATTTTAAATACGTGAAAATTTTCTATATCATCTTTTTATTTCTCTTCGACATCTATACAGTCATCCCAGGATTATTGGGTTTTCGTGATGTCTTGGTAAGTTTACGTTCAGTAGTTTCAGATTGCCCTAATATAATTAGCGTAAATATTCGTGGTATGAAAACGAAATTACAATACATAATCACACTCATACACAAACACAAACCAGATTTCATCTTATTACAAGAAACTAACATCAAAACAGACTTTGAAGCAGCAGAAATAGTAACACGGTTAGGATTAAAAAATTCATCTTTCAGTTTAGCGAAACAAAACAGTGGGTCAGGGACAGCCATACTGCAAACATCCGACACGTGGGACATTGTTAGAACGCACAGAGACGAACACGGTAGAGTTAGCACGGTTCAATTAAAGAACGACACACACGCCTACACAATAGTTAACATACATGCACCACCAAATTACCAATACCAACCCTTATTTTATGAACAGTTAGACGATTTATTAACACAGACATAGAGGGGACAAAATATCGTTCTTGCCCGCGATTTCAACTGCGTGCTTGAAGAAATAGACGTGTTAGTGGGAGAAGTTATAACACAGCTGAGGAGGGCCGGTGGGGACGGTATACATCAACTAGATACACTACGAAACATCATCGATACTCACAACCTCACAGACGCATTCAGGCATACACACCCCGACAGTAGAGAAACGACATACACAAACAAAACACACAACAGATCATCTAGATTAGATAGGATTTACACACCCGCAACACACCACATCATACAGACCAAACAGCTACGGGAAACATTAGATTACACAGACCACAAAGGCATACTAGTACACATCAGCACAAACAGCACAGACACGCAGACATACAAACGGTCACCTCACTGGAAATACAATAATTCATTATTGAAACACCCAGAATATGTAAAATATATGACACAGCTCATACACACGTACACAGACAATATACCGATTGAGAACATCACACAATACTGGGACTTACTAAAAAGCACCATACGAAGCAGAACACAACACTTAGCAACCATGATTCACAAAGACAGAATAAGACAGGAACGTATCATACAGACAGCCATACGGCTAACAAAACAAACAGACAGGAATGCATCACACTTACACATACTAGAAACACAACTAGAAGAACACCAACAACACAGATATCTGGGTGCTCTTCTCAGAACAAAGCTCGACACAATCACACAAGAGACACCTACGAGACAATATTTAGCAATGGAGCAGAGTGTACAACGTAACAGACAAATAAGCAAAATATCAGACATGCAAGGAAACATGCAGACAGAAACACCACACATAGAGACTGCTTTCCAGCAACACTATACACAACTATTCACAGCAGAGACAGTCGACACACAGATACAAGACAACTTCTTACGGTATACAAAGAAATTATCTGACACAGACAGAGACACAATGGACACAGAACTGACACTGAAAGCACAATGAACAAAGACAAAACCCCAGGACCAGACGGTTTGACAGTAGAATTCTACCAACACTTCTTTCCTATCCTAGGCAATCTTCTCCTCAAAGTCTATCAGGAAGCCTTTGACAAAAAACAACTTCCAGAGAGCTGCAACATGTCCTACATTACACTCATATGCAAAGACAAAACTGACAAGACACAACTGAAGAACTACAGACCAATCTCCTTACTAAACACAGACTACAAGATACTTGCCAAAACACTCACCAACAAACTTAAACCTTTCATGCAAACACTAATACACCCTGACCAACAGTGCAGTGTCAAAGACAGAAATATACATAACCACACCCATCTAATTAGAGACATAATCACCTACACACACGGGAAAGACTGTCCATCCTCCATCTTGTCCCTGGATCAGGAAAAGGCCTTCGACAGAATTTCCCACACATACCTGCATAGAACACTAGAACACTGTAATATAGGACAGTATTACAGGCAGTGGATACAGATCTTGTACAAAAATCCTGAAAGCAAGGTGTTAGTGAACCATTCACTGACAGCCAGCTTCAGGCTCACGAGATCTGTAAGGCAGGGATGTCCCCTATCACCACTACTGTATGTGCTCACCCTAGAGCCTTTATTAGAGAAGATAAGACAAGACACTAGTATTAAAGGCACCTTCCTGCATGGAATAGGAGAGCAGAAGCTCATCGCTTATGCAGATGACACTGCTTTCTTTCCCACTAGCAACACATCCATAAGGAACATACTCCACACCTTTACCCATTTTGGAAAAGGCAGTGGAGCCAAAGTAAATGTACAGAAATCATATATAACGGGTCTGGGAAAGTGGAAACAAAAGTCTGATTTCCCTCCAGATCTGAGACACACAGACACCATGAAACTGTATGGGATCACATTTCCATGTGATCCCACAAAAACACACACACAGACATGGCACGCACTGACCCAAAAGATTACAGACATGTTACATAGGTATAGGTATAAAACATCCACAATATTTGGTAGAAGCACAGTAGTCAACACATTCATAATACCCAAAATAATATACTTAGCGACAGTACTGGACCCTCCCAAACAGACCATCACAAACATAAACAAACAAATCAGATGCTTTATCTTCACCAACACGATACACAGCATTAAACACAAAACTCTCATACAAGACAGGAAACATGGGGGTATTGGACTACAAGACATCCACACAAAAATACTGTCACTTAGGATTAGTTACATAGGTAAAATCATCAGACACCCAGAACAGCACAGACTAGCACTATACTACATAGCCCACAACATCAAACACCTCACACCACTTAACAATGCAACTGCACACTATCAGGGAACACTGCCAACATTCTATCAGACATGCATACAGGCAATACAAGGACATGAACAGTTAATACAGCAAACAACACACACAATATACAAACAGTTAGTTAGAGAGCAAGCACCACCACTCAAACTTAGAATCAAAAGAGGATACAAATACTTCATGTCTGACTTCACATGCACCTTTTCAAACCTACACAACAAACACATAACACCAACAGCTAGAGATATCACATATAGGTTATTATACAGCATGACTCCAACAACACAGGGACAATACATAGACAAACAATGTCAATTATGTAGAAACAACACACAAGAGACAGAGGAACACATTTATTTTACATGTCCAACAATTACTGCCACACGCGCAACACTCCAACACCTCATACAAAAACACACAGGCAAACAAACCGACATATATAAAGCAATATTTCTCAACACTTTACCAAAGTCAGCAAAAGACATACACACAAAACTACTTATAGCTCTTTCTTACTATAGACATCTCATATGGACATGCAGAAACTCAGCCAGACACAAGCACTACACATATAACACACACTTAATATCATTTATGTACACGCGCAAAATATCACAACTATTTCCAGATTAAACCACATGTATTCCTTATTGTATTACAAATTTGGTATACATGAGCGCGAGAAAGAAAGAAGAAACTGTGAGTGAATGATGAGTAAATGATTAAAAAGATCACATATGGTCAAAAGACAAATGACAATCCCTTATGTAAAGAATAGTGGAAATATAAATGCTTGTTTTATTTGTTTCAAAATGATGGTTTTAACACTTATAGATAAGGGGGAAAAAAAGGTGAGAAAAGAAAATCAACTCCTCCCATTCCAAATTACTATTTATGGAATGTTTTGCTTTAAATGCACTTGTTGTGCTATACTACCACCACTACTAAGATTATCACCTTAGTAAATAGAATCACATATCTATTATACTATTTATTATTATTATTATTATTATTATTATTATTTTTATTATTACTATTATTATTATTAATATATGTTTGTTGTTGTTTACTATTTTTATTATTATGAAAATGTCTACTATTATTATGATCATTATTATTATTACTATCATTATCTTACCCTTATTATCTTTAGTATCATTAATTTGAAAAGTATTAAGGATATCATCATTATTAATTTACAACTTCATCTCCCATGTCCCCCCCCCCCCCACCTTTGCTTAAGGTTTGTTGCTTTTGCTACTACCCCCACTATTTTGTTTCAAACATTTGTCCAGCCTGTACCATCATAAAGAGTGGCCATGTCCCTTCCTCTCTTTGTCACCCCCTTTGAATCATGTGAGTGAGTGTTGAATGAATGAATACAAAATCACAAATGGTTACCAAACCAATGATACTGTAAACACTTGTGTCAATACAAATGCTTGGTTAAATTTTTATTAAAAAAACAAAAGAAAGAGAGAACACAGAGGAAAATATGAATGAACCCCTACATTTAGGAAAAAAAAACAAGTAGGAAAATATAACCAACTCCTTTACTCCAAGTATTACTAAAAACTGCAGTTTGCAAGTGTATGTACCTGCTAGGTTATGTTAACACCATTCCAAAGAAAATCATCCTAGCAAATGGAATCACATATTGTAAAAATGTTATCATTTTCATAACTATTAGTACCCTTGCTGTTTTTTTATATAATTGCTGTTATTACCCTCAGTATGCCTCTTCTTGCCATTATTATTATTGTCATCATTAGTAATAAACAAAAAACCCTTTCCCATGTGCCCCCCTCCCCTTGCTCATGGTTTGTGTTTGCCTTTGCTGATACCCACACCGGTTTGGTTCAAATAATTATCCTGCCTTTACATCATTGCCCAGATAAGGGTGATGAAGGCATTTATGGAATGAAACAAATTGGTGAGGAGATGGCAAGGGAAACAAAAATGTAATGATTGTAAAAAAGTTTGTGCTAATACTGATGCTTGTTTTACTTTTTACAAAAAGTTTAAAAAAAAAAAAAAGAGGAAGGGAAAAAATGAATGAACCCTTACAAATATGACCAAAAAATAAGCAAGGAGAAAAAGAAAACCAACTCCTTTTACTTCTACTATTATTGAACATTGCATGCATCATCATCATCATCATCAAGTGCCGTGCCGGCTGGCGTAGGCGTTCATGGCTCTCCATAGATCTCGGTCTTTGGTTTTCTGGATCAACTCTGCTGCTGATATTCCTCCATGCCACCGTCTCAATCCATCCAGCATCACTTCTCTTGGTCTACCTCTGCCTCTCTTCCCCTCGATCTTTCCAGTTGTTACGATGTTCTCCAATGCCTCTCTTCTCATCACATGACCGAGGAAAGCTGTTTGTCTCTGTCTTATTGTTGTATATAATGTTCTAGTTTCGTTAGCCTGTTTCAGGCAGTCGTCGTTAGTTACTCTGGCAGTCCAAGGAATTCGCAACATTCGTCTCAGGAACCACATCTCTGTTGCTTCTAATTTCTTCTTAATTTGTTCATTTACATTCCAAGATTCACTGCCATACAGCAAAACTGGTTCTACATAGCATTTCAGCACTCTCTTTCTTACATTCAGTGATAGTGACTTATTGCATAAGATACTCTTCATTTTCTGAAATGCGGCTTTTGCCTGCCCTATTCTGCTCCTAATCTCTGTTGTACATCTTCCATCTGATGTTATAAATGCCCCTAGGTATCTAAAATTATCCACTTGGTTAAGGATTTTCCCTTCTATTTCTATGTCACATTTTGGTGTCACCATTTTCTTTGATATTACCATTGTTACTGTTTTCTTGATATTCAAGGAGAGTCCTTTCCTTGCACTCTCTGTTACTACAACGTCTAATAATTGTTGTAGGTCTGTTGAATTATCCGCCACCAATACTGTGTTATCTGCATAGCGTATATTATTTATATTATAACCTCCAACTAGTATTCCTGGCATCTGTTTGATCTCTCTCATTATTACTTCGCTATACAGGGAGAAAAGATCTGGTGACAAGACACACCCTTGTCGTACTCCTAGCTTTATCTGTTCGTAACTACCCTCTTTATTTCCCATTTTAATTGCTGCTACTTGGTTCCAGTAAATATTCTTTATTATTCTTAAATCTTTTCCATCAGTGTTGATATCTTCCAACATTTTAATCAGTTCATCATGTTTTACTTTATGAAATGCCTTAGTATAATCTATGAAGCACAAATATATGTCTCTCTGTTTCTCTATTGACCTTTCTATTAGTGTCCGTAATGTATAAATTGCATTGTTTGTGCCCTTTCCTTCCACAAATCCATACTGTTCTTCACTAATTTCCATTTTTATTTTCTTTTTGGTTCTTCTCATTATGATTCTGAGTAGAAGCTTAGTGATATGGTTTATAAGGTTAATTGTACGAAAATCTTCACAATCAATTGCTCCTGGTCTTTTTGGTATAGCTATAAATACAGATTTCAGCATATCACTGGGTAAATATCCACTGCTGTAAATATCATTCAACATTTTGGTTAATATATCTACTCCAAATTCTCCCAATACTTCTAATTCTTCTATTGTGATTTCATCTGGCCCAGCTGTTTTTCCTTTCTTCATACGTTTCATAGCGTCAGCGACTTCTTCTTTCAGAATAGGTGGACCTTCTAAGTTACTATCTTCTGTTAATTCTTCCCTTTCTCCTTCATATAATTCTCTTATATACTCATTCCACCTCTTCATTATAGCATCTTCCTCTAATATTATCTTTCCTGTTTTTGATTTCAAACACCCTGTATTTATTCTTATTTTTCTTCCTGTAAGCTCACTGATTTGTCTGTGCATATTTTTTGTATCTTTAATGGAATTTAATTCAATTTGTTTGCATTGCTCGTTTAACCAACTTTCTTTAGCCTTCCCACATTTATCTTTTATTTCTTTATTTATCTTAGCGTATTCTTGTTTGTCATGTTTACTCTGTTTTCTTTTGTCCATCAGTTTTAAGATATCTTCATTCATCAATTTTTTCTTAGCTATTTTGCCTCTCTCCGGTAATACTTCTTTGCTAGTTTGATGAATGGAGTCCCTTAACATTTCCCATTGTTCATCTATACTCTGTATTTTAGTTTTTGCATTGTACCTATTTTTCACAGTCACTCTGTATTGTTCTTGCATTTCTTTATCTATTTTCAGAACCTCTTTATTAAGTCTCATGTTCTTAACCATTTTTTTCCCTCTCTTTAATCTTACTTTTATATGTCCACATAGTGGTACATGATCACTATTACAGTCAGCACCAGGCATTGTCTTTACATTAATTAAAGCATTTCTAAATCTTTTATTAATTAGTATGTAGTCAATTTGGTTGCGTATTTTCTTATCAGAGCTTATCCATGTGTACAGTCGTCTTTTATGGTGTTTAAACCATGTGTTTCCAATTATCATATCATTGATATTTGCCCATTCTATTAGCTTTTCCCCTCTTTCATTTCTTGTACCTAAACCATAATTCCCCACTACATCCTCCATTGTTCCCTTTCCTACTTTTGCATTAAAATCACCAAGTATTATCTTTATTTCTTGTGATCCAATTTGAGCCATCGCCATTTCTATTTCGTCATAAAAGTGTTGTATTTCTTCATCACTACTGCTTGCTTTTGGTGCATATACTTGTATAATATTTATGTCTATTGGTTTGCCTTTGATTTTTACCATAATAACTCTATCTGAAATACACCAGTATCCATTAATTGACTTGGCTGTTTTTTCGTCTAATATTATTCCTACACCTTTTTCATGTGTATCTCCTCCAGAATAAATTATTGTGTGATTGTCAGCTATAATTTTGCCCGATCCCTTCCATCTCATCTCACTAACGCCTAGTATATTCATTTTCATGCTATCCATCTCTCTTAGAACATTGGTCAACTTTCCTAGCTCATTTAATGTCCTAACATTCCATGTTCCTACTCTAAATTTATTTATTTTAGTTAAGTTTTTGCCATCAGTAGCTGGATGACGGTCTGGTGTCACCTGTGACTCATGACTGTCCCTACCGGACGAGGATGCCCTAAGACAGCCATTAACGTCCTTCACTAACTTTGAAATATGTTTTGCCATGAAGTCTTGGGAAGATAATGTGGTGGTTTCCCCTTGCCTTCCACATTCACATGGTGGTCTTTTTACATCTGCCTTTGACAGCCATTTCCGACTGTAAGGACAAGTGAGTGCCCTGCTCTGCTCAGCTGCAGAGTTGTCCACTTATTCCGGTGGATACTCGGTCCCCAGAGCTGTGTTAGCCACACCGTAGTGTGTTTCCATCCTCTACCGCGGGGAGGTGCAGTTGGGATTTTCCCTTCATAAAGTTATGGTCTCTGACCAAAACTCTCCAGTACTTTTAGAGGACATTGCATGCATAGGAAAAAAAAAAAAAAAATAACAATAAGCAAGGAGAAAAAAGATAACCAACTCCTTTTTACACCTACTATATTATTTAACAGTGCAGGATGCAATTGTTGTTGTATGTACCTGCCATGTTTTAACACCATTCCTAAGAAAATCATTTAGCAAATGGAATCACAGTTTTGGAAAATGTGATCATTATCATAACAAATTCTATCATTGTGTTTATTAGCATTGCTGTTATCACCCTTAGTAGTTTTATTCCTTGTCATTATTATTAAAAGACGTATTTCATGTAAACACCATTCCTAAGATAATCATTCTAGCAAATGGAATCACAATTCACATGTTAAACTATTATTTATTAATATTATCATTGCTGTTATTATCTTTGATTTTATCACCCTTAGCAGTTTTTTCCCTGTCTTTATTATATTATTTATGTATTTGGTTGTTTATTTGCATTATTATCATTGTAATCACTATTAATATATATGGCTTTGTAAACGCGTATTGTTGTCTCTGCTGCCGCCCTCACCGGTTGCTTCAACACAGTTTTTGCACCGCCATGTTTTATCATCACCGAGAGGTGGTGATGGTACTTGGTAGGAGTTTTGGAGCTAGCAGGAGAGTGGGGCGGCAAGGGAAATAATAACAGCCCACTACCATCACGCTGTTGATTTAAAATATTTCCTTACAACAATGTCAATGGAGGAATGTTTAAATGTATAAAATATTTGTAATTGTTGCGCATATGTCACCTACACTTCCACATGCAACGCTCTGTAACAACACGAACAATACAAATGCAAATGTTTCTTAACACTCAATAAAGGTTTTAAAAATAAAAAAATTCAGATTGCCCTATTTAGTTATTGGGATGAAGATTGTTCTCTTCCAATCTGTTCGCCATATTTCCGGGAACGGGAACGGGAGCTTATATGACTACTAATATGAATTAAATGAGAAGAAAAATGACGAATTAAATTTCACTTTTTCTAAAATAAATGTCATGAAAGGTTGGAAAATGCTGGCAAAGAGAAATATGTCCAAATCTCTAGAAAGTATTAGTCAAACGGATATAATTATCGTCAGCTCAATAGCTACATGTTTTAAAAATATGACGCTGACTTCGGAGACAGCACAGAAGACCACACATTAATAACTTCAGCAGGGTCAGATATACTAAATAACAATAACAGCTTTGAATTGTCCGGATGATGTTCACTTGTTTACTATTTATTTGTGTACTTTTCTTGTTACTTTCTTCTGTTCATATTGAATGGCTTTTATCACCCCTGTCTATCTATTTGTCTGTCTGTTTAACCTGTACTTGATGATAGTGGAAGATCAATAATTTACACATTTTCTCAGTGTGTATGAAATAAAAAGCTAGACATAACACTGCACATAAGGCGATGCTAACCTAAAAAAAAAAAAAAAAAAATTCGATTTTTGGTCAGGTTGGCTATGTTTGGAATAGTTCATTTTTAAACACCTTAGCATGTCTTCTATCAGATTCGGCACTTGTTTTTCTTTAAAAACTTATTTTAATGCAATATTCATATTTTACTGAACCCACCCTAGGTGTAGAATTGTCTATTTATTGAAAATTGTAACGAAATTGACGTTTTTTGAAACCATTACAAAGATATCTCGCCGACGCGTGATCCACGTGTTTCATCCATCATGTGCCATGCCGGTAAACGTGGGCGGTCATGTTCTGCCATTTCACTCGATCACCAGAGTCGTGGATCAATGTAACATGTGTTTCATACATCATTGTAAAGGTCACGAACTCCCTTAATTGTTTGTTAAACTTCGGGTTCGTTTAATTGAGAGCTTTTCTGTGTACGGCGGTTTCTTTCGAATCAATAATCTTCCGGAAACTCCCATATATGGAACACCTCGCCGAATGCGCAAATCTCCGTTGGTGGAAACTGATCACGTGGGTTTCCAAGATGGCCGTTTTGTTGTGTTTTCGCTTGGCAACCGATCGACACGCGAATTGAAAAATACCTTTTCCCAAGAAGTTTAACATAAAATCATCTGCTCAACGTAAGAAATCACGCAGTCAATAACTGGCAAATGCTCGTGAGCACTGAAAAGCCTACCAGAACTTAAACATTACAGAAAAAGTCTGAATTTGACCCTAAGATAACTTTTTTTAGTATAAAAAAGCATGAAAATAATGTGTTTTTCCCCCGTTCCGTTTTCTCATTTTGCCATATTTGTTTTTACGTTGTTTCAATTTTTTCAAAAACTATGTGTCACATTACAATGAAACATGGCAGACTTATTTTTCATTATTTTATGTACAATTTATCAAGAGCATTTGTAAAACTATGATTTAGTTTTTGTGCAGTAGTAAAAGATACACACAAAAAATTGTCCCAAAAAAAAAATAATAAAAAATTCAGATTGCCCTATTTAGTTATTGGGATGAAGATTGCTCTCTTCCAATCTGTTCGCCATATTTACGGGAACGGGAACGGGAGCTTATATGACTACTAATATGAATTAAATGAGACGCCCCCCCCCCCCCAACCAGGAACTGGGCGAAGCCGGGCCGGGCCGGGATTCTTTTTTGGTAACGGGAGCAGGGGCCGAATATGAATTAAATGAGACGCTTCCTACCAGGGGCCGAATATGAATTAAATGAGACGCTTCCTACCAGGGGCTTTGCGAAGCCAGGCCGGGATTCTTTTTTGGGAACGGGAGCAGGGGCCGAATATGAATTAAATGAGACGCTCCCCGCCAGGGTCTGGGCGAAGCCGGGCCGGGTCGTCTTTTTTGGAAACGGGAACGGGAGCAGGGGCCGAATATGAATTAAATGAGATGCTCCCCGCCAGGCGTGGTGAAGCCGGGCCGGGTCAGCTATATATATATATATATATATATATATATATATATATATATATATATATATATATATATATATATATATATATATATATAAAATACTGCACACAGTGAACAACAGGGATTAGAATTAAAATGTAGACAGACATAGATTATGGTCGTCACTAGGAAGGACGAAATACCGCAATACAATATACAAGTAATTGGGAATATTCTTCAACAAGTGAATCGGTACAATTATCTCGGAACGGTCATAACATCTGATGGGAGATGCCTTGAAGAGATTAAAACAAGAATCACCATGGCGAAAGTAGCCTTTAGCAAGATGAAAAACATACTGACCAATAAAAAGATGTCAATTGAAACGAGAAAAAGAGTGTTGAGGTGCTACATAGAGCCTATTCTTTTGTATGGATGTGAAACTTGGACAATAGGCAGTCAAGCTGAAAAACATCTGATGGCTGCAGAAATGTGGTTTCTGAGGAAAATGCAAAGAATACCATAGACAAATAGAAAAACCAATGACAAAGTACTACAGGAGACAAATGCAAATCGTAAAATGATTAGATAAATTAGACGTAGACAGTCAACATTTTTTTTGACATATTATGAGAAGAAATGAATTGGAGAACTTAGTGACAACAGGCAAGATCGAAGGGAACAGACCAAGGGGAAGACCAAGAAGTAAATACCAGGATGGCTTGGCCACATGGCATGGTCGAGAAAGGGACACTGAGCCGATACACGACTCTGGTGATCAAGTGAAATGGTGAGTCAAGACCGCCCACGCTTTCGGGCATGGCACATGATTGATTGATTGACAGTAACTTTATTGTTGGATCACAATTCTGGTTAAAATTTGAAAGATTGTTGGTAATGATAAATATAAAAGTTTGTTGTTAGATTTGAGGTAAAAGTTTATTGGTCAGATGTAAAAGTGTGGTGATTCATCATCATTAAGTACCCTGCCGGCTGGCATAGGCGTTCATGACTCTCCACAGATCTCGGTCCTTGGTTTCCTGGATCAACTCTGCTGATGATATTCCTCCATGAACGCCTACGCCAGCTGGCAAGGCACTTCATGATGTCTTATCGGTTGTTTTTCTTTTCACCTCCCCTCGCCATGTTTTTCCCCATCTTACTTCTTGAATGCCGAGATAAGTATCCCTTTCTTTTTGTTTTGTTATAATTTAATTGTTTTGTTTTTCATGTTAGTTGATACTATCAATGATCGTATGATCATTCCCGTTAGGTGTCCCGTTCCCATTCCCGGAAATATGGCGAACAGATTGGAAGAGAACAATGATCGTTCGTTGATACTATCACTGATACTATCAATAATGTATCAATGAATACTATCAATGATAGCTAGCCACCAACGTGAAGGTGAGAAAAGGCAATTGGCCGGGAAAGAATCTGGCTTTCCCACGGTCAGTTACAGTGCAGTGATAACGTTAGCAGATGCACTGTTTGCACAATATTCACCTCCCCGAGGGAGAGACGGCAGCTGTACTGTTTAACACAATGACACCTAACTGAGTGAGAGATGGCAGCTGTACTGTTTAATACAATGACACCTAACTGAGTGAGAGATGGCAGCTGTACTGTTTAACACAATGACACCTAACTGAGTGAGAGATGGCAGCTGTACTGTTTAACACAATGACACCTAACTGAGTGAGAGACGGCAGCTGTTCTGTTTAACACAATGACACCTAACTGATTGAGAGACGGCAGCTGTACTGTTTAACACAATGACACCTAACTGAGTGAGAGACGGCAGCTGTACTGTTTAACACAATGACACCTAACTGAGTGAGAGACGGCAGCTGTACTGTTTAACACAATGACACCTAACTGAGTGAGAGATGGCAGCTGTGCTGTTTAACACAATGACACCTAACTGAGTGAGAGATGGCAGCTGTGCTGTTTAACACAATGACACCTAACTGAGTGAGAGATGGCAGCTGTACTGTTTAACACAATGACACCTAACTGAGTGAGAGATGGCAGCTGTACTGCTTAACACAATGACACCTAACTGAGGGAGAGACGGCAGCTGTACTGTTTAACACAATGACACCTAACTGAGTGAGAGACGGCAGCTGTACTGTTTAACACAATGACACCTAACTGAGGGAGAGATGGCAGCTGTACTGTTTAACACAATGACACCTAACTGAGTGAGAGATGGCAGCTGTACTGTTTAACACAATGACACCTAACTGAGTGAGAGATGGCAGCTGTACTGTTTAACACAATGACACCTAACTGAGTGAGAGACGGCAGCTGTACTGTTTAACACAATGACACCTAACTGAGTGAGAGACGGCAGCTGTACTGTTTAACACAATGACACCTAACTGAGTGAGAGACGGCAGCTGTACTGTTTAACACAATGACACCTAACTGAGGGAGAGATGGCAGCTGTACTGTTTAACACAATGACACCTAACTGAGTGAGAGACGGCAGCTGTACTGTTTAACACAATGACACCTAACTGAGTGAGAGACGGCAGCTGTACTGTTTAACACAATGACACCTAACTGAGTGAGAGACGGCAGCTGTACTGTTTAACACAATGACACCTAACTGAGTGAGAGACGGCAGCTGTACTGTTTAACACAATGACACCTAACTGAGTGAGAGACGGCAGCTGTACTGTTTAACACAATGACACCTAACTGAGTGAGAGATGGCAGCTGTACTGTTTAACACAATGACACCTAACTGAGTGAGAGACGGCAGCTGTACTGTTTAACACAATGACACCTAACTGAGTGAGAGACGGCAGCTGTACTGTTTAACACAATGACACCTAACTGAGTGAGAGACGGCAGCTGTACTGTTTAACACAATGACACCTAACTGAGTGAGAGACGGCAGCTGTACTGTTTAACACAATGACACCTAACTGAGTGAGAGATGGCAGCTGTACTGTTTAACACAATGACACCTAACTGAGTGAGAGATGGCAGCTGTACTGTTTAACACAATGACACCTAACTGAGTGAGAGATGGCAGCTGTACTGTTTAACACAATGACACCTAACTGAGTGAGAGATGGCAGCTGTACTGTTTAACACAATGACACCTAACTGAGTGAGAGATGGCAGCTGTACTGTTTAACACAATGACACCTAACTGAGTGAGAGATGGCAGCTGTACTGTTTAACACAATGACACCTAACTGAGTGAGAGATGGCAGCTGTACTGTTTAACACAATGACACCTAACTGAGTGAGAGATGGCAGCTGTACTGTTTAACACAATGACACCTAACTGAGTGAGAGATGGCAGCTGTACTGTTTAACACAATGACACCTAACTGAGTGAGAGATGGCAGCTGTACTGTTTAGCACAATGACACCTAACTGAGTGAGAGATGGCAGCTGTACTATTTGCACAATGTGTACCTCCCTGACGGCGCGACCACAGCTGTACTGTTTGCACAATGTTCACCTCCCTGAGAGGGAGATGGCAGCTGTACTGTTTGAACAATGTTCATCAGAGTGAGAGATGGCAGCTGTACTGTTTGCACAATGTTCACCGGAGTGAGAGAAGGCAGCTGTACTGTTTGCACAATGGTCATCTCCTTGAGGGAGAGATGGCACCTGTCCTATTTGCACAATATTCACATAACTGAGAGAGATGGCAGCTGTACTGTTTGCACAATGTTCACCTCCCTGGGAGTTGACAGCTGTACTGTTTGCACAATGTTCACCTGAGTGAGAGATGGCAGCTGTACTGTTTGCACAATGTTCACCTGAGTGAGAGATGGCAGCTGTACTGTTTACACAAAGGTCATCTCCTTGAGGGAGAGATGACACCAGTACTGTTTGCACAATATTCACATAACTGAGAGAGAGAGAGAGAGATGACAGCTGTACTGTTTGCACAATGGTCATCTCCTTGAGGGAGAGATGGCACCTGTACTGTTTGCACAATATTCAACTCACTGAGCGAGAGATGGCACCTGTACTGTTTGCATAATGTTCACATAAGTGAGTGAGAGATGGCAGCTGTACTGACTGCACAATGCTCACATAAGTGAGTGAGAGATGGCAGCTGTACTGCTTGCACAATGTTCACATAAGTGATGGAGAGATGGCAGCTGTACTGTTTGCACAATATTCATCTACACGAGAGAGATGGCAGCTGCAATGTTTACACATTGACACCTCCCTGATGGAGAGATGGCAGCTGTACTGTTTGCACAATGTTCACCTGAGTAAGAGATGACAGCTGTACTGTTTGCACAATGTTCACCTGAGTAAGAGATGGCAGCTGTACTGTTTGTACAATGTTCACCTCCCTGAGTAAGAGATGGCAGCTGTACTGTTTGCACAATGTTCACCTCCCTGAGGGCGAGATGGCAGCTGTACTATTTGCACAATGTTCACCTCCCCGAGGGCGAGATGACAGCTGTACTGTTTGCACAATGTTCACCTCCCCGAGGGCGAGATGGCAGCTGTACTGTTTGCACAATGTTCACCTCCCCGAGGGCGAGATGGCAGCTGTACTATTTGCACAATGTTCACCTCCCCGAGGGCGAGATGGCAGCAGTACTATTTGCACAATGTTCACCTCCCCGAGGGCGAGATGGCAGATGTACTGTTTGCACAATGTTCACCTCCCCGAGGGCGAGATGGCAGCTGTACTGTTTGCACAATGTTCACCTCCCCGAGGGCGAGATGGCAGCTGTACTGTTTGCACAATGTTCACCTCCCCGAGGGCGAGATGGCAGCTGTACTGTTTGCACAATGTTCACCTCCCCGAGGGCGAGATGGCAGCTGTACTGTTTGCACAATGTTCACCTCCCCGAGGGCGAGATGGCAGCTGTACTGTTTGCACAATGTTCACCTCCCCGAGGGCGAGATGGCAGCTGTACTGTTTGCACAATGTTCACCTCCCCGAGGGCGAGATGGCAGCTGTACTATTTGCACAATGTTCACCTCCCCGAGGGCGAGATGGCAGCTGTACTTTTTTGCACAATGTTCACCTCCCCGAGGGCGAGATGGCAGCTGTACTGTTTGCACAATGTTCACCTCCCCGAGGGCGAGATGGCAGCTGTACTGTTTGCACAATGTTCACCTCCCAGATTGCAGCTTGGCTTCTGGGCAGACACACATAGCGATAGTGGATGTGAGATAAGCGTGATAAACAAGATGACTCAAATGTGCATGTGCGAATCTAAAAAAAAAAGAAACAAGGCCTGGAAATCGTGATGCAATACGGCCCACTCCCTGAGATTGCAAAGAAGGTAAAGGAGCCGATACATTCTGCAAGAGGACACCACTTCATATCATCGGAAGCCTGCTGTTGTGCTTGCTCCACGGCGGAGACTTTACCCTTTACCACTTAAGTCAACATATTGGCCCGTTTCTTTAAATTGTTTCCCAATCATAAAGTTTGCTAATCATATTTTGTGTGTTTATTCTGACACCAGCAACAAACGGGCAGCAGTTAACCCCTTTCCTTTTATCAAATACCCCCCCCCCCCCGGTACCATTTAAAATGAACCTGTTTCACTGTGTGTGGCTGTTGTAGATTGTGTACCTTTGATCTCATTCAGAAATGTTTTCTTCAATCCCAGGTTTTGTACATTTGCTTTCCTTCCCATCCCGAAACACAACTGGGGGAGATTTGGTAGAAGACCGCCTTGTATTGGTTTTTATAAAATGGTATGAGTGCCGGTCGTTCAGAAAGCAATGGCAAACCGCTGAACGTAAACTTGCCAAGAAATCACAAACAGCCAAAACATTATGGGCTTCACTGCGACATCCTGTAAAAGATATGCATCTTTTTATTACCCTTCTTACGTTATAATATTCCACTTATTCGCTATATTCCACTTATTCGCTATAATATTCCACATTTTCGTACATTAACTAATTAAGCGCTGAAGGATAATAATATCCCCAATTGTGACCTCCCAGTTGGACAGAAGGAGGATATATCACCATACTGGGATAATCATGTTGTGCGTTTTGTTTCGTGGCATCTTCCACAATTTCATTGCGCAGTGAGCAGAAATGTACATTATAATACTTGTTCATTTGACTGTGTACCATGTTTGGTCTAAACCTACTGTTTGTTTGGCGCTAAATAAATTAATGTACATAGGAACGAAGAAGAACAACAACATTAAAGCAAAGGTTCTCAAACTTAGATTGTGGTTCACATTCTACTAAGTGTCTGTGTCTTTGGGGCTAAGGAAACTGTTTCCCAATGTCCAGACACTGAGGTGATTGCTTGAAATCAACCGCTGGTGATTTGGAAGCAGCATGATGTGTCGGCCGTTCAGAAATCAGTGTCTAATTGCCGAACATAAAATTGTCCAGTAAATCACAAACAGCCGACAAATGATGTGGTTGATTGTGACATCCTCTAAAGGGCATACAACTGTGCTTGCTTGCTTGTGTTCGCTGGCTTGAGCTCCAACGCGAAGTCCTGTATGTCGGATGAAGGCATCCTGTTATCCAACATCAGTGGGATGTCATACAGGACCTGAGGTTTATGTGAGTATCCGTTGTCCCATATCTGGCTTATTGGTGTGCAGACTGGTGGTTCCTCGCCGTACAGGCAGACACTCTCCGACTTCGGAGGAATCGGCGATCCTACTGACTTTAGCCAGGACCCCGAAGGGACCTGTTGCCCAGGACGCTCGACGAGGACACGTCAATAGGTCTTGGCCAGTATATAACCCGGCCATGGTGCCTTGGAAAAACACCTCTGCGTCCCGCAACTGTGGTTGATTGTGACATCCGCTAAAGGGCATACAACTGTGGTTTATTGTGACATCTTCTAAAGGGCTTGCAACTAACTGGTTGAATGTGGTATCCTCTAAAGTGCATGCAACTATCTGTGGATGATTGTGACATCCTTTGAAGGGCATACAACTAATGGTGGCTGATTGTGACATCCTCTAAAGGGCATGCAACTAACTGGTGTTAATTGTGACATCCTCCAAATGGCATGCTACCATCTGTGGTTGATTGTGACATCCTCTAAAGGGCATACAACGGTTGTCAACTGTGACATCCTCTAAAGTGCATGCAACTATCTGTGATTGATTGTGACATCCTTTAAAGGGTATAAACTGTTGTCGATTGTGGCATAATCTAAAGGGCATGCAACTAACTGGTTGATTGTGACATCCTCTAAAGGGTATAAACTGTTGTCGATTGTGGCATAATCTAAAGGGCATGCAACTAACTGGTTGATTGTGACATCCTCTAAAGAGCATGCAAATGTGGTTGATTTTGATATCCTCTAAAGTGCATGCAAATGTGGTTGATTGTGATATCCTCTAAAATGCATGCAACTGTGGTTGACTGTGACATTCTCTCAAGTGCATGCCACTAACCGTCTACACTACTAAGACATGAAGAAACCCAAAGTACTAGAAGACAA
The DNA here is from genome assembly GCA_963921405.1 of Cepaea hortensis. Lineage (NCBI taxonomy): Eukaryota > Metazoa > Mollusca > Gastropoda > Stylommatophora > Helicidae > Cepaea > Cepaea hortensis. The sequence continues at coordinate 63,007,285 of OY992879.1, forward strand.
AGTAATTGAGGGAAAAAAAGAGAAAAGGATTGACCAGGACAACCTTTATAAATCAGGCATGCACAGATTTATTAATGCAGACATACATGGAAATAAAGCCATCAGCACAAGACAGACAATTATGAACGGTAATGATCAGACTGTTTCTTGAATATCTGAAATACTTGACAACAAATGTTCTCTAATAATCAATAAAGTTGTTCATTTTTTCCCCGTTTCCAAAACCTGGTACAATGTGTCAGCCAAGAGAGAGAGAAAATCGTCTTATCAATACTGGGAAATGTGTAGGTTGGCTTGTGAATCCCCTACTTCAGTCCTGGATTGTTCTACTCAGTTCTCGTGAGATTGTCTTGTCTGACTTCATCTGTGGGTAGATACAGAAACTGGAAGTTGTGCACTGTTCACAGAATTTCTGAGATTATAGACTAGCGGATAATTGTACACGTTTTCAAACATATTAATTATCATTTCATTTTGTATCTCTAAGTTTTTTAAAAAAAGAGCTCCCTGCCACACGCTAACAATGCTTACACTGACTGTCAGGAGACTAACAGATGAAATCCTAACACACTGTCTGTCAGGGGAGACTAACATGAAATACACTCTGTCAGGAGAGACTAACATAAAATACTTACACACTGACTGTCAAGTGAGACTAACAGATGAAATACTTACACACTGACTGTCAGGGGCGACTAACAATAAATACACTCTGACTGTCAGAAGAGACTAACATGAAATACTTACACACTGACTGTCAGGGGAGACTAACATGAAATACTTACACACTGACTGTCAGGGGAGACTAACATGAAATACTTACACACTGACTGTCAGGGGAGACTAACAGATTAAATATGTACATACTGACTGTCAGGGGAGATTAACATGAAATACTTACACACTGACTGTCAGGGGAGATTAACATGAAATACTTACACACTGACTGTCAGGGGAGACTAACATGAAAATACTTACACACTGACTGTCAGGGGCGACTAACAATAAATACACTCTGACTGTCAGAAGAGACTAACATGAAATACTTACACACTGACTGTCAGGGGCGACTAACAATAAATACACTCTGACTGTCAGAAGAGACTAACATGAAATACTTACACACTGACTGTCAGGGGAGACTAACATGAAATACTTACACACTGACTGTCAGGGGAGATTAACATGAAATACTTACACACTGTCAGGGGAGATTAACATGAAATACTTACACACTGACTGTCAGGGGAGACTAACATGAAATACTTACACACTGACTATCAGGGTAGACTAACATGAAATACTTACACACTGACTGTCAGGGGAGACTAACATGAAATACTTACACACTGACTATCAGGGGAGATTAACATGAAATACTTACACACTGACTGTCAGGGGAGACTAACATGAAATACTTACACACTGACTGTCAGGGGAGACTAACATGAAATACTTACACACTGACTGTCAGAAGAGACTAACATGAAATACTTACACACTGACTGTCAGGGGAGACTAACATGAAATACTTACACACTGACTGTCAGGGGAGACTAACATGAAATACTTACACACTGACTATCAGGGGAGACTAACATGAAATACTTACACACTGACTGTCAGGGGAGACTAACATGAAATACTTACACACTGACTGTCAGGGGAGATTAACATGAAATACTTACACACTGACTGTCAGGGGAGACTAACATGAAATACTTACACACTGACTGTCAGGGGAGACTAACATGAAATACTTACACACTGACTATCAGGGGAGACTAACATGAAATACTTACACACTGACTGTCAGGGGAGACTAACATGAAATACTTACACACTGACTGTCAGGGGAGATTAACATGAAATACTTACACACTGACTGTCAGGGGAGACTAACATGAAATACTTACACACTGACTGTCAGGGGAGACTAACAGATTAAATATGTACATACTGACTGTCAGGGGAGATTAACATGAAATACTTACACACTGACTGTCAGGGGAGATTAACATGAAATACTTACACACTGACTGTCAGGGGAGACTAACATGAAAATACTTACACACTGACTGTCAGGGGAGACTAACATGAAATACTTACACACTGACTGTCAGGGGAGACTAACATGAAATACTTACCCACTGACTGTCAGGGGAGATTAACATGAAATACTTACACACTGACTGTCAGGGGCGACTAACATGAAACACTTACACACTGACTGTCAGGGGAGACTAACAGATGAAATATGTACATACTGACTCTCAGGGGAGACTAACATATGAATTACATACACACTGACTGTCAGAGGAACTAAAATCTAAATGTTTGCATATCCTTTACAGGACATCGCATCAACATCAGCATCTTTCAGCTAATTGTACTACGCTCAGTAGTTTGCCATTGCTTTCTGAGCGGCCGGCTCACATACCCTGTAAGTTACTGACGCGATTCAAACCACTGCTGATTCTCACCGTTGTCACGTTACTTACGAGAGTATACGAGATTACGGAGAAAAGTTGCTAACCTCTAGGCCAGGAATCCGGCTTCAGGGGAACTAGAGGATGAAAACACTTACACACTGACTGTCAGGGGAGACTAATATGAATTACTTACACACTGTCAGGGGAGACTTGACATGAAATACTTACACACTGACTGTCAGGGGAGACTAACATGATTACTGCTCCGCTTCAGGATCTTCATTCGTCTGGTCAGCATCTGCTTCTTCTTCAGCTACTTCCCCTGTGATCAAGTGAAGAAAACAGTTCACAATTTGAATTATACATTTTAATATTCCAAATTATACATTTCGCTGTATGGCTCTGAAACCTGGAGTACAACGAAAGGAGACGAAGCCTTGTTACAAACCTTTGAGAACAAAATTTTAAGACGCATCTTTGGACCCATTAGGGATACACAAAGTGGAGAGTGGAAAAGAAGAAGTAACAAAGACATTTATGATCTGTTTAAGTCCCCGCTAATCACTGGTATCATGAAGGCTAATAGACTACAATGGCTGGGGCATATAGAAAGAATGGAAGATAATAGGGAAACAAAACTCGCTTACACTCAGGAAATAAATGACCGTAGACCCCGAGGTAGACCAAGAAGACGGTGGAGAGATAATACATATACAGACCTACAAGCACTTGGAATCAACGACTGGCAAGAGAAGGTTAACCAGAGAGACGAATGGAGACGGATTATATCTGCAGCAAAGAACCTCAATGGCTCGGAACGCTGAAGAAGAAGAAGAAATTATACATTTCACCAATCTGAATTATACATTTTACTATTCCAAATTATACATATGAACAATCTGAAGTATACCTATTGACATTGTGTTTTTGGTTTCTTTTTGTTGTTGTTCACTTGCTTTGTACTTGTGATACAACTTCTAATGCACTGGACTGATTTTTGCGTGTGGATTAGCTTTCCCTTTTGCCAGTGTCCCTCGCCATCAGGCAAACCCACTCTGACTTCTGAGATACTTGTATGTCTCCCAAGTCAAGAACGAGAAGTTAACATTTTAGTCCAACTGACTGGTGTAGGGGTTGAACCCGCTACCTCAGCATCAGTGCACCAGATTTTTAAGAATGCTGAATTACGCCTACAGACATAAAAATAAATATGCACTGAATTAGTTAAAACATGGGTTCTTATTCTCATTAATTTTCAGCAATGATGCCATGAAAAATGACTGAAACCTCACCAGAGGAAATAGAAAAATGAAAATACAATTTCTCACAACAACAATGTCAGCAATAAAAGCTGCCTACATAATGTTATGAAAGTTTACGCAAGACATAAATATCAGAATTTCAAAATAAACAGTGAAATGTAATAAACAAATTCAAAAATGGCAATGATTGTTACAATTTCTAACTATTAATTTCCTTTAAAAAATCAGTACTGGCTTGTCTTAAAGATGTAACTAATGGCAACCCATGGTACACATTTTATAATTAAACATTATTGATTTGTTTTTTTAGCACTATATGAAATCTCAGCAACGGCTAATTAACCACAAAAACAAATATGCTTTCAAACTTCAGCTAAAAATGAAACAAACAGTAAATATGTCAAATTCATATTTGGATGAAGGTAATACAGCTATAATGTTTAGCTTAAATTTTTTAAACTCTTTCAGTAGAAGGTAACAGCAACTGACAAGGGGAAATAATGACAGTAGCAGAAAACTAAGGCCACCATACAGTGGATACCATCTCACTGGGGAGTGCCTGGACACGAGAGAGCTGATCGACTAGCCAAAGGAGGAACAATAGAAGAAAACCTAATGTTCCTGTTACATACCACCAACAGAAAAAAAAAATGATTAAATCAATCAGAAAGCCACCAACACCAGCTCAAGATGATTACCTCAGAACAGGACAAAATAAGTTACATAACCACTTGTATACAAAATTCAAGATTGGCAAATCAGCCATATGCACATGTGGAATGCTGCAGACAGCAGATCACATACTCCAAGACTGCCCACAACATGACATATCTAGTAAAACCCTCTGGCCTAGATAAACAACAGTGGAAGATAAACTCTATGATCCTTTGAGTAAACTAGAAAGAAAACAAGAGACAACATGGCAGACACAGACAATTAATTTCAAGCAAACGGAAGAGGAAGAAGAAGATAACAGTTTAGTTAGTTTAGTTTAGTCGATGGATCAACATCATGGCACATGGGTGTAACCCATAAGTGCTCCATTCTCCTCCTAACTCAAACCTGAATCTGGAGAAACTCAGCTCAGTGCACAAACTCCGTAGCACCTGTGAGGATCCTGAAATACTTTGGGTAGATATTTAACTCGAAATTTTGCCCGGGCAGCGCCGTTAGGCTACTCTTTTTCAATTTCCTACTGCCAAGGGATTTTTTTACGTGCGCAACAATACACACAGGCGTCCGATCTCACTACCCAGAGACCAGGGGAAATTTTATTACTAGAACTCGTCAAAAAATTCTGGCCCTCACCGGGGCCTGAACCCTGGACCTCCAGCACTCGAGGCGGACACCATACCTCAAGACCACGCAGCCTCCCCCCCCCCCCCCCCCCAGATAACATAGATTTACTAGAATGTTGCAGACTTCATGATTGCACATTTTGGACATTTAATTTTCATGCTCATCATACTGGAACACTATGCTTTCACCTTCATCCAAACATGTCATTTTAAAATGTAAAATATGGTGTAAAAACATATTAAATAAAGAAATGTTACGCCCTGGAAGAGAGTGCACTTCATCAATAGCAAGAAGAAACCTGGAGATCCAACATTCAGCTGTTACATTGTGATTTGACAAATACAAGATTTATCTATTCTAATTTAACACAAAACCAAACTGATTACTTAAAAATATAAAATACAACATTTATATTAAAAAACGTAAAACAAATACAGGATAGAAAACAACATGGAAATAATATTTATCTATAAAAAGTCAATTCTAGTTATATTACTGACTTCAAAGACTGGCATGCAGTTATTTTGAACAAGCCACTTCACCATAAATATAGCTTTATATATGCAGTTAGATCTACTCCTTCACCATAAATCTAGCTTTATACAATACATGCAGTCAGATTTACTCCTTCACCATAAATCTAGCTTTATATACACAGATTTACTCCTTCACCATAAATCTAGCTTTAAACACGTAGTCAGATTTACTTCTTCACCATAAATCTAGCTTTATATACAGTCAGATTTACTCCTTCACCATAAATCTAGCTTTATATACAGTCAGACTTACTCCTTCACCATAAATCTAGCTTTAAACATGCAATTAGATTGACTCCTTAACACACACACAAAAATGGTTGTGCAAACTAACCTTTCTGTTGTTCTGAGCTGGTATTATCATCAGCATCGCCATGATAGCCTGTTTCTTGTTTCTCCTGTTTCATATTCACAGAATCATGGTCTGAACCACGAGATTTACGTCCCCCTGTTTTGAAATGAAGATATGCAGTGACTAAGTTAATGTGCAGTTACTGGTGGAAGTAAAAATAGAATGAAGAGCTCTTAGAAAAACATGTACAAGATATTTATTTTAAAAGAAAGGAGAAAGAAGAACTCGTTTCTCATGACTGATTAAGTGCTGAAGAATAATATATGGCCAAATGTGATCTCCCATGTGGACAAAAGGGTGATATATCACCCTATTAGGGTCATCGTGTTATTTGTTTTGTTTCATGATATCTTCCACAATTTCAATGTTCAGTGAAAAGAAATTACATTTTAATACTTGTTCATTTGATTGTGAACCATATCTGAATCAGTAAAAGATGACAAGTCTAAGGAAAAATTATTGTACAATGTAAACATATACATGGTGGGTGCAGTGAAACGATCAGGTTGTGTGACGGTTTGTTCCATGCTCAGTCTTCGTAGACTTAGATGGATAGGACACATTAGGAGGATGGATGATAGTAGAATATCAAAGGACATCTTATTTCGTGAATTTCAGATGGGTAAGAGATCTTGGGGTCGACCTCTACTACGATACAAAAATGTGTGTAAGCAGGACAAGATTGATACAAGCATTGTTATTGCACATTGAGAGCAAGATCATGTTGCATGGAGGGCAAAGATCAGAAATGGAATAAGCACAGAGGAAACAATGATTGCAGACAGTCCACACACTGAGCATGTGAGATGTAAGATGGTGCGTGAAGGTGGGAATGGCCATGTGTTCACATGCGTCCATTGTGGATGAATATTTACAGCGCAAATCGGTCTGATCAGTCACATTCACTACCACCATGGGTTGTAGTTATTATGCCTCTTTGAAGCACTATGTAACAAACTATCATCTGTCAAGACGGCAATATAAAAAAAAAATGGGGGATGATTAGTGTAGTTGATAGTGAACTATACTGATAATGAGGTCAGTCAACGGTTGGATGCCAATGTTTAGTTAATTAGTTAGCCACGGTTCCAACTTCACAGCAACGGGTCGTCCCCATTATGCTCCGTTCCTGTGCCATTGAATATCACACAAAATGCTTCTCACTGCCCCATGTGAAAAGTGGAACAGACAGGAGTCTTGAAAAACTAACAGCCCGCACAGGTACACTGTGCATAATGCCACCGCCAAAATGTCAACACAAAAGTCCTCCACGAAAAATACAGTTCATCTTTGATGAAAATGGCAGTCACTAGAAAACCAGTAGCCACACATTACTGCATAAGGCAAACCAGTCTGATTTGCGATGAAGCCAGCCACCATTTTTCCAAACATGCAGTTCACGCTACAAACAACTGCGGACAGATGTAAAAGCATTTCACTGTACATAATGCCATTGCTAGAATGCGAACACAACAGTCCTCCATGAAAAATATAGATCATTATCGATGGAAGTGGCAGTCACTAGAACACCAGCAAAGCCAATATTTGCCACCCATTAACTGCGGAAAAGACTGGCCACCTGTTCTTCCATGTAATCAGACCTATATCATGTGGTGGTTTCATCACATCACAGGTCCGTAGCATGTTTCTGCTTAAGGACATGTTATTTTTTGCTTTAACTGATTCAGTGCCAAATAGTAAGTAGGTTAGGATCAAAATAAAATGGACGTCGGAAAATGGGAAGTAGGGGTGTGTCACAATTATTCCTTAAAATTTGTTAATATGGTAGCAGACATGTTGTATTATATATCAAATTAAAGGGAGTTGCATAAGGAAGACTACAGTATATAAGCCATTGGCAGACATGGGAAGTCGCCTCAGATAATTAATAATCCCATGGCACCCAATCAGTTAATGCATCTAGTACAGGGTGTATTTTTAATGACTGTGGGGTTTTGAAAATATTGCCATTCCAATTTTTGTATTTACCTTTTATGTTGCATGAGTTCACAGACGGTGAAAACAAGACTTGGAACGGCAGCATTTTCAAACACCCCACAGTCATTTAAAAAAACACCCTACATATGCATTCATGCAACTGAATTAATAGCCCCAATGATTCATTTAAACATCTTATGACAAAAAAATTTTGTGACTGAGTAAACTAACCCGACTGCTGTTTTGAGCTTCTATTATCATCAGCATCGCCATGATAGCCTGTTTCCTGTTCTTCCTGTTCCACATTCACATAATCGTGGTCTGAACCACGAGATTTACGTCCCCCTGTTTTGAAGTCAAGATATGCAGTGAGTCAGTTAACATGTAGTTAATGGTGACAATATATATGTATGTTTTTGCATTGTGCTTGCTGGTACAAAAGTAGCTCTACATAATGTCTCTACAGACAGAAGAGAAAGAACCAGACGAGGAAAGAGAAGTGGTAGATTTCCAAACAGACAGCGACCAAGAATGGATGGGTGCCAGGGAAAAAGACTACTCTCCAGCAAGAACAAGATACCAAACCATCCACGACACAAGGTACCAATGAAGACACAAAAACAGACCACCAAAATCAAGACACGTCTGGAGGAAGGATGATGACTGGTAATCATCCCTGAAGGAAACAACATCATATGGGGCGGGTACACAATTACGCCAGGCCTTAACAAGTGTGTGACTCTGTTCAGACATGTAAAACCACAAGGATGAAATGATCACAATTACAGCCATTCAAACATTTTCAAGGAAGCAGATATACACATCTCCATTTATGAAAGAAGAAGTATGAGATACACTATAAGGGCCCTGACTATAACGAAATCGATACGTCGACAGTTGAACGAGGCCATTTGTCTCAAGAACTGGTAACTGGTAACTGGATGTCTCTACCCAGGTTGATTTGCATATATGAAATTAGGCAGTTGGACATGATGTAGCTGCTCTAGGAAAAATATATATATATATACATAGTGGAGGATATAACAGTATGCCAGGTTGAAAGTGATTATACATAGCAATGATGTGTGAAATCAGCCCAAACAAACAGCTGATTATACATAAAGCAACAAGCCGATACCGGTTTGCTTTTGGACATCAGTCTCAACTGGAAGCTCTTCAGTGTTCCCTGTCTGCTCAACTTCTGATAATCATGTCACAAATGTTACAATACGACAGTCTAACAATCTACCTCTATTTTAAGACGACATTAGACAAGCATATACATAGTATTTTTTATCTAAAGGAGAAAGAAATACTAGTTTTCTTTTAAAATGACAAATTTTGGGAAAGAGTGTTGTACGAAATACACATACATATTTTCTTAAATGTTGCATGTACTTTGCGCTGATTGTCTAGAAAATTTTACATTCAATAGTGCACAATTTCTTTCCGAACGAGATGTTGACGTTTAAGACTAACTTAATGCTGATGTAGGGGTTGAACCACCAATCCTGTCATCAGTGCACTGGAAGTTTAAGAGCAAGGGTTCTTATACTTTCAGCTAAACTGACATCTATGCAAATGTATTCACTGAATTAATGCCTTCAAATGTATTCAATGAATTAATGCCTTCAGATGTATTCACTGAATTAATGCCTACAAATGTATTCATTTAATTAATGCCTTCAAATGTATTCACTGAATTAATGCCTTCAAATGTATTCACTGAATTAATGCCTTCAAATGTATTCACTGAATTAATGCCTTCAAATGTATTCACTGAATTAATGCCTTGAAATGTATTCATTGAATTAATGCCTTCAACTGTATTCACTGAATTAATGCCTTGAAATGCATTTACTGAATTAATGCCTTCAAATGTATTCACTGAATTAATGCCTTCAAATGTATTAATTGAATTAATGCCTTCAACTGTATTCACTGAATTAATGCCTTCAAATGTATTCACTGAATTAATGCTTTCAAATATATTCACACAAGTGCAGTAACACATACTCACACATTTGTACAAACAGACATGCTCACACCCAACACACATGTGATGTTAATTCTAACTATTGGTTGCACACACATAAACACTGCAAAGAAACACAAATCAAAATTACAAAAGTTGCACTGAAATATAATTGAATCTAATCTGGCTCTGTCTAAGTAATTTCAGACCAAGCTGTTTGATTTGGTATTTGGTCAATGATCACTTTCACTGCACACAGATATCACAATAAGTGCTCCTGTCTCCTCTCATAGGTCATACAAGGAGAATTTTAGCACATTGCACTAACTCTGTAGCACCGGTGAGGCTTCAGATGTGTGTATATGTGAATCACACATGCTATAAATATTCATTTATGGATAGGTTTTATAATTTGGAAATTTCGTCTGGATAGTTGCTTGTTTGGCCTGTTCTTTTTTATTTTCAACTGCTAAAGGATTTTAATGTGCACATCATGCATCCGGGTCCAATGAGTATTTTGGTCTTATCTGAGAAGACCAGACTTTTCCTCCATTATCACATTGAATATAATCTGACCAAATATAAATGACAATTGATCAAACTGAATCTAATTAAGCTTAATAAACCATAAATGAATTAAATCTATCAAGTGTGAATGAATCAAATATATAATCTAATATAATCTAATCTAACTGAAATTAATCTAATCTAGCTTAATCTAACTAAATATAACCAAACCCAGCTTATCTTTATTTTCTAACTGAATCTAAAATAATCTAGTTTAATCATACCTAACTGAAATTAATAAAGCTGAATGTAATCTACCTGAATCTTATTCTAATCACATTTACCTGGATTTAATCTGGCTGCATCTAATGTAACTACAACTAATTGAACTTATCTTGAACTGATCTTATCTAGCCGAATCTAATCCAGCTTAATCTTATCTAATTGAATCCAATTAAACTTAAATCTGATTTAACTTAATAAAATTGCTCTAAACATATTAAATAATAGAATTTTTTTTTTTTTTAAGTAAGGAGGATCAGACAGGTTTATATGACCACATGATATATGACAGATTAAAAAATGAGATTTATATGATATATGGCCGGCTCCTTGGCGAAGGAGTTATGGACACAGTTTGTGGTCCCGCAAACCCGCGTTCGAAACACAGATGTATGCGATTTGGCAGCAGACTGCCTTGCGTTGGTTTTTTACAAAATGTTATGGGTGCTGGTCGATCAGAAAGAAATGGCAAACTACCAAAAGTTTACATTACCAAAAGATCACAACAGAAAAAAATCCTTGTTGACTGCGATGGATATGGTAAAGGATATGCAACTAACTTTACTGACATACAATATATGGCATATTATATAATTAGGTTTATCTGATTATATGATGGATTACATTTGAGGTTTATTTGATATATGATAGATTAAATATTGAGGTTCACCTGGCAAATAACAGATACAATATTGAGTTTTATACACACAAAGCTCAAAAAAGATGACAACATCTGGTGACATATGATAGATTAAATATTGAGGTTCATCTGGCAAATGACAGATTAAATACTGAGGTTTATACACATTCACAGCTCAGAAAAGATGAGTGACATATGGCAGATTCAATCATGAGTTTTTATACACACAAAGCTCAGACAGGATTATATTGGAAGATTCTACTTGTACAGGCTGTATGCACGTGGTTTGTGTAGGCGGTACGTACATGGTTTCTACAGGACATAGTACAGATGGCTCCAGGACAGGCTCTAGTGTACACTCTAGGATAAAGCCACCCTTAATCATCATCATCATGTGCATACCAATAAGCATGGGCGGACATGTTTTGCCATCTCGCCATCATCACCAGAGTCATGGATCAGTTCTGTGTTTTTGTTTCGACTATGCCGTGGGGCCAAGCCATCCAGATATTTACCTCTCTGTCTTCTCCTTGTTCTTTTCCTCTCATTCTTGATAGTTGTCACCAAGTTCTTCAGTTTATTTCTTCTCAAAACGTGCCCAAAAAATCTTGACTGTCTACATCTGATTTCTTTAATCAGTTTACGGTTTTCATTTGTTCCTTGTAGGACTTGCTCATTGGGTTTTTCTGCCTGTCTATGGTATTCTTTGCATTGTCCCTAGAAACCACATTTACACAGCCATTAGATGTTTTTAAGCTCACCTATTTATTGTCCACGTTTCACGCCCATACAAAAGTACAGGTTCTATAACGTACCTCAACACTATTTTTCTCATTGCAGTTGGTATCTTTTTATTGGTATGTTTTCCATCTTGCAAAAGGCTACCTTTGTCATGGTGATTCTTGTTCTAATCTCTGTAAATTACCTCCAATCAGATTTTAATACTCAGCTCTTCCAAAATCTTCTGGCAACATCGCCAATGGCTCAAATGTCACAAAAATAGATGTTTTTTCTTTCTTCTTCTTCTTCTTTTTTTTTTTTTTGGAACATTGTGCTCTGCTTGTCCAAAAGTAATTCTATATAATGTCTCTACCAAGGATGCTTTGCAAATAGGAATTCAGGCAGACATGATGATGTGGTATATTTGCCACAGAAAAAGTGTACATACATAAAGAAGGTCATAACAGTATGCCAGGTTGAAAGTGATTATACAAAGCATTTGTTTGGTGAAATCAGCCCAAGCAAGCAGCTGCCTGTACATAAAGCAAAAAGCCGATACCATTTTGCCCTTGGTCATCAGTCTCAACTGGAAGCGCTTCAGTGTCCTCCATCTGCTCAACATCTGATAATCATGTCACAAATTGTACACTTTGATAGTTTAATAATCTAACCATAGTATACGACATTGCAAATTCAGATACAACATGAAACTTTTTCATAGCAAAAATTCTGCTGAGGATTGACATTTGATCATTGTCTTGACAAGCAAGCATACTAAAACCTAGGCTACTACGGCTTCTTACAGAATTACCATATCCAAAACCTATTGTGTTATATTAACTAGTAGTTCTTTACTCTACCAAGCTCATTCTTCATAGACTAAGTTGGATAGGACACATTAGGAGGATGGCCAATGATAGAATACCAAAGGACATCTTTTTTGGTGAATTAAGATGGGTAAAATATCTTGGGGACAGCCTCTACTACGGTACACAGATATGTGTAAGCGGAACATGAATAATACAGGCATTGGTATAGCATCACGGGAGAAAGTTGCCACTGATCGCATTACATGGAGGGGAAAATATCAGAAAAGAAATAAAGACAAAGGAGAAAATTATTGCAGATAGATCACACACTGAGCTTTTGAGAAATCATATGGTGCTTGATGGTGGAAATGACCATATATTCACATGCATTCATTGTGGACGAACATTTACAGCAAGAATTGTCTAATAAGTAACATTCGCTACCGCCTTGAGTTGTAGTTATTATACCTTTTTTGAAGCACAATGTAACAAACTATTGTCCGTTAAGATGGCAAGGTGCCAGTAAATGGACACGTGCCAGTAAGTGGCCATGTGCCAGTAAGTGGCCACGTGCCAGTAAGTGGACAGGTGCCAGTAAGTGGCCACGTGCCAGTAAGTGGACAGGTGCCACAATCTCAGTTTGGGCATTAGGTTGGAGTTTGCTAACACCAGCCTAGGCTAACCCCAGCTAGGCTAACCCCAGATAGACTAACACCAATCTAGGCTAACACCAACCTAGGCTAACCTCAGTTAGGCTAACCTCAGCTAAGCTAACCCCATCCTAGACCAGTTGCCAACCAAGGCTTAAGGCCTGGTCTGTCCTGCTATGACATTTAATCTTTAGGTTGCATTTCTTCACACAAGGGTAAGGCTTGTACCATCCCAATTGCGCTCCTCCACCTGAAACCATTGGCACAATGTGGGGTGTCAGGTTTGGTAAGTTCCGCCCAACAATTAGCACTAACAGAAAGTAAGTAGTGCTGTCTACTGTCATACAATAGCTCAGTTATATCTGACTAAGATATGACTTTAGTTAAAAATCGGCAAATATAGTTCTTATTTATTTTTATGTCAGATTTAAACGTCTACTTTCAGAATCAAATCAACAGGTTTAATATGTAAATCTGAACCCTAAACATAATCCTGAGTAACAAATGTATACATGTAAGTCTTTAAAAAATTTATGTATGCACAGATGTCTTCAAACAATCTTACGTTGTGTGTTTTCTGTGCTTTTATTGTTTGACACATCATGATGTGCTCTCTCTGTCTGTTCATCATCCCCTTGTCTATCTGTCTGCTGTGTATGTCCTGCTGTTGCATCATGGGTATCATCATCTGTGCCATCTTGAGACTTCTTGTCTGTGATGTCTTGTTGTTCTGGTGACACATTCTGTGCTGTGTCGGTTCTCTCCCCTATAACCAACATACAAAATTTGTGTCAGCTTTTTCACAGAACAATATTTACAATATAACATTATAATATAAAGTAGCAAATATACAAATTACTACTTATTTACTTTAGCGCTTTCACAGAACAATATCTATAAAATAAGATTATTAAATATTGTGGCAAATATACAAATTACTACTTTTTTGCTTTAGCTTAAAGTCGACCACTTTTACAGAATAATGTCTATAATAGAAGATTGTTACATTAAGTGGCAAATTTAAAAATTACTACTTATTTGTGTCAGCATTTTGACAGAACAATATTTATAATAGAAGCTTATTACATAAAGTAGCAAATATACAAATTACTACTTTTTTGTTTTAACATTTTTACAGAGCAAAATTAATAATAGAAGTTATCAAATTTACAAATTACTACTTTGAAAGCAACAAACACCTTGTCATTTTTAGTTTCTACATATCAATGTATAAATAAAATGTCACTTTATCAATATCGTTCTTTAATTCCTCCATCCACATAACATCTGGTGAGCTTACAGAGATTATCATTGTATGAAAATCTGCATATTTCTTTTGTTAAAGCATGAACGTGAACAATTTAAAAGATTAATTTGCTGTTTCTGATCCAGCAAAAAACAAGAATCGCTATGGCAAAGGTAGCCTTTTGCAAGATGGTAAGCGGGACGCAGAGGTATTTCCAAGGCACCAGGGCCGGGTTATATACTGGCCAAGACCTATTGACGCGTCCTCGTCGAGCGTCCTGGGCAACAGGTTCCTTCGGGGTCCTGGCTAAAGTCAGTAGGATCGCCGATTCCTCCGAAGTCGGAGAGTGTCTGCCTGTACGGCGAGGAACCACCAGTCTGCACACCAATAAGCCAGACATGGGACAACGGATACTCACGCAAACCTCAGGTCCTGTATGACATCACACTGATGTTGGACAACAGGATGCCTTCATCCGACATACAGGACTTCGCGTTGGAGCTCAAGCCAACGAACACAAGCAAGCAAGCAAGATGGTAAACATACTGACCAATATAAAGATGTAATTTGCAATGAGAAAAAGGGTGTTGAAGTGCTGCAAAGAATCTGTACTTTTGCATAGATGTGAAACATGGACAATGAATTGACAAGCTGAACAACATCTAATAGCAGTGAAAATGTGGTTTCTGAGGAAAATGCAAAGAATACTATGGACAGATGAAAAAAAAATAATGAGTAAATCCTACAAGAAACAAATGAAAACCGTAAACTGAGTATAGAAATTAGACCTAGACAGTCAAGAGAAGAAATAAATTGGAGAACTTGGTGACAACTGGCAAAAGGTTGAGAGGAAAAGAAAACGGGGAAGGCAGTGAGGTAGGCCTATATACCTGGATGGCTTGGCCACGTGGCTGATCCACAACTCTGGTGATCATGTGAGATGGCGAAACATGACTGCCGACACTTGTCAACATGGCACATGATGATGATGATGATGATCATGCATTAATAATTTGTGTACTGCTGGAACCTGTTTCTTGATCACAGCTTAAACTTAACATTGCAAAAGAACAACTTTCGGGTACTTATTTTCAACAAATATAGAGGTGAGCTGGTGCAAAATAATTGCAAAACAAAAAGAACATAATAGATAATATTAGAAACGAAATTCAAACTGAAATTGTAATTTTAAAGTAACTTTTGTGTTAACACATTTACCTGAATTCCGACTTTGAAATGAAGCAGAACTTCACCAAAGATACAACAAACTGAAATCTAATCTTATATGGAAATTATACAGACTTGAAATTTGACCCCAGATATTGCTTTTACACTGGTAAAACTATTTTCTGCATGTGTACCATGGATGCATAAATTTGCTTATAATTATCTTTACGTATTTACATTCTAATACATATTTATATTAAAATAATTGCTATATTCAAATAACTGCATTTATAGTCAAAAGCCCTGCAAAAGAAATTACCTGGTGTTTCAGCTTCTGAAAGAAAGAAACACATTTATTGCTTTAAACTGGTTTCACATAAGAAAGAGTGCTTGCTACAGACAATCTATGCAGGGAGTATGGTAACAGTGCAGATATTCCCATGATAGACTATGTGATAGGAGTTGGAAACGAGAGGAGTAGGTTGCAGTTTTATGAGGTGGAGTAGACAATTTCCGTCTTTGTGTCATTCTTTCCTTAAGAGTGTCAATGAATTAATGGGGCTGAAATATTTAATAAAAGGAGTCTACTTCTGATGATCAGTAGCCTCCTATCATGCTTGCTGCATGGTGGAGTTTATATCATTGTTAGGAGTTACCAATAAACTTATGATGAGTTGTGAATATTGAATGATATAATCTGACAAGAAGTGACAATATAAGAAATTATGACAATGGGAAGCAAGTAGTTACAATGTTAGCAATGGATTTTAACAACAGATAGTGAGCCGGATGTAACACATTTGCCCACAAACAGCCTACCATAAACTAATTGCTTAGATACAACGGAAACGAGCGAAAAGCAGACCTGCAAGCAACGGATTAGTGGTATTAAAGAAGCAATGAATTAGTAGTACAAAAGAAGCAATGACTTAGTGATATAAAAGAAGCAATGCATTAGTGGTATAAAAGAAGCAATGAATAACACTGCTTGAATGCTGCAATACACTGTCTATAATTAACATAATATACATGATAGTTTAAATGCACTTGGTACCATTAATAAAGCAAGAGTACACAACGAAAACATCAATACAAACAGACAAAACATAAAAATAAGACATGAAAATCACACTAAAGCTTGATTAGAAAAAAGGAACAAAACTTCAGTTAGAATAGAAAGCAAGTTATAAAGCATGCAATAAAGAAACCAGTTTATAACTGAAGCTAGACTAGAAACCATTAAACAGTTTAAGCTAAACTAGAATTTAAAAAAACAGCAGATATCTAAATAACATACAAACAGTTACTATCATACAAACAGCACTTACTGTAATGTCATACAAATAGTTACTGTTATACAAACAACACATATCATAATGTCACACAATCAAACAAGCAGCACATACCTTAATGTCAAACAATCAAACAAAACAGAACATAGCTTAATGTCACACAATCAAACAAACAGCACATATGATAATGTCACACAATCAAACAAACAGCACATATCATAATGTCACACAATCAAACAAGCAGCACATACCTTAATGTCAAACAATCAAACAAAACAGATCATAGCTTAATGTCACACAATCAAACAAACAGCACATATGATAATGTCACACAATCAAACAAAACAGAACATAGCTTAATGTCACACAATCAAATAAACAGCACATATTTTAATGGCATACACACAGTTACTATCATATAAACAGTACATATCTTAATGTCACACAATCAAACAAACAGCACATATATTAATGTCACACAATCAAACAGCACATATTTTAATGTCATACACACAGTTACTGTCATACAAACAGTGCATATCTTAATGTCACACAATCAAACAGCACATATTTTAATGTCATACAAATAGTTACTGTCATACAAACAGCACATATCTTAATGTCACATAATCAAACAGCACATATTTTAATGTTATGCAAATAGTTACTATCATATAAACAGTACATATCTTAATGTCACGCAATCAAACAAACAGCACATATCTTAATGTCACACAATCAAACAAACAGCACATATTTTAATGTCATACACACAGTTACTGTCATACTAACAGCACATATCTTGATGTAACACAATAAAAAAAATGCACATATCTTAACATCACAAAATCAAACAAAC
Organism: Cepaea hortensis; assembly: GCA_963921405.1. Lineage (NCBI taxonomy): Eukaryota > Metazoa > Mollusca > Gastropoda > Stylommatophora > Helicidae > Cepaea > Cepaea hortensis. The sequence continues at coordinate 63,025,251 of OY992879.1, forward strand.
AGCATGTATCTTAATCTCACACAATCAAACAAACAGCACATATTTTAAAGTCATACAAACACAGTTACTAATATTAAAGAGTAATACAAACAGTTTATGAAAATATGAAAGGTACAAACTGTTACATAAATACAACATATATATGCAGACAGGAAACAGAAAGTTTATAAAAATATGAAAGCTACAAACTGTTATATAGATACAACATCTATATGTAGACAGGAAACAGAAAATTTATGAAAATAAAAATGCTACAAGCAGGGTGAGGAACTATAAAATGAAGCACAGCAAACGGGTAAGAAATGTGTGAAGTCTGACCCATTTCATCGTATGCGTGTGCATCATCTCCTACATCAGATGCTCTGTCGTGTTCAATGACTACACACATATTTTGGGCGAAAATAATTAACAAGAAGAAAGAAATATTACTAAGCTTCAATTAAGAATAAAAACACATAACAAATGCATATATCACAACAATATTTAGATGATAAAATTTTTTTTTTAAATGCTTAATGGTAGTTGCGTAACAAAACAGATAAAAGTAATCTCAAGGCAAAATGGGTGACAGGTAGTTCTGTGACAAAATGGGTAAAAAAGAAAGTTAGTGGAAAGACAAACAGTTATAAGGTAGTTCCATGACAAAACAGGTAAGAGATAGTTATATGATAAAAATTGGTAAATGGTCCATATGACAAAAATTGGTAAATGGTCCATATGACAAAAGTGGATAAAAGGAAGTCCTGTGACAAAATGGGTCAAAGATAGTCCCAAGACAAAAAAGGGTAACAGGCAGTCCCTTGACAAAGTGGATAAAAAGTAGCCCTGTGACAAATCAGGTAAAAAATAGTCCCATGACAAAACAGATAACAAATAATCCTGTGACAAAATGGATAAAAATAAATACAATAACAAATTGAGTAAATGGTAATCTCATGACAAAACAGGTAACTGGTAGTAATGTGATAAAACAGGTAAATGATAGTAATGTGATAAAACAGATAACTGGTAGTATTGTGACAAAACAGGTAACATAGTAATGTGACAAAATAGGTAACTGATAGTAATGTGACAAAACAGGTAACAGATAGTTATGTGACAAAACAGGTAACAAGTAATCCTGTGATGACATGAGTATCAGGAAATCCTGAGACGTATACTACTGTAGAGTTGTGAAGTGCTAGGTCCTCACATACTCAAAACCACGGAAGACAAAAAATGTGTGATCAGTTCCCACTGCTCGTTGTCTTTCTTTCCTAGACATTTGCCATGACAGTGATCTTCTCCTGATACCCTTTATCCCTTATTTAACTTACACCCTTAACTTATTCAGTGCCGATGGATTGTATATTGCCAAATATGACTTCCCATTTTAACAGCAGGGCGATACATCGCTATACTAGGATCCTTGTGTTATTTGTTTTGTTTCGCTGTATCTTCCACAATTGTAATGCTCAGTGAATGGAAATTTGCATTATAATACTTCGTGAGGGTTTCTCATGCATGAGTCGCAACGTTATCTATGCGATCGTCTGCACTCGTTGTGACATGAGGTATATCGGTGAGACATGCTTATGTCTTGCTGACAGATTTAGGCAACACCTATCTGATATCAGCAGTGGTGCCCAGAAACCGGTACCCATGCACTTCAACAGTTCTGACCACTGTGGCATGGCGGACATACAGGTCACGGCGCTCAAATCGTGTTCATCTCATGAACGTGATTGCAAGACGTTGGAAAACCGCCTCATCTTCCAGTTGGGGACACTCTCCCCTCACGGCCTTAATGTCCAACATAGTTTCATTTAACTTCCAACTCCCCCCCCCCCCCCCCCCATTTCTCTCTCTCTTTTTTTTCCTGCAGCTGTATAGCCCACTAGAATAACGTGATAGCGTATCTTTTACAGAGCGTTGCCATCATCCCTAGCATTACTTTTGCCATTAGTGATTTTTTGGCAAGTTTGCATTTGGTGGTTTGTCATTGTTTTCTGAGCGACCGGTACTCATACTATCCTATGCTAACCAACACAGCGCATACTGCATTCCAAGCGCCCGCCAACTGGGTATGCGGAATTGCGTATTAAGACCTTTGCCACAGAGCCGGCTTTAGTTCACTGCTAATTCGCCCTTCACCGTTCGCCCACATGGGTCCCCCCTCCCCCAGCCCATCGGGCGTCTTGCCTTACCATCGGGCGTCTTAGACAATCCCTGTTACCCATCTACCCATTTCAAACCTCACATCTGGCAGTTTCCACACTCATTAAACGGCTAGCGCTTTAGACACATTCAACCAAGACAGGATTCAGCTAAGTAACCTCTGTATTTTCTATGTAGGGATTATTTTATTAGTTTTGTGTCTGTTTGTGTTGTTTTGTTCTGTGCTGATGAAGGCTTTGGCAGCATCGTCTATTTTGTTTCTTGTAATTGTGTTCTAGTAAAGCTCACAATCTACTTCTCGTTTTTTGGTAATTCATTCATTATAATACTTGTTCATTTGAATGTGCACCATGTTTGATCCAAACCTACTTTTTGTTTGTCACTGAAAGAATTTACCAACTCACACCAAGCCATCCTTCTTTTGTTATCTCTGTTTGATCCAAACCTACCTTTTGTTTGCCACTGAAAGAATTTCCCAACTCACACCAAACCATCCTTCTTTTGTTATCTCTTGCAGCTCTCCACATGTTATTCCCATATTATTGATTCTTTCCTCTGGAGTAAACCAAGCAGGTCGAGAGAGGGATCATGCTGCATGGGCAACACCTGGGAAGGTTAACCCGGTCAACAAATGCCCACAGAAGTCGGATGTGTCAGCCTAAAGGCGCAAGTTTAGCAACTCTGCTGTAAACAGGCACAACGCAATTACGTCTGAAAAACACTCCGGATGAAAGCAGAAGAAGAAGAATTGTACATGTTTTGGTACTTATTTCTCCTTTATTTACTATAATTTAATCGAAAGATGTCTGCCTCCTGGCCATATATTCAAATTCCTATTTAGGCAGATTTTTACACATTGACCTAGGCTCCTGGTTACCCCAACTTAAGGCGATCTGGAAATGTCTTGATAAGTTCACAAAGGGTTTAAAAGACAAGAGGATTGGCTTCATTGTTTTTATCCCATATGGCTCCGTCTCTTTCACAGGGCCACTTGCTGAAAGCATCACACAAAGCACAAACTCTGTAGCTCCAGCAACGACCCCCAGGAGTCTCAGAGAAATTTGTTCTCATGAGCCAAATCAAACCTACAACCTTCGGAGTGCAAGGCAAGCGGTGTAACCACTTCACCGCAGAGACTCCCTGTCTTGATAAGTGAAGCTGGCCTGTACACTGACCACATCACCATCACGTGCTGTCTGATCTATACAAACATGGAGCTAGCACCTTGTACCCAGTACACTAACAGACAAGTAGAAGAGAACACAAATTATCTGGTCAGCTGTTTGTGAAGTCTAACAGATTTCCACTCTAATTGTGGTTCACCCAGCGTGGCCACATAAATGTTGAAAATAAAATCATCGGCACTATAGGACTGATACAAGGTGCTCACTCACCTAGTGCCGTTGCGTCCAGATCTGGCTGTGCACCTGAAAAACACATCAGACAACACACTTGTCAGTTTGTGCAGGAAAGCCATAGTTTAGATATTTTATTACTTGTACAGGAATGCCTTCATTTATACTCTTAACTACTTGTACAGGAAAGCCTTCATTTATACTCTTAACTACTTGTACAGGAAAGCCTTCATTTATACTCTTAACTACTTGTACAGTAAAGTCTTCATTTATACTCTTAACTACTTGTACAGTAAAGTCTTCATTTATACTCTTAACTACTTGTACAGGAAAGCCTTCATTTATACTCTTAACTACTTGTACAGGAAAGCCTTCATTTATACTCTTAACTACTTGTACAGTAAAGTCTTCATTTATACTCTTAACTACTTGTACAGTAAAGTCTTCATTTATACTCTTAACTACTTGTACAGGAAAGCCTTCATCTATACTCTTAACTAATTGTACAGGAAAGCCTTCATTTATACATTAAACTACTTGTACAGGAAAGCCTTCATTTATACTCTTAACTACTTGTCCAGGAAAGCCTTCATTCATACATTAAACTACTTGTACAGGAAAGCCTTCATTTATACTCTTAACTACTTGTCCAGGAAAGCCTTCATTCATACATCTAACTACTTGTACCGGAAAGCTTTCATTTATAAATGTAACTACTTGTACAGGAAAGAAAGCCTTCATTCATACATTAAACTACTTGTACAGTAAAGTCTTCATTTATATATTTAACTACTTGTACAGGCAAGCCTTCATTCATACATTTAACTCCTTGTACCGGAAAGCTTTCATTTATAAATGTAACTACTTGTACAGGAAAGAAAGCCTTCATTCATACATTAAACTACTTGTACAGTAAAGTCTTCATTTATACATTTAACTACTTGTACAGGCAAGCCTTCATTCATACATCTAACTACTTGTACCAGAAAGCTTTCATTTATAAATGTAACTACTTGTACAGGAAAGAAAGCCTTCATTCATACATTAAACTACTTGTACAGGCAAGCCTTCATTCATACATCTAACTACTTGTACCGGAAAGCTTTCATTTATAAATGTAACTACTTGTACAGGAAAGAAAGCCTTCATTTATACATTTAACTACTTGTACCAGAAAGCCTTTATTTATTCATGTAGTTATTTGTACATGAATGTCATCATTTATGTATTTCATTATTTATACACGAATGTCATCATTTATACATGTAATTATTAATATAGAAATGTCATCATTTATACATTTCATTAATTATACAGGGATGTCATTATTTAGACATATTATTACAGTTACAGGAAAGCCAGTAGTCTGCAAACTGTCCATGATCTGCTTCTGTACCTCAGGATTGGTTCAATATTGCTCTTAAGAATTCTTTTTCTTTCCCCACTGCGATTCACACAAAATATATTGATAGAATATTCCTCACCTTATAGAATGCTGCTTTTTCTCAGGCTATTCTACATTTAATTTCCTTGTGTATTGATACCAACAATACCTTGTTCAATGCTCCTGGGTTATATTTGGGATGTTTAGTGTCCATACAGAATCATTATAGAACTATCATAACTAGCTATGAAATATATGACACTGATTGTTTGGTTTGTCACATGACTGTTATTTGCATATTAGGTCAAGGTAGTCACACAGCAGATATTGTCACTGGGTGTGAAGTTTCAGGTCTTCACACAGCAGATATTGTCATTGGGTTGTGAAGTTTCAGGTCTTCACATATTCTAGCCCATGAAAAATGAAGTGGCAGTGATCAGTTCTTTTCCTTATCACCTTTCTATTACAGGAAATTCCCAGAAAATACTAAAACTTGTTTCTACCTATTTTTATGAGGCGGGGTCGACCCCAGAGTCTACTGGTTGGAAACCAAAACAATCCTGTCTTTGTTGAGGAATGAATGTGGATAACTGTCTTGGCAGGAAAGTGTGCTAACTACTATGACTCAATTTGTATATTAGTGACTTGTAATGACTATAGAGATCATCAAACACACCTTTGACAGAGAGACCACCAAACATACCTTGACATAGAAATCACCAAACAAACCTTGACATAGAGATAACCAAACACACCTTTGATGAAGAGATAATCAAATATACCTTTGATGTAAAGATAATCAACTATACCTTTAATGTAGAGATAATCAAATGTACCTTTGATGTAGAGATAATCAAATATACCTTTGATGTAGAGATAACCAAATATACCTTTAATGTAGAGATCACCAAACACACATTTGACATAGATATCATCAGACACACCTTTGACATAGAGATCACCAAGTATACCTTTGACATAGAGATCACCAAGTATACCTTTGACATAGAGATTACCAAGTATACCTTTGACATAGAGATCACCAAGTATACATTTGACATAGAGATCACCAAGCATACCTTTGACATAGAGATCACAAAGCATACCTTTGACATAGAGACCACCAAGCATACTTTTGACATAGAGATCACCAATCATACCTTTGACATAGAGATCACCAGACACACCTTTGACATAGAGATCACCAAGTATACCTTTGACATAGAGATCACCAAGTATACCTTTGACATAGAGATCACCAAGTATACCTTTGACATAGAGATCACCAAGCATACCTTTGACATAGAGATCACCAAGTATACCTTTGACATAGAGATTACCAAGTATACCTTTGACATAGAGATCACCAAGTATACCTTTGACATAGAGATCACCAAGTATACCTTTGACATAGAGATTACCAAGTATACCTTTGACATAGAGATCACCAAGTATACCTTTGACATAGAGATTACCAAGTATACCTTTGACATAGAGATCACCAAGTATACCTTTGACATAGAGATCACCAAGTATACCTTTGACATAGAGATCACCAAGCATACCTTTGACATAGAGATCACCAAGCATACCTTTGACATAGAGATCACCAAGTATACTTTTGACATAGAGATCACCAAGTATACCTTTGACATAGAGATCACCAAGTATACATTTGACATAGAGATCACCAAGCATACCTTTGACATAGAGATCACAAAGCATACCTTTGACATAGAGATCACCAAGCATACTTTTGACATAGAGATCACCAATCATACCTTTGACATAGAGATAAGCAAATATACCTTTGACATAGAGATCACCAAGTATACCTTTGACATAGAGATCACCAAGTATACCTTTGACATAGAGATCACCGAGCATACCTTTGACATAGAGATCACCAAGCATACCTTTGACATAGAGATCACCAAGCATACCTTTGACATAGAGATCACCAAGCATATCTTTGACATAGAGATCACCAAGCATACCTTTGACATAGAGATCACCAGACACACCTTTGACATAGAGATCACCAAGCATACCTTTGACATAGAGATCACCAAGCATACCTTTGACATAGAGATCACCAAGCATACCTTTGACATAGAGATCACCAAGCATACCTTTGACATAGAGATCACCAAGTATATCTTTGACATAGAGATCACCAAGCATACCTTTGACATAGAGATCACCAAGCATACCTTTGACATATAGATCACCAAACATACCTTTAACATAGAGATAACCAAATATACCTTTGACATAGAGATCACCAGACACACCTTTGACATAGAGATCACCAAACATACCTTTGACATAGAGATCACCAGACACACCTTTGACATAGAGATCACCAGACACACCTTTGACATAGAGATCACCAAGCATACCTTTGACATAGAGATCACCAAGTATACCTTTGACATAGAGATCACCAAGCATACCTTTGACATAGAGATCATCAGACACACCTTTGACATAGAGATCACCAAGCATACCTTTGACATAGAGATCACCAAGCATACCTTTGACATAGAGATCACCAGACACACATTTGACATAGAGATCACCAGACACACCTTTGACATAGAGATCACCAAGCATACCTTTGACACAGAGATCACCAGACACACCTTTGACATAGAGATCACCAAGCATACCTTTGACATAGAGATCACCAGACACACCTTTGACACAGAGATCACCAAACACACATTTGACATAGATATCATCATACATACCTTTGTCGTATGATTGATTGATTGATTTAAGAACTGACATCACAGCATTCGGGGCATTCCCATAAGCACTCCGTCCCCATCCTCAGCAGCCAGTGAAGAGTTCCAACACCAATAGTGCCAGTAGCAATCTGATTATATGTCCATCTCGCTTTTCCTCTAAGAACCCTTCGTCACTCCTTGCTGCCTCATTCTTGCCAGACCATGGTGATCCATTTGCTCTTCCGAGGTGTGCACGTGCTCCCACAAGGCTGCATCCACATCTGCCTTGTCATGCATCAATATTCCACCAAGTTTTGCAGAGCCAGCCAATCTGTCCTCCTGTTCATTCCCCAGCACATTGGCATGCCCCGGAGAAAAGATCCAGGCAATGCTTGCAACCCATGGCCTCCGAAGCGAGGCAAGCCACTCTACACGAAGCATGCCTGTCCTCACCTTCCTCAGCATGCTTTCTGAGTCAGTTACAATCACGATGTGTGTGTGTGTCATATTCTCCATCCAGCGGAGAGCTGCAGTGACCGCCTCCATCTCCATTCTAAAGCTAGATATTGTGGTATCATATGCCAGGCTCTTCTGCACCAAACGTTGACCATTAGCTTTTGCTACGACCCCCCAGGCACTTCTCCTACCTCTTGATACCGAACCATCTGTGTAGATGATCACATCACCCGAGCGAGCATTATCCTGAACTAGTTGCTGAATTTCCACTACTGTAGCCCCTGCTGGCCACTCCCTGCACTCCCGGCTCAATGTGATTATAACTCTGCACAAGTCTGACTGCTCCGCTGGCACTCTGATCCACTCCTCTCCTCGCCTAATGTTCTCCAAGATGCACACGTGTCTAATCGTATCCTCCGCCTGAGCCATCCATGATTTCCCTCAGTCTCTGACCTTTAACTGCTTCCAGTGCCTCATGCAAAGAGTAATCTGTGTCTGCAGCTACTCTGAGGTATGTCTTCGCCTGCATCACCTTGAGCCTACCAGCAACAGTCGGCAAACCAAGAATATAACGCATACACACGACTGGGGTGTCTCTGGTGCATCCCAGAATGACCCTCATAGCTTCGTTCTGTATGTGCTCTAGCTTCACCAGCTGACTCTTTGAGACAGTGAGCAGTCCTAGTCCATAATCAATCACTGAGAGGATCAAGTGCTGGTATAGTGCGAAAAGCATTCTTTGCTCTGTGTCCATTGCAGCCATAGTTTTAAGTGCACTGAGTCCCTTTTGAGATCTTGTCACAACCATCCCCACATGATCCTTGAAGGACAGGCTCCTGTCAAATGTGATTCCCAGATACTTCAGTTTGTTTTCTCTGTTGACGTTTCTACCATCTATCGTGAGGCTCGGGACATCATCTCTCACAATCCTGTTGTCCAGAGAGCACCACAAAACAGCCGCCTTTTCCGGGTGGATGACAGCACTCATTTCTGTGCACCAGTCAATCACTTTGTCTACTGTCACCTGTAGCTCTTGGATCGTTTGCTCCCTATCTCTCCCCTGCCTATATGCAAGAATATCATCTGCAAATGTTAGTATCCTTCCAACCCCTGGTTCTTCTAGGTTGCAATCTTGCTCATATACACGTTAAAGAGCACAGGTGAGATTGCAGATCCCTGTGGCAGTCCCGGGGTTAAAATATGTGGCTCTGAGGTCCATGCACCCAGATGGAGAGCAACCCGATGAGAATACAGGACAGCCGCTATCCAGTTCACCAGCCAGGGATTGACCCCTTTCTCCATCAGTGCGGTCATCAAAATATCATATCTGACTCTTTGACATAGAAATCACCAAACACACCTTGACATAGAGATAACCAAACACCTCTGATGTAGAGATAACCAAACATACCTTTGATGAAGAGATAATCAAATATACCTTTGATGTAGAGATAATCAAATGCACCTTTGATGTAGAGATCACCAAACATACCTTTCACGTAGAGATCACCAGACACACCTTTGACATAGAGATCATTAAACATAGCTTGACATAGAGAGCATTAAACATACCTGTGGCTGAGACATCACCAGACATACCTATGACTAAGACATCACCAGACATACCTGTGATTAAAACATCACCAGACATACCTGTGACTGAGACATCACCAAACATACCTTTAAATAAGACAACATCAAACATACCTTGATATAGAGAGCATTAAATATACCTTTGACTGAGACATCACCAGACATACCTGTGACTAAGACAACACCAGCCATACCTGTGACTAAGACATCACCAGACATACTTGTGACTGAGACATTACCAGACATACCTGTGACTGTACCATCTTCACTGAACTTGAGATCCCCAAAGATTGCACGCATCTCCTGCTTGGCTCGTGCAATACTAGAACTGCCATGAACTGCATTATGCAAGAGACTTGTGCCGAACTGTGCTCGCAGCCTGTAGGAAGTCAGATTCAAATGTCATGGCAGGTTTCCACACTTAAATTGTTAACACATCTTTTAATCCCAGAATATATGTTGTTTACTGACCTAACATCTAGACCAACAATCAACAGTAGGCCCATCAACCTAAACATATAGATCTACCAACCACAGTAGTTCCACCAATCTCTACATTGAGACCTATTATCAACAGTAGGTCCATCAACCTCAACATCAAGACCTACCATCAACAATAAGTCAATCAACCTCAAATATAGACCTATCATCAACAATAGGTCAGAAAACCCCTACATCTACACATGCCATCAACCGTAGGTCCATCAACTTCTTCATCTAGACCTACCATCAACAGTAGGTTAATAATCAACCCCTACATCAACAATAGGTCCATGAACCTCTACATCTGGATATACTATCAACAGCAGGTCTGTTAACCTCTTCAGGCAGACATATCATCAACAGTAGGTTCATCAACTTCCTGATCTAGACTTACCTATCAATGGTGACACACAGAAGCTGGACAAACAAGTAGTATAGATAAATCAACAAATGAAAATGGAAAATATAGAACATTATAAAAGGAATGACAAATGCAAAGTGAGACACTTACGAATTAGGGTTTGTGCTCTTGGAAACTTCAGGATCAGCATCTCCCATCTCAAGTCTCCAGCCAGTAAGTGCCCCTTCTCGAGAGAGAACCATGAACAGCGCAGGACCACTGTTGGTGAAAACAATACACTACTTCATTTATATATATATATATATATATATATATATATATATATATATATATATATATATATATATATATATATATATATATATATATATATATATATATATATATATATATATATATATATAGAGAGAGAGAGAGAGAGAGAGAGAGAGAGAGAGAGAGAGATAAGTAACCTGACTGACTAGCACCTGACCATCTTGACAAACGATGGCATGGACCAGGGATGTAGTTATACCTCTCCGTAGTTATACCTCTCCATAGCAAACAGCGTGGGCTGAATTTGGGGACCATGTGATGCCCATGCAACATGATCCCTCTCTCTGCCTGCCTAGTTTACTCCAGAGTAAAGGTAACACCAATACATCTGGAACAAGTTAAGCTGCAGAAGCTGCTGGATCAGTAAAGCAATGCTCTAACTGTCTGCCTATCTGAGAATCTCGACCAGCTGCTAACCAAGGCTACCCTGCTTGCATTTCTTTGCACCAGGATAAGGCTTGTACCCTTCCAATTATGCTCCTCCGCCCAAAGCTGTTGGCACAATGTAGGGTGTCGGGTTTGGTCAGAACCGCCCAACATTTGGCGCTAACAGAAAGCAGGTAGTACCTATATATATATATATATATATATATATATATATATATATATATATATATATATATATATATATATATATGTAAATATGTAACCTGTTATAAACCAACAAATATAGCCAGGTTTTGTCTCCCAGACAATGATCAATGAGCTAAACCAATGACCAGTCTCTGATGTAGGAGAGATGTTGCTTCTCATTATCATCATGCGTCCTGCCAACTGGTGTAGGTGTCTAGAGAGATCCTAGTCCTTGGTGTTCTGGATCAGCTCTGCTGGTGATATTCCTCCATAGCACCATCTTAGTCCATCCAAAATCCAATAATTTTAATCAGTCTACCTCTTCTCGCACTGATCTTTCCAGTCATTGTAATGTCTTCCAAAGCCTTTCTTCTCATCACATGACCAAAGCCTTTCTTCTCATCACATGACCAAAGCCTTTCTTCTCATCACATGACCAAAGCCTTTCTTCTCATCACATGACCAAAGCCTTTCTTCTCATCACATGACCAAAGCCTTTCTTCTCATCACATGACCAAAGCCTTTCTTCTCATCACATGACCACAGCCTTTCTTCTCATCACATGACCAAAGCCTTTCTTCTCATCACATGACCAAAGCCTTTCGTCTCATCACATGACCAAAGCCTTTCTTCTCATCACATGACCACAGCCTTTCTTCTCATCACATGACCAAAGCCTTTCTTCTCATCACATGACCACAGCCTTTCTTCTCATCACATGACCAAAAGCCTTTCTTCTCATCACATGAATAAAGAATACACTTGATCTTTTTCTTATCATAATCATCATCAAGTGGTCTTCCAGCCGGCAGAAGCATTCATGTCTCTCCATAAATCTTGGTCTTTGGTTTTCTGGATCAACTATGCTGATGATATTCTACCATGCCACCGTCTCAGTCCATCCAGCATCATTTCTCTTGGCCTGCCTCTGCTTCTCTTTCCCTCTATCTTTCCAGTTGTCACGATGCCCTCCAATGCCTCTCTTCTCATCACATGACCAAAGAAAGCTGTTTGTCTCTTATTTACAGTTGCATATAATGTTCAATTTTCATTACCCTCTTTTAGATAATCATTATTAGTTACTCTGGCAAACCAAGGTATTCACAATATTTGTCTCAGGAACCACATCTCTACTGCTTTTAAGCTCTTCCTAATTTGTTCATTCATGTGCCATGATTGACTGTCATACAACAAGACAGGTTTAATGTAACATTTCAATAGTCTCTTTCTGACAGCCAGTGATAGTGACATATGTCAGATTCATAGACAAAGCCTGGGTTGAAATATAGAGACCATGTGTTGCCCACACAGGATGATCCCTCTCTCGGCCTGCCTAGTTCACTCCAGAGGAAAGGTAACAGCAATACATCTGGAACAAGACAAGCTGCAAAAACTGCTGGATCAGTAAAGCAATGCTCTAACTGTCCGCTTGTTGGAGCTTCAATCCCAGACCAGCTGCCAACCAAGGCTTAGGGTCTGATCTGCCCTGCAATAACATTTTGTCTTTAGGTTGATTTCCTCGCACCAGGATAAGGCTCGTACCCTGCCAATTGCACTCTTCCACCTGAAGTCATTGGCACAATGTGGGGTGTCGGGTTTGGTAAGCGTCACCCAACATTCGGCGCTAAAAGAAAGCAGGTGGTACTGTCTACTGTCTTACGGTAGCTCAGTCGTATCTGACTAAGACCTGACACTGATATGTAAGATAATGCTGAAATAAAGATGTTACTTCTATTGCCCTGAAAAACACAGATTCAAGAGAGAAACCCTGGGCTCCATAAGTAAATACTGGAACTATTCTACATGCCTGGTCATAGAGTTGATGAGCTCTTCATAGAAGGAGCTTTTAGTTTGGCCTGTGTACAGGACTTCTGCTTCATCTGGCCCAATTGTGATCTCCTTCTGTGCTGCGATCTTGAAGCCAGCCTCATGAATCTTTGCAATAATCTCATCTGAAAGATCAGTTTGTAAGTGACAAATGATTTATACAGTTTGGGTGGGATGGAGAGAGAGAGAGAGAGCAAAAGAAAGAGAGAAAGAGAGAGAATGAGAGACAGGAAGACTGACAGAAGCTGAGAGCGAGAAAAAGAGAGAGAGAGAGAGAGAGAGAGAGAGAGAGAGAGAGAGAGAGAGAGAGAGAGAGAGAGAGAGAGAGAGAGAGAGAGAGAGAGAGAGAGGCAGGCTAAGATAGAAAATGAATCACAGTGAGAAAGAATATAAGAGAGAGACAGGGAAAAAGAGAACGAACGAATGGACTTTATTTTAAAAGGGTAACAAATTCGGCCCTGTCAATCACTCATCTTTCATTCATCAAATGTGCATGTTACATTTACATAGGGGAAAAAAAACATTGTCAAATGGATTTTGTAAGCATAAACAATGCATATTATGCATGGTACATTCACATGGGGAAAAAAAACATTGTCAAATGAAAGTTGTAAACATAAACAGTGCTTATTGCAATGTTGTGAGACACATCCCCCATCCACCCTCACACCTCGCAGCCACCCACACACCCCCCACCCACACATACCTCCACAAACTCACACAGACTCAGGCAAACATACATGCCGCCACACACCCACTGATCCCTCACCCACTAACATTACCCCACCCACACATACATCCCCCACCCATCCCATAACCGACATGCACACCCCCACCCACATATTCTCCACCACCCACCCACACACCCGCAACCACCCAGCAAAACACACATCACAAAACCACACACACATACCCCAATCAACCCACACATCCAGCACCTATCCACACATACATCCCGCAACCTCACAATTTTCCCCACCCACCCACACACATCAGTCAGCCTACACCCACTCACCCACTCAATATCCGCCACCTCTCAACTGCACATCCCCCACATATACACACATCCCCACCCACAAACACATCTCCCCATCTGCCCACACATATCCCCGACCCATAAACACCCAAAACACACACCTCCCACCCACACACACCCCACCCACACACATCTTCCCACAAACACACACATCCTCCAACCATACACTCATCTCTCACACACATCCACCCACTCATGTACTCATCCATCAACCACTCACACCCACACATCACCCACCAGCCCATCAACACATGCATCTCTCATCTACCCTCCCACCCACACACACCACAACCACCCAACCAAACACACATCCCCCATCTTCCCATACATCATTCATCCACCTGCACATCCCATACCTCCCCCTACATCTCCTCTCCCACACAAAACTCCACCCATAAACACATCCCCCCCCCCCACACACACACATCCCACACCTGCATTCCTCATACAACCCCCGCCCACACATCTCTCACACACACACACATCTCCCCACCCACCCACACACCCCCCACCTACAAACATCCTCACCACCCACTCACATTTACCCCATCCACACTCACACACTCGCACCCACACAGACATATCCCATTCACAGACACACACCCCCCCCCCCTCCACACCCATTACACACCCATCACCCACACCCATCACCCACACCCATCCCCCAACCCACACAATCTCCTACACACTGAGAGAGAGAGAGAGAGAGACCGAGAGAGACACAGAGAGAAACAGAGAGTAAGAAAGTGAAAGAGAGAGAAACAGTAATAGAGAAAGATGGAGAGATTGATTGCAAGAGAGACAGACAGAAAGAAGCAGGAACAGACACTGAGACAGAGACAGAAAAACAGACAGTGAGACAGACACAGAGATAGAGGCAGAGACATAGAAACAGACATATAGACAAAGACATAGCAGCACAGACAAAGGGACAGAGACAAATAGACAGACACAGAGGCAGAGATATAGAGACAAAGATATAGAAACAGATGCACAGAGACAAATACATATGGAGAGATATATAGAGACATAAGGATATACAGATAGTGAGACAAAGAGAATGAGAGAGTAGTGCTGCAATGTGATTGACTGAGGTACCTGTGACTTTCATTTGTTGTAATGTGATTATCTACAACCTCCCATATTTTCTAATATGATTACATTTAATTGTAAAAGTTTGCAATGTGATTACATTTAACTGTCATATTTTGTAATGTGATTACATTTAATTGTAAAATTGTGTAAAGTGATTACATTTAATTGTAAAATTGTGTAATGTTATTACATTTAACTCCCATATTTTATCACATGATCACCTTTAACTCCCATATTTTGTCACCTGATTACCTTTAACTCCCATGGCTTGTGGTTTAATGACAGCAACTGTCTGCTCCATGGGGAAGAAGTAAGCTATTTCTTCCTTGGCAGTTTCCTCGCTGTCCGAGCCGTGGATCTGGTTCATGCCACTGGTACCGGGAAACTGAGCTCGCAAACTGGGGGTAGAGATCAGAGATTTAGGAAGGACATTCACACAAGGCCAGAGGACACCCGAGAAGAAAATGGATTGATCAAACTCATTTTACAATGACATGGAATAAGATTATCCAGAGCCACCCATCACACACTGGGATATCAACCCATCAGACACTGGGACATCAACCCATCAGGCACTAGGACATCAACTGTGTTTCACCCCCCCCCCCCCCCCCCAATGCTTAATGATAAAAGTCGATGATGATGGCAGTGATTCATGCATGCCCAGATACTTTTCTTTCTGAATCACATTTTCACTCATTGGACATCATAACTGACTGAAGTTACAAGATTTAGGGAGCTGCAGTGGTGGAGTAGTTAGTACACTTATCTGCTAGTTTAGTAGTCATGTGTGTAAATCCACATGGAGGCAGTTTTTTTTTAAATTAACTGATTCAGTGCCATGGGATGATAAATCACCTTATTCAAACTTCCCAGAACTGGGCTTATAAATCAAAGTATTGTTAAAATGTCAATGCAGCAGTTTTCCCTTACATCCCCCTTCAATTTTACATATAATACAACATGTCTGCTACCATATTAACATATTTTAAGTCATAACTGTGACACAGCACTACTTCCCATTTTCCGCCATCCATTTTTGTTTGGTCCAGACCTACTTGTTGTTTGGTACTGAATCAGTTAAGCTGGCATCCTGGGTCTACTCAGCCTAAACAACCGGTATATGGAAATGTTGTAATAGCAAAAGTGGCACCTTGTATTATTCATTCATTCAGTAGCATGTCCTTTGCAGAACCTCGCTCCCATAACAACCTTCTGGAAAACCTCTCAATCATAAGCAAGATGTCCCGCGTCCGTTACACCCATCTGAAGATCATCCACCACAAACTGCACCCATCTTCTCTTTGGCCTTCCTCTTCCTCTCTTCCAATGCATTTACCCCACCATTATGATGTTTCAAAGGACCAAAATATTTCAATTTTCTTTGTTTTATCATCTTTAATAGCCAATCTTCTCCAATATTCAGCTCCTGAAGTATGGATGCGTGTTCTTTTCTTTACCCAAGATATTCTTAGAAGTCGTCTATCACATTTACATTCAAAGGCATTTATGCACTGTTCAGCTTGTTTAGTAAGTTTCCAGGTCTCACAGGCGTATGTTGCAATGGGAAAGATGCATGCTCTTAAAAATTTTATTTTTGTAGGTCTATCGTTCCACTCCACAATTTATTCAGTTGTTTTAGTCTTTGAGGAGCAATAGATATTCGTCTTTTAATTTCTTTCATTGTGTCTACATTGTTGGTAATCAATAACCCAAGATATTTGCAATTTTCCACCATCTCCAATCTTTCCTCATGAACATATATTTCTTTCTCCATAGTAGTTTTATCTGTATGCACTATCTTTGTTTTTGCTATGTTAAGATATAAGGTGTGATTTTCACTATTCAATTGGCTTGCCCATTGGTCTATTAATATCTGGAAAATCAATGAAAATGAGAATTGTAATTGATTAGTTTATAAGAACACAATCACAAATGATAGAATGGATGTTGCAGCTAGAAAACCTTCATCAGCACACAAACAGCAAACAGACACTGAATCAACTACATAAAACATATACAGAAATGACCTAATTGATGTGTATCTGTCATCTGAATAACATAGAAGACTATAACAATTTGGAGCTACCACCAATTATTCAATATAGGTCAAAGTATGTAACAGGATCATTTAGAAGATTCGGCTTGATTTAATTTTATTGAGACATTTTGTCTGATTCCAATGAAATAAGCTGGTAAAGCTTGAGATCAGAAAGCTACAGACATGAACAAGGACACATCTGCCAGAATAAGTGGACAATTCAGCTCTTGAGCTGACCGGGGCATTAACTTGTCCTGACAACTGGGATTTACTGTCAAAGGCAGAGGAAACCAGGCATGTGGAAGGTAAGGGGAAACACTACACTGTCTTCCAAAGAATAAGTTTACAAGTAGCTTATAGATCTAGAATGGAGGAGTGACATGTACAGAAGCTCCATAACATTTTGGAGTGAATTACTAGACATGACAGCCTCACATAAGATGGAACAGACATCTTTCAAAATATTTTTCAGACATGCAGATGATAGATTCAATAACTGAAAATTCACAACAGCTGCAGTATCTGCCAGTTATAGTCAATATCAAAAGCCAACAACAATATGATCGAGATCAAAGATAATAAAGTAATGATCTTCACAAAATGGCAAGAAATTCAAACATATGATATTCATATACATAATGAAAGACTGAAACAGATATCAGCCTACATTAACCTTAGCCAAACAAGGTCATGGTTAAAAGGTCACAAACTGCTATCTGTCATGGCTGCCTGGCAACATACTGTCTTTCATCATGGTTGCATGGTCACACACTGTCATCTATCATTAGCCACTTTAGTAACTTTTTCTAAATTGCTTTTTAATTATATAACCTGCATAGTTGGATAGCTCTTGAAAAAACAAATCCAACGGTATCTTATTCAAGCTGTAGGTCAATTTTAAGCCTAGATATTAATGTTTGTGTGTAAGTTTATCCTTTAAAAGGGACATATAGAAGAAAAAAGATTTTGACCTTTCACTTTTTGTGACCCTACCTACACACTCACACAACTATCGGTTTACACTGTCGCCAAGGGAGATTAACACAGCGGCCTGTCTAACTCAAGGAAAAATAACTCTGCCGGTTTATATATACACACACACACAGATATATACATCTTCACGTCATCTGTGTGACGTCAGACCACGCGCGAACTGCACGCAGTCTTGTCAGCCAGCTTAGATATATGCATTTTGACAACAGACATTCCGTTGGAAAGATGAAAAATTAACAATGATCTGGTCCATGTAGAGTGATGAAAAATTAAACATACATACAATAATGGGTGTTGAATGTTAACATGCATTCATTATCATTGTAGTCACTCTGAATATTCCATAACAATATTAAATGTTCCTAGCTGGAGTAAAACTGCCATCTCCGGCCATTGAAATAACGCATTATAGCATGCAATCTTCATAACGTCAGTGTGACATTGATTGCCAACTTAAATGGTTGAAAATTACAAAATACACATAAAAATGGATGATAAATCTAATAATGCATAGTGTAATAATGTAATACGTTTCATAAAATGCTACTTACGGGTTTACTTACCACTTAGAATAGACAGCCTGGTTCTCCTATATAACTATATCAAGTAATCAGTGTCTGTTTTAACTCGATCTTGAAATAATCATGGAATTTAACATCATGAGTATGCTTACCGTCCCCATATCGAAGACACAAAAACAAATATCCAAACATAACCGCAAGAAATATTCCGGTAAAATACGGCAAAATGAACCGCAGTACCTATCTATCTTGGTTGCATAGTGACATACTGTCTTCTGCCCTGGTTGCATGGTCTCATACTGTCTTTTGTCATGGTTGCATGGTCTCATACTGTCTTTTGTTATGGTTGCATGGTGACGTATAGTATTTCGCTACCCAGTTGGGAGAAAAGTCTCCTATAGGTGCAAGAGGCTAAGTGGACTGAAGGCTAATACATCCAATTTTGGGGTCTGAACTCATAGCCTTCACAAGGATTCACAACCAGGCAACCAATGATATGTTGTTATTAAAAAAGATATTTACATATCCTTTACAGGACATCACAGTCAACCTCACATGTTTTGGCTGTTTGTGATTTCTTGACAAGTTTACGTTTAGTAGTTTGCCATTGCTTTCTGAACGACCGACACTTTCATCATTTTATAAAATCCAACCCAGAGTGGTCTGCAGCCAATTCACCCTCAGCTGCGTTTTGAACATGTGGCATGTGGGATTATGATTTGCATCTGTAACCCCTTCACCACACAGCCGACATTATAAAGCCAGATGCTAATTCACAGTCTCACCTTTTAGGTGCCTTTTCAATGGCATCATCTATATTTGATGGACCCAGGGCTTCCTTCCAGGCCTTGATAGCTTCATCTTTGGACAGGGTCAGTGCCAGGAAAGGCCCGCTGAAAGCACGATAATATAACAGTTAGTAATATACAGGCAGAAAACAACAGAACAATACTATTCATTAATTTACGGGTCAGTCAAGGACAATGATTAGCAGACGCCATATTCATGTTCTTCTTCTTCTTCCACCTCGCTCTTCCCCTCAACCAACTCACATCAAACATTTTGTCGACTTGTTCAGGATTGGTTGGAATTTATGTCAAGAGTTGTCTACAGGATGAGTTAGTCACCCTCCCACCAACTCTGGCTAGTCACCTTTGACATCATGCATGCTAGGTTCTCCTTTTGTCTACAGGATGAGTTAGTCACCCCCCCCCCCCCCCCCCCCACCCACCAACTCTTGCTAGTCACCTTTACATCATGCATGCTAGGTTCTCCTTTTGTCTACAGGATGAGTTAGTCACCCCCCCCCCCCCCCCCCACCAACTCTTGCTAGTCACCTTTGACATCATGCATGCTAGGTTCTCCTTTTGTCTACAGGATGAGTTAGTCACCCTCCCAACAACTCTCACTAGTCACCTTTGACATCATGCATGCTAGGTTCTCCTTTTGTCTACAGGATGAGTTAGTCACCCCCCCCCCCCCCACCCACCAACTCTTGCTAGTCACCTTTGACATCATGCATGCTAGGTTCTCCTTTTGTCTACAGGATGAGTTAGTCACCCTCCCACCAACTCTCACTAGTCACCTTTGACATCATGCATGCTAGGTTCTCCTTTTGTCTACAGGATGAGTTAGTCACCCTCCCACCAACTCTCACTAGTCACCTTTGACATCATGCATGCTAGGTTCTCCTTTTGTCTACAGGATGAGTTAGTCACCCTCCCACCAACTCTCACTAGTCACCTTTGACATCATGCATGCTAGGTTCTCCTTTTGTCTACAGGATGAGTTAGTCACCCTCCCACCAACTCTCACTAGTCACCTTTGACATCATGCATGCTAGGTTCTCCTTTTGTCTACAGGATGAGTTAGTCACCCTCCCACCAACTCTCACTAGTCACCTTAACATCATGCATGCTAGGTTCTCCTTTTGTCTTGCTCTTCCATGAGACATGTACCCTCAACCAACTCACTCCAGCTGTCCTATCTTTCCTGTCTCCTGCAGCTTCCTCCATGTCCTCCCATATTATTCATCTCTGCCTCAAATCCCTTTCTCTGTGTGTCCTTAGGTCTAGTTAGTTAGTTAGTTGACACATCATCCTCACTGCACATCGAACCATTCAGTCGATAAGTGCTCAGATCCCCTCCTCAGTAAATCCCACAGTGTGTAGCGGCTCACGACACCAGTTCTGTGTTGGTTTATTAATCTTCTTTGGCTTCCTGCATAGTGTTCTAGTCTGGCCATACCTCTTTTAACTTGCTTTCCTCGTAGTTTTCTTTTAACTTGCTGTCAAACTGTTTAACCTTCTCTGTGGGTTCCAGGCAAAGGACTTTCTAGGTAAACTATTCTCAGGTTTTCTCAATGTGTGCCTTTTCCTGCACAACTTCTTTTCTCACTTTTTGATTCACTGGCATGTGTCTAGTTGTCTCCAAGAGCTCCACATTGGTGTCACACCATATGAGTCCTTCTATTCTGTTCAGCCACCAGTGAATGAATGTTTATAGTTTATTACAATCATGTCACCTGTTGTCCATGTTTACGATCCACATAGTAGAACTGATTAACACTCATCATCATCAAGCGCTGTGCCGACTGGTGTAGGCATTCATGACTCTCCACAGATCTCGGCTTTTGGTTTTCTGGATCAACTCTGCCGTTGATATTCCTCCATGCCACCGTCGCAATCCATCCAGCATCATTTCTCTTGGTCTGCCTCTGCCTCTCTTCCCCTCAATCTTTCCAGTTGTCACGATGTTCTCCAGCACTGAGAATATTTAACTAGAGTTAAATAGTCTCAGTTCGGTGCAACTTCTACCAGGTGTTTGTAAAGTCTCACTACACTTTGTCTGTAGAACAAATTTGAAAACATTCATTCTTTCTTCCATTGATAAACCATTCTGTTTGAAGTGCAAAATATTACCCCAGCAGATGACAGCCATTTGCTGCATATTGCTTCCCGATGGACTGTGGAGCATTTTTTTTTAAAATGATGTCATGTACTCCGTTTTCAAATGTATTCTGCATACAAAGTGTAGTGAGACTTTACAAACACCCAGCATTTTATTTTGATTTCCACAAAAGTTCTGGGACTGTAAACCTTCTTTCTGCATCTTGTATTATTATTCTAACATTTCTGTTTCCTCGTCTTTGCCTACATTACTACTTAAATATGTGTAATGTGTATGTGAAAAACCAGCAGTTTCAACTGAAGTACACATCAAACTATACCTAAGCAGTCACAGTTGATACTTTTTAATGGTTTAGATTTAATATCTAAGCAGTCACAGTTGATACTTTTTAATGGCTTAGATTTAATTTCTGAGCCAATATATTATTCTGCAGATTTTCATGAATCTCCTAATAATAAAAGAATTATTGGCTGACTAGCTTCCCTTTGAATTTAATTAAAGAACTACTGGTTGACCTTTGCATTTTATCAAAGAACTATTAGTTGATTGATTGATCTTTGAATCAACTACACAAAGAATTATTGGCTGGTTGAATTACCTTAGAATCAACTAAAGCAAAGCAGGTCCACATGGCCGGATGGGTAAGAACGCGTGTTCTTAAACATCCAGTGTGCTGATGCCGAGGTAAGTGGTTCAACCCCTACACCGGACAGCTGGACTAAAAGGTTGACCTGTCATCCTTGACTTGGAGACGTAAATTACAAGTACCTCTGAAGTCAGAGTGGGTTCACCTGATGGCGAGAGCACTGTTAATAGGGAAAGCTAACCCACACACAAAATTCAGTCCATCACTACTATAAAATAGTGTGTATGGACTACACTTGAGTTCAAAGCGAGCGAGCACAAAAATAAAAAAAAAGCAAAGATAATTCACTGGTTTACCAATGATCAACTAAAGCAGAGATTTTGTGGTTGTTTGGCTGATCTTCACATCAACTAAAGTAAAGAGTGCTATTTACTAATTGGCTGATCTTAGTAGCAATCATAGAGGTCATATCTTAGAGTACAGCATACCACATGTAGCCAAACAGACAATGATGTTTTACAACTTAGATCTTACGAGTAAAATAGACACTATGTTTTTACATTCTAGATAGATCTTGTGAGTAAGATAAGACACTGAGTTTATTGGTCTAAATCTAGTAAGACAATACACTGAGTTTTACTAACCTTGACATGTTTTCCACCAGAGAGTCGAAGTAAGCATACTGTTCATGCTCCTTGTAGAACTCTGAGGCCTGGTCCTTGCTCATCTGGACTTCCTTGTACATGAGGATCTTAAAGCCAGCATCCATAATCTTCTGTAAGACCGCATCTGTAGACATAGACAGCCTCACTGAACATCAACAACCTTTTAGTAAACATAGACTGCCTCACTCTAAATCTAAAATCTCTCAGTAGACACAGTGAGCTTACAGGAAGAAAAATAAGAATAAATACAGGGTGTTTGAAATCAAAAACAGGAAAGATAATATTAGAGGAAGATGCTATAATGAAGAGGTGGAATGAGTATATAAGAGAATTATATGAAGGAGAAAGGGGAGAATTAACAGAAGATAGTAACTTAGAAGGTCCACCTATTCTGAAAGAAGAAGTCGCTGACGCTATGAAACGTATGAAGAAAGGAAAAACAGCTGGGCCAGATGAAATCACAATAGAAGAATTAGAAGTATTGGGAGAATTTGGAGTAGATATATTAACCAAAATGTTGAATGATATTTACAGCAGTGGATATTTACCCAGTGATATGCTGAAATCTTTATTTATAGCTATACCAAAAAGACCAGGAGCAAATTGTGAAGATTTTCGTACAATTAACCTTATAAACCATATCACTAAGCTTCTACTCAGAATCATAATGAGAAGAATCAAAAATAAAATAAAAATGGAAATGAGTGAAGAACAGTATGGATTTGTGGAAGGAAAGGGCACAAAGAATGCAATTTATACATTACGGACACTAATAGAAAGGTCAATAGAGAAACAGAGAGACATATATTTGTGCTTCATAGATTATACTAAGGCATTTGATAAAGTAAAACATGATGAACTGATTAAAATGTTGGAAGATATCAACATTGATGGAAAAGATTTAAGAATAATAAAGAATGTTTACTGGAACCAAGTAGCAGCAATTAAAATGGGAAATAAAGAGGGTAGTTACGAATGGATAAAGCTAGGAGTACGACAAGGGTGTGTCTTGTCACCAGATCTTTTCTCCCTGTATAGCGAAGTAATAATGAGAGAGATCAAAGAGATGCCAGGAATACTAGTTGGAGGTTATAATATAAATAATATACGCTATGCAGATGACACAGTATTGGTGGCGGATAATTCAACAGACCTACAACAATTATTAGACGTTGTAGTAACAGAGAGTGCAAGGAAAGGACTCTCCTTGAATATCAAGAAAGCAGTAACAATGGTAATATCAAAGAAAATGGTGACACCAAAATGTGACATAGAAATAGAAGGGAAAATCCTTAACCAAGTTGATAATTTTAGATACCTAGGGGCATTTATAACATCAGATGGAAGATGTACAACAGAGATTAGGAGTAGAATAGGGCAGGCAAAAGCCGCTTTTCAGAAAATGAAGAGTATCTTATGCAATAAGTCACTATCACTGAATGTAAGAAAGAGAGTGCTGAAATGCTATGTAGAACCAGTTTTGCTGTATGGCAGTGAATCTTGGAACGTAAATGAACAAATTAAGAAGAAATTAGAAGCAACAGAGATGTGGTTCCTGAGACGAATGTTGCGAATTCCTTGGACTGCCAGAGTAACTAACGACGACTGCCTGAAACAGGCTAATGAAACTAGAACATTATATACAACAATAAGACAGAGACAAACATCTTTCTTCGGTCACGTGATGAGAAGAGAGGCATTGGAGAACATTGTAACAACTGGAAAGATCGAGGGGAAGAGAGGCAGAGGTAGACCAAGAGAAGTGATGCTGGATGGATTGAGACGGTGGCATGGAGGAATATCAGCACCAGAGTTGATCCAGAAAACCAAAGACCGAGATCTATGGAGAGCCATGAACGCCTACGCCAGCCGGCACGGCACTTGATGATGATGATGAGACACAGACAGCCTCACTGAACATCTAACATCTCTCTGTAGTCATACACAGCCTCACTCTACATCTAACATCTCTCAGTAGACATAGACAGCCTCACTCTACATCTAAAATCCCACAGTAAACATAAACTGTTTCCCTCTACATCTAAAATCTCTCAGTAGATATAGACTATCTCACTGTACATCTAAATGTAGACATAGACTGTTTCACTGTACATCTAAAAGTAGACTTAGACGGTCTCACTGTACATCTAAAATCTCTCAGCTGAATTTATTGTCTCTCTCTCTCTCTCTCTCTCTCTCTCTCTCTCTCTCTCTCTCTCTCTCTCTCTCTCTCTCTCTCCATAAAACCAATGCTTTAATACTGTGGTTTGTATTGTGAATTTCATATTCAGACAAATGGCAGACGGCCATTGCTGAACTAGTTACTTGTGCAGTAATGTGTGTACATCTACTGGTTTTCTAGTGACTGACGCTTCCATCAACGATGAACTGTAATTTTAGTGCCTGATTGTTGTGTTGGCATTCTGGCAGAGGCCTTATGCATGTATGCTTCTGTATGCTGTTGATTTGGAGTCTCCATGGCAATGTGATCAAGCCATCCGACTCAGGCTCCAAAGGTTGTTGGTTCGATTCTGGGCAGCGTCCTCGGGTTCACGAGTGCATTTTTCAGAGACTCCTGAGGGTCATCACTGGAGCTATGGAGTTCGTGTTTCATGTGACACTTTCTGCATTGTGGAAAGAGACTGAGCCATGTGGGATAAAACCCTGGTATAATGAAGTGGACCCTGTCGACTTATAAGCGACTTTTTATGCTGTTGGTTTATTAGGACTACTATCTGTTCACTTTTCACACCAGGCATTAGGTGCATTTTGTGTGCTATTCACTGGCACAGAAATAGAGCATTATGGGGTGATCCTTTGCCGTATAGTTGGAACAGCAACTAACGACTAACTAGTGTACTCACTTTTCTTGGTGGCGTAAACCTCTGGTCTAATGATGGCCAAAGTCCACTGAATGTTCTCCCTCTTCTGCTTGAAGGTGGGCAGCTGGTAATTTGGAAAGAAGAGAGCCAGCTCCCTGAAGAAACATATAAACTACTGTAGAGCTGAACAACACCTTTTTGATAGCCAAATATACAATGATGTAGAGCTGAACAATGCAGTTTTGATAGCCAAATATACAATGATGTAGAGCTGAACAACACAGTTTTGATAGCCAAATATACAATGATATAGAGCTGAACAATGCAGTATTGATAGCCAAAAATGCAAAAGATCTACAATGAATGAATCCCCAAAATTCAAGAAGTAGATGGTAAGCTTTCCTAGTAACAAGAAACAAAATGGACGTTGCAGCCAAAGCTTTCATCAGTACACAAACAACAAACACGAAGATACAACTAGATGACAAACTCTACACCAAATTATATATATCCAAGTTACTCATCTGCTTCCTTGTTGTGAAATCCATGTTTATGATTCCAACAAAGTGACTGAACCAGAAAAATATCTACAACAACTTTTGGACATTGAAGTATTGGAGAGTGCATAGAAGAACTTTCCTTGAATGTCAAGAAAACACAAGCAACAGCTATTTCAAACACAGAGATGACACGTAAATGTGAGATAACTATAGACGGTAACATGCTTATTAAAATACCCAGGAGCAATTATGACATCAGATAGAAGATGCACAACAGAGATGAAGAACAGAATAGGTCAAGCAAAAGTTGCATTTCAGAAAATAAAATAAAGTTATGCAATAAGCCACTATGTCAGAAAGGGAGTATAAAAGTGTTACTTAGAACCTGTTTTGTTGTATGGCAGTGCATCATGGAACATCAATGAACAAATTAAGAAGAACTTGGAAGCAATGGTGAGAAGCAATGGTGATGTGGTTCCTGACAGAAATGTTGCAAAACCTTGGACTGCCAGAGTAACCAATAATGATTGTTTGGATCAAACATTGTACACAATCAAATAAACTAGTAGTGTAATGTCAATTTCCATTTATTGAGCATTGCAATTGTGGAAGATGCCATGAAAAACAAAATAAATAACCAGATGACCCTAATATGGCGATATTTAATCCTTCTGTCCAAATGGGTTGTCACAGGTGATGATATATTATCCTTCGACACTGTCTCAGTTCAGATAAATGTTGTCTGGTGAAAAGACATAAACATCTGGGGGGAAAAATCTGAGTGGAGTTGTATGGAGAAAGCAGAAAACAGAAAGCCTACAATGTTGATGGTTTCAAGGGGAGATAATTGACACATGACAGCCACAAGGGCGGGGCATCTGACTTATGGTAGACAGGCAGTTTGAGAGACTTTTAAGGGGAAACAAATTCTGCATGATGATGATGATGATGACGATGATGACAATAACGATTATGATTATGACGACGACGATGATTATGATGATGATGAGATTAACGTTCCATTGATTATAAATCATTTGGGTAGATTAACACAGGTCATTGGTTATACAACATTTGAGTAGATTAACAGGGGTTAAGGGTTAAAGACGAAATGGATTGGAGAACTTAGTGACAACTGGCAAAATCGAAGGGAACAGACCAAGAGGAAGACCGAGAGGAAAATATCTGGATGGCTTTGCCACATGGCATAGACGAGACAGGAACACTGAGCTGATCCACGACTCTGGTGATCGAGTGAAATGGCGAGTCATGACCGCCCACGCTTTCCGGCATGGCACATGATTGATTGATTGAAGGGTTAAATATCACTTCTGTAGATTAACATAGGTCATTGGTTATATATCATTTGGGTAGATTAATAGAGGTCACAGGTCAAGTACCATCCACATAAATTAACTGAGGCTGAAGGATAAGTATCTATATGGTAAATGAGCAGAACAAAACATAAGATAGGTTAAATATCCAAAAAGTAAATCATTCATTCATTCATTCATTCCTTTGTTCATTCATTTATTCACTCACTCATTCAATTATTCATATTCACTCACTTATTCGTTCACTCACTCACTCCCTCATTCATTCATTTATTCACTCCCTCATTCAATTATTCATTCACTCACTCATTGATTCACTCACTCATTCCCTCATTCATTCATTTATTCACTCCCTCATTCAATTATTTATTCACTCATTCATTCATTCACTCTCACTTATTCATTAATTAATTAATTCATCCATTCATGCATACATTTACTCTCTCACTCACTCATTCATTCACTCACTCACTCATTAATCCATTCATTCATTCACTCGCTCAGCCATTCATTCACTTGCTCATTCATTCATTCATTCGTTCATTCATTTATTCATTCATTCATCCATTCACTTATTAATTCATTAACTCGCACGCTCATTCATGTATTAATTCATTCACTCATCCATTTACATGTAGTCATTCTTCCTGTGTTGAGAGGTATAGAGTGGTCTGACACTTCAGTATGATATTATTATGATGAGGATGCTGATAAATATGTTGATGGCTTTGGTGATGAGAAGAAGGGGTGGGGTTGGGGGGTGAGGGGGGATGGCTGAGGGTGAAGATAATAGTTGCAATGATGATAATGATGTAATCATACTTGGCTGCGGCATCCTTTGTTGCAGATCCATGTAATGCATTCATGAAGCCAGCATCTCCAAACTTGGCTCGAAGACTGTGGACAGGAAGGGAAAACATGGCAAAACCAGATTCAACAAACTCACATACAAGTATCTCTCTACAGAAGTTCCCAGTGAAACTGAATTAGTCTATTCAGTTGTGGGTACTGTAGCAGTGGAATGGCTTGTCTATGGGCGGGCAGTCATGATTGTTTTTTTTTGGCGTTCGCCCACTTTTGAACTCAAGCGTAGTCCATACATGTGCTACTACTTCTAGTGCACTGGAATGATTTTTGCGTGTGAATTAGCTTTACCAATTACCAGTGAATTCAGAGGTACTTGTAATTTACGTCCCCAAGTCAAGGACGAGAAGTCAATATTTTAGTCCAAATGACCAGTGTAGGGGTTGAACCCACTACCTCGGCATCAGCACACCAGCAGTTTAAGAGCCAGCGGTCTTATCCATTCAGCCTGCTGGCCTCCTGGCAGTCATGTGTTCCAGTGTCCACCAGGGCAGACGTTTTAACTGACCAGGGATCCCTGGTGCACTCAGCCTCAAATGGGATGTCTTAGGAAGAGAAATTGTCCGGCATCTTATTGACCACATCAGCCATTTTGTGTGCAATAAGTCACTCTTCTTGAACATTAGAACAAAAAGAGTTCACATGTGTTACATAGAACTAGTTTTAACATACAGCTGTGAATCCTGGAAAATTAGTACACAGGCGAAAAATCCCTGGAAGCCTTGGAGATTTGGTTTTATAGAAGAATGCTGAAAATTCATTGGACAGCCAAAATGAGCAATCTGGACATTTTAAGGGAAGCAAAGTCGCAAAGACAAATTATTCTTATCAAACACCAGAAAGAGGCAGTCATAAATTTTTGGCCACGTTATGAGAAGACAAAAATACTGGAACATGTTGTGACAACCAGTATTATTTTTGGAAAGAGAGATAGAGGAAAACAGCCTATGAAAGTTCTAGACAGTCTTGCATCATGGCATGGAAGGGAGTCAACAGATGAATTTATCCATGCCGTTGGAGATCGCAGTTTGTAGAGAGGCATGATCGCCCACGCCTGCTGGCTAGGCACTGGATGATAATGATGACATCACCTATCAAGAGCTGATTGACCTATACAAACATGGGACTAGCACTAAAAATAGCCACACACCTCAAGGTGTGTAACAAGGGTCAATTATCAGTTTTGTCATTTTGGAAGGAAAGTCACGAATGGCAGATGCCAGTCCCTGTCAAGGCTGAGATGACATGAACATCAAGGAAACGAGCTTAACAGTTCAACTCTAGTCTTCCAGGGGTTTCAACCTACCTAACCAACACTATCCCCACCAACCAACCAAACCCTCTACCCATCACCAACAATTGAATTAACCAACCAGACAACTAACCAGTCAAACAACCAACCAAACAACCAATCAACAATGGCTACCTTTATCAGAGCAATTCTTGTTCTAACCTTTCAAGGCATCTTTCTCATAACCACACACACGGTGTTGTTGAACCACACACATGTCAAGTCCATAACCAAGAAACAGATGAGTAACATTTATATATATATATATATTCATTCATTCAGTTGCAGAACCTCTCTACCATGACATCCTTCCGGAAAACTTCTCGGGCAAGATGTCCCGTGTCCGATACACCCATCTGGAGATCATCTGCCACATCCTGCACCCATCTTCTCTTTGGCCTTTCTCCTCCTCTCATCACGGGCATATACCCCTCCATTACTATTCTCCCCAAACTTTCATGACGTTTCAAGTGACCAGAATATTTAAATTGTCTTTGTTGTATCGTCTTTAGTAGCCAACCTTCTTCAATTTTCAGATCTTGTCAAATGGATTTTTTCTTGTTCTATATCCAAGATATTCATAAAACCCATCTATAACAATTATATTCAAAGGCATTTATGCGCTGTTCAGCTTGTTTAGTAAGTGTCCAGGTCTCATAGGTGTATGTTGCAATGGGAAAGATGCATGCTTTTAAAAATCAAATTTTTGTAGCTATCCATCCATCATCCATCATTTGCCATGCCGGAAAGCATGGGTGGTCAGGACTCGCCATTTCCCTCGATCACCAGAGCCATGGATCAGCTCAGTGTTCCTGTCTCAACCATGCCATGTGGCCAAGCCATCCAGGTATTTACTTCTCGGTCTTCCCCTTGGTCTGTTCCCTTCGATTTTACTAGTTATCAACAAGTTCTCAAATTTATTTCTTCTCATAACATGTCCAAAAAAGTCTTGACTGTCTACGTCTCATTTCTCTAATCAATTTACAATTTTCATTTGTTTCCAGTAGTACTTGGTCATTTTGTTTCTGTCTGTCCATGGAATTCTTTGCATTCTCCTCAGAAACCACATTTCTATAGCCATCAGATGTTTTTCAGCTTGACTGCTCATTGTCCAAGTTTTACATCTATACAAAAGTACAGGCTCTATGTAGCACCTCAACACTCTTTTTCTCATTTCAATTGACATCTTTTTATTGATCAGTATGTATTTCATCTGACTAAAGGCTACTTTCGCCATGGCAATTCTTGTTCTAATCTCTTCAAGGCATCTCCCATCAGATGTTATGACTGTTGCGAGATAATTGTATCGATTCACTTGTTGAAGAATATTCCCATTTACTTGTATATTAAATTGTGGTGCTTCTTTCTTCCTAGTGACGACCATAATCTGTGTCTTTTTACAATTTAATTCTAACCCCATTTGTTCACTGTGTGCAACAACCACATCTACTAATTGTTGCAGATCCTGCTCATTGTCTGCAAATCAATACTGTATCATCTGCATATCTAATGCTATTGATGTTTCATCCTCCAATGATGATTCTATTTAACGTCTTTTTCCGTAATCCTGTATATTCTCGCGAGTAACTGCGTTAGATTCGGTAGCGGATCGCGCCGCGTTTTTTACTTAGGGGGTATGTGAGCTGGTCGCTCAGAAAACAGTGGCAAACTACTGAGCATAATCTAGCCTAGTACATCAACAGCAGCTGCAAAATGCTGATGTTGACTGCAACTTCTTGTAAGGGATACGCAATATTTAAATACAAAAAAAACCTTTTCATGTATTTGTTCATGTAGTTGTATCAGTGTGTTTTTGTTGTTTGTGTGCCAGCAAAGGTTTTCGCTGCAGCGTCCATTTTATCACTTGTGATGGTGTTTTGGTCGAGCTGGCCAATTATATTTCTCGGTTATGTTGATTCAGCGACTGCACCTTCCTTATATAGGATCCCAATCTAGATCACAAGCTTGTGAAATAACTATTCCCTGGACAATACAGCACCAAGCATACTTCATTCAACCCTGCCATGGAAACACAGTTCTGTTTCCCATTTTACTCAAACATGAAACCCTTCCATCATGTTACTTGAGTTCCAGTTTATTTGTTTCCACCTTGAAGACGTAAAGAGGTTTCCATGTTCACCTCAAGAGCTATGCCAATGCTAGCGCAGCTACTGGTATGGTTTCCAATGTCAGACAGGTCAAGGGATAGGGACCAGATAAAGACACAAATCTGCTGCCTTGTAGGTAGACTGGGGGAAGTCAAAGGCTAGTGAAAGCAAATCCAAATACATGCTAATTGAAGGTTTCACAAAACAGTGCTCATTTATGATGTCAGTTTACCTGGATGGTGCCTCCTCCTTGGCCTGCTCCATGTTGAAAGGTCCCAACAACTCCTTCCAGTCTTTAACACTTGTCAGGCCTGTCTCCCCAAAAGTTAGCAGCAGAATATATGATGGCCCACTGCTGATGTATCTAATGAGGTCATCAAAATAGGACTGAAACAGTTGTAAAAAAATTATGTAATAACAGACGATGGCAGACAAAAAAACCGAGATAAATCAAAAAAAGAATAGGAATAGCTAAATATGTTTTCAGTAGTATGAAATCAGTATTCACATCTAGAGAGAGAAATGAGAACTGTCAAATGTTACGTATGTTCAACAATGCTGTATGGCATGGAAACCTGGACAATGAACAAGCAAATAGAAAGTCAAATAGAGGCCATAGAGATGTGGATATACAGAAGAATATGTCATATTTCATTAAAATAAGAATAATCAAATACAGAGGTTCTAGAAAAATTGGGAATGAAAAGAGAGCTGATGAAAGAAATAAAAACGCAAGTGAAATATTTCGGCCACATTAAAAGACAAAATACTCTTATCAAAAGCATAGTGGAGGGTAAGGTTGAAGGCAAGCAAGCAAAAGGTAGACAACGATACAAGTGGGAAGATAACATCAAGAGATGGACAAACAGCAATCTGACAGAATGTACAATCAAGGCGAGAGACAGACAGTGTTGGAGTTCCATTGCAGCAACCTTTTTGTGGAGACAGCACCTGACTGATTTATTGATAGTTGTCAAATGTTACACAAAAATTGTACAAACTACCACTATTTCATACACACAGTTCATCATCATCATCACAATCATCATTATCATCATGTAAACAATCAGAAAACCCAAGTTAGCTTTATAAAATAACAATACAAAAACAGAGGATGTTGCAGCAATGTGTCTTCATCAGCAATTAAAAATAAGAAACAAATCCAACAGAGCATGCACGTATCCACCCACCCACACACACTCACACACAACACACATATATAAATGAGCATTTCTTGTCCATGTAGTCTGCTCATAGTGCATTTTTAACTTTGCTTCACATGAGTGATGTATTGAATTATAAACCACATCAGTTCATTATCAAATGCACACCAGTTGTGTCTGTACTCTGACTGGCCATTCAGCAACAAGTCTCTCATTCTAGCTGACAATCTAACTAGGGCTTATTTTGTGGTTAGGTGTTATATTAAAAGCATCCTAAAAATCGTGCTAGAGCTTATTTTGGAGGTAGGTCTTAATTTCAGGGAAACATGGTAGTATTTACATGAATCACATCCAATCATTATCAAGTGCGCGCCAATGGCGTCTGTACTCCGACTGGCCATTCGGCGGTAAGTCTCATTCTAGCTGACGATCTTAACTAGGGTTTATTTTAGGGGTGGATCTTATATTAAAAGCATACTGAAAAATCATGCTAGGGGTTATTTGGGGGTAGATCTTAATTTTGGGGAAACATGGTAGTACTTACAGGCTAATCATTGCAGTAGTTTCGGGTTATCATAGTATTGCCAGGCTAACCATAACAGTTTTTCCAGGAAAACCATAACATTATTTCCAGACTAACTATGATTACAGTGTTTCCAGGCTAACTATGATGGTATTTCCAGGCTAACTATGACAGTATTTCCAGATTAAATATGACAGTATTACCAGACTAAATATGACAGTATTGTCAGGCTAACTATGATAGTATTTTCAGGCTAACTATGGCAGTATTTCCAGGTTAAATATAACAGTATTTCAAGGTTAAATATAACAGTATTTTCAGGCTAACTATAACAGTATTTCCATAGCAATCATTACAGCATTTCCCGGCCAAACATTAAAGTGCTTCTATAGACAAGAGACCTGCCTAATGGAGCCAATCTGTGGGTAGACTATATTTTTGTACACTCCTTTGATTTATTGTTGCCAGCAGATTTGAGCATCTGAAGCATGTTTAGTTGGGGGTTTTAACATGCAAAAGAAGAATACTTTTTTTTGTTAGCTCACTTTGAACCCAAGCATGGACCTTACAATTGTTACTACTTCTAGTGCATTGGACTGACTTTTGCATGTTGATTAGCTTTCCCTATTACCAGTGTCAGACTTCTGAGGTACTTGTAATTTATGTCCCCAAGTCAAAGACAAGAAGTCAACATTTTAATCCAAATGACCAGTGTTAACCTGCTAAAACTGGTCCTGTTATTCTTTTTGCACTTATCTAAGAAGGATTGGCACCAAATCTGCTACAGACAGTTGAATGTTTAATGCTTGTTATTAACTCAATTATGATCCAATGTTATTGTTTTAACATGATACTGAAAATGTTAAAAATCAAATAACTATACATAAGTAGTGTCTCTCAGTCTCTCTAGCGTACAGTTACCTCATCTTCGTGACTTGAGTAAATGACCAAAGCTTCATCTTGAGTGATGTCCCTTTCTTGTTCTGCCAGGATGGTTATCTCATTTGCTTTAATCTGGCCAACAAATGTGAATACAAAATACACAACATCAGTTTTCAACACCCCTGTGTTTGTTTAGTTATCCCTGTCAGGATGCTTCTTGCACCCCTGTATTTGTTTAGTTATCCCTGTCAGGATGCTTCTTGCACCCCAGTGTTTGTTTAGTTATCCCCAATGCTTCCTGTACGTTTCCAGTACATTTGAACATGTTATGAGGAACAGTTCTAAGTTGAGTTGAGCCAAGAATTGACACCACAACACTTTGGATATTCCCATATGCACTCCATCCTCATGCTCAAGAACAACTCAAAAGTTATCATAAAAAGATGATCAGTGTCAATGTCACTCATGTATGCACAGCTGCTGATCCACAAACATAGTCTAATAGGAGCAAGGGAACTCCCACTTGTCTCTAGCTTTACCTCAATAACACAATCTCACTTCAACCTTTTATGAAATGTCACATTACATCATTAACAATTTCTCACACCTCACATCATTA
Organism: Cepaea hortensis; assembly: GCA_963921405.1. Lineage (NCBI taxonomy): Eukaryota > Metazoa > Mollusca > Gastropoda > Stylommatophora > Helicidae > Cepaea > Cepaea hortensis. The sequence goes on from OY992879.1 coordinate 63,060,440, forward strand.
ACAATCTCTCACACCTCACATCATTAACAATCTTTCACACCTCACATCATTAACAATCTCTCACACCTCACATCATTAATAATCTCTTACACCTCACATCATTAATAATCTCTCACACCTCACATCATTAACAACTTCTCACACCTCACATCATTAATAATCTCTCACACCTCACATCATTAACAATTTCTCACACCTCACATCATTAACAATTTCTCACACCTCACATCATTAACAATTTCTCACATCTCACATCATTAACAATCTCTTACACCTCACATCATTAATAATCTCTCACACCTCACATCATTAACAATCTCTTACACCTCACATCATTAACAATCTCTTACACCTCACATCATTAACAATCTCTTACACCTCACATCATTAACAATTTCTCACATCTCACATCATTAACAATCTCTTACACCTCACATCATTAACAATTTCTCACACCTCACATCATTAATAATCTCTCACACCTCACATCATTAACAATCTCTCACACCTCACATCATTAATAATCTCTCACACATCACATCATTAATAATCTCTCACACCTCACATCATTAACAATCTCTCACACCTCACATCATTAACAATCTCTCACACCTCACATCATTAATAATCTCTCACACATCACATCATTAATAATCTCTCACACCTCACATCATTAACAATCTCTCACACCTCACATCATTAACAATTTCTCACACATCACATCATTAATAATCTTTCACACATCACATCATTAACAATCTCTCACACCTCACATAATTAACAATCTCTCACACCTCACATCATTAACAATCTCTCACACATCACATCATTAATTAACAATCTTTCACACCTCACTAACAATCCCTCACTTCACCTCAATAAATGTTCCTACCTCAGCAATGATGTCATCAGTCTTGTTCTGAGCCACAGCATCTGGCTTGATGATGGCAACTGTAAATCCTATCGGCTCTGAGAGAAGAATGAGACAGACATATAAGTGTAGCAAGCATGTCAGAGAATAGTGAAAAAGACACACAACTGTAGCAAGCATGCCAGAGAAAAATCAGACACACAACTATACCAAGCACATCAGAAAAGAATCAGGCAGACATACAACTAAGCCATGGACATCAATGCAGATTAATTGCTTTGTTTTAATAAAATTTTCATTACAACCGACTCCTAGCTCCTTCATTGCCAGGAAATTTCACAGCAGATATCCAAATGGAGAGAACCCACTATTAACAAATCATTAGCCTATTATTCTCAATGAGGCATGGATACAGTTTTCAGGTTTCATGTTTTCGGTGTGTCTCAAGGTTTCTGTCTCAATTACAGATTGACTGGGTGGGGTATTGGTGCAGGATAAGGCAGTTGTGGCCGGGACACTTTGGAATTGTGTGTATAGTACAGAAGCACAGATAGATCATCACAGCCTGGTGACAATGGTGCTGCAGGGAGTGACCAGGGGATCTGGTCGACACTCAGGACTCCGAGGAAAGGCCAGACACACAGATTATCAGACTGCTACTAATACCATTAGTATTAGGACTAATTGCTGGCTGTTGAAGATGAGGACAGAACACATATGGGAATGTCACAATTTCTGTGATGTCAGCTCTTGACTCAGTTCTCTAATTCAACTCTACACAACTGAACTCAATTCAACTCTACACAACTCAACTAAACTCAACAAATAGATAATTACAAGAGCACACTTTGATATTCTCTACAAGATTTCTTACACAAATGGACAATAATTGTTGACTGACCAAAGTAACTAACGACGATTGCCTGAAAAAGGCTAATGAATCTAGAACATTATATGCAACAATAAGAATGAGGCACACAGCTTTCTTTGGTCACGTGATGAGAAGAGAGGCATTGAAGAAGATCGTGACAACTGGAAAGATCGAGGGGAAGAGAGGCAGAAGCAGACCAAGAGAAATTATGCTGTATGGACTGAGATGGTGGCATGGAGGAATATCAGCAGCAAAGTTGATTCAGAACACCAAAGACCAAGATATGTGGAGAGACATGAACACCTACGCCAGCTGGCATGGCACTTGATGATGATGATGATGATGATGACCAGTTAAAACTCATCTTATGATCCAGATGGACCAAGTGCTATTTAGTTCCCCTCAATTACAGGCATTTTTTTTCCCTTTTACATCACTGAATAATATTTAAATTATGAACAGAATTCTTTTGTCTTCATCTTGTCTATTTAGAGAAATAAATCCTGGCCATCTATGACAGTTGACAGATTCACTGCCAGTCTGCCAAATAGGCATGTACATGTGACTATTCATTCTTCTACCCTTTAACCTCCATTGCAGCATAGGTCTTCAATCAAGTCCCATGGCCAGTAACTAGTACAAGTTGCGGACTGTTGAGTTGGCAATATGGCAGCGGCCTTATGTTTATATGCCTGTGCGTGCTGTTGGTTTGTCAGGGACTGCTGGCTGTTCCACTTTTCACATGGGACAGTGAGGAACATTTTGTGTGATATTCAGTGACATAGGAATGGAGCATGACTCATTACTATGAAGTTAGAACCTTGACTAACTAACTAACAAGTAGGCATACAGCACTACAATTATTAAATGTGTTTGCAGTAGGTTATACATCTAATAGCTTTTATTCTCTCACTCACTCACTCGCACGCATGCACATGCACGCACGCACATGCACATGCATGCACACACACACACACAAGAACTTAAAAAACTAAACTGGCAAATGGAAACTTAGATCAGCATAAACTGTGAAATATTAACAGGCAACAGAAACCAGGGAATGCAGAACAAATAAATACATATGTCTGAACATACTTGTCTCGTATTTAGCAGCTGTAGAATAGTCAAACCACATAATCAGTATTATACCGTTTGATATACAAATGTAATTAAAACATATATATATATATATATATTGCACAAATAAAGATGGAGAAGTTTTTAAACACTAAACATAAAATGATGAGTATTCAAGAATCATTGCTGGAGGACATAACTTGAATATAAGGTGGAAGTAATTCTTTTGTATATGACTGACACCTTAAGGTCTTGACAGATGATAGTTTGTAAAATGAAGTTATACCTCTCCATAACACAAAGCTTGGGCTGAATTCAGAGACCATGTGTTGCCCATGCAGCATGATCCCACTCTCAGCCTGCCTAGTTTACTCCAGAGGAAAGGTAACACCAGTCAGTCTGGAACAAGGCAAGCTGCATAAGCTGCCGCATCAGCAAAGAAATGCTTTAACTGTCCACCTTTTGGAGCTTCCATCCTAGACCAGCTGCTGACCAAGGCTTAGGGCCTGGTCTGCCCTGCCATGGCATTTAGTCTTCAGGTTGCATTTCCTTGCACTAGGGTAAGGTTTGTACCCTTGCAATTGTGCTCCTCTGCTTGAAGCAATTGGCATAATGTTGGATGTCGGGTTTGGTGAGCGCCGCCCAACATTCAGTGCTAACATAAAGCAGGTAGTGTCATCTACTGTCATATGATAGCTCAGTCATATCTGACTAAGACCTGACTGTCTATTGTATATACTGCCATAGTAATCCTATTGTATATACTGCCATAGTAATCCTATTGTATATACTGTTATAGTAATCCTATTGTATATACTGTCATAGTAATCCTATTGTATATATTGCCATAGTAATCCTATTGTATATACTGTTGTAGTAATCCTATTGTATATACTGTCACAGTAATCCTATTGTATATACTGCCATAGTAATCCTGTTGTATATACTGACATAGTAATCCTATTGTATATACTGTCATAGTAATCCTATTGTATATACTGTCATAGTAATCTTATTGTATATACTGTCACAGTAATCCTATTGTATATACTGTCATAGTAATCTTATTGTATATACTGTCATAGTAATCAACTAGAATATACTGTCATAGTAATCAACTAGAATATACTGTCATAGTAATCCTATTGTATATACTGTCATAGTAATCATATTGTATATATTGTCATAGTAATCTTATTGTATATACTGTCATAGTAATCCTATTGTATATACTGTCATAGTAGTCCTATTGTATATACTGTCATAGTAATCTTATTGTATATACTGTCATAGTAATCCTATTGTATATACTGTCATGGGAATCAACTAGAATATACTGTCATAATCCTATTGTATATACTGTCATAGTAATAATATTGTATATACTGTCATAGTAATCCTATTGTATATACTGTTATAGTAATCCTATTGTATATACTGTCGTAGTAATACTATTGTATATACTGTTATAGTAATCCTATTGTATATACTATTGTAGTAATCCTATTGTATATACTGTCGTAGTAATCCTATTGTATATACTGTCATAGTAATCCTATTGTATATACTGTCATAGTAATCCTATTGTATATACTGTCATAGTAATCAACTAGAATATACTGTTATAGTAATCCTATTGTATATACTGTTATAGTAATCCTATTGTATATACTGTTGTAGTAATCCTACTGTATATACTGTCATAGTAATCCTACTGTATATACTGTCGTAGTAATCCTATTGCATATACTGTCATAGTAATCCTATTGTATATACTGTCATAGTAATCCTATTGTATATACTGTTGTAGTAATCCTATTGTATATACTGTCATAGTAATCCTATTGTATATACTGTCATAGTAATCCTATTGTATATACTGTCATAGTAATCCTATTGTATATACTGTTGTAGTAGCCTTATTGTATATACTGTCATAGTAACCCTATTGTATATACTGTCATAGTAATCCTATTGTATATACTGTCATAGTAATCCTATTTTATATACTGTTGTAGTAATCCTATTGTATATACTGTTGTAGTAATCCTATTGTATATACTGTCACAGCTTGCCTGCCCATTCAGTGATCATCTATTTGCATTCACATCAAGGCAGATGTTTACAATTCACCTAACTTTCAGATGGACAGCAGCAGAATACAGGTACCAGCATGTTTCTTGGAAAGACAAAGGAGAACTTTCTTGGACCAGTAAAGGCAGCCGGTGTGGTACTGATAATGCCATCCCTTGAGTGCCAATTGATTTAATAAATTATGAGGCTAGCATCAAATGTCATATACCCCTCTAGAACTGACATAATGAGGCTGTGTGCAAGATCTCCGCACAATGAGATACAATGAGTGACAAAACACATGTATTTTATTTGAAAGGATTCATTACACTACATTATTTTATGTTGAACTGTTTTTTTGTAGTATGTACCCATTGCTTTACTGTGAGATATGCCAGGCAATATATTGTGCAATCTATTGTTTCATTATGTCATGCTGGTAAGCATGGGTGGTTATGTTTTGCCATCTTACATAATCACTGAAGTCGTAGATCAGCTCTGAATATATTGTTTGCATTGCCATTATTCAGATAAGATTTTAAATTAGACATGCTCTTTAAATTTTTCAGCCATAAGTTTCCAGCCACAAATTTCTAGCCATATATTTTCTTATGTGACAGGAAGAGAACTGGAGTCAGCACCTCATATCTTTTTCTTCATGTTCTTTCTCTCTTCCTCCCTTTACCTCCGTGAAGTGTTCGGGGGAGACGTAAAGTTCTTTATGCACTCTTTCTAATGCTCCTTGTTGGTATTCATTTCTCTAAGGTTGTTCTTGACACGATCACTCCATCTTTTACGTGGTCTTTCCCTTGCTCTGTATCCATTATATTTCTTCAATGTCGCTTTGTGTGGAGATGGTACCAGGGCATTCTTGTGAGGTGGCTAAATCATTTACTTTATTGTTCCTTAATTAAGTGCATAACTGGTTTCAGACCTAGTGGTCTTCTGATTCATATCAAGGCCCAAAACCCATGACAGTTTGTGCTGTGGGACTACATTTTACTGTACCTAATCTTAAACAATGTTTGAGCCATTATTTTCAAGAATGCATAATCTTACCACTGACTCCAAGAGTATATAAGTCAGATCGATATGTGCTGATCTAGAAGGCAATGACTTGAATCTCTGGGGAGGTCAAGACTGACTAATATCTGGTTCATATTTGTGCCAGGTCATGCGAGTGTAAGAGGAAATGGATGAGCAGTTAGGCTTGAGGGAATGCTACTGTTGGAAGTGGCTGAGTAGTGGACCAGGCTGATATCCTGAATACCCTGAGGGGAGCTGGGGGGGGGGGGCAAGAGGAGTAAATGACTTAAGGGGTGAATGAGATTCTGCATCTATGACCAGACTGCCAGAACATCAAGTCAAATGGGGTCAAGGTAGTGCCACGTGGGAAATAATCAATCAACAGAACTGGTGTCGTGAGTTGCTACAAGCTGGGGGAGATACTGGGGATAGGATCTGAGCAATTATGAACAAATAGTTCACTGTGCAGTGAGGATGATCTAGTGGATAACTAACTAGCTAACTAACTGACTGACTAACTAGCTAACAAACTAACTAAATAAATAGCTAAATAACTAAACAACTAACTAACTAACTAAATTTAAAAAAAAAACTAACTAAATAACCAAATAACTAGCTACCTAGTTAGTTTACTAAATGAAAAACAAAACTAACTACATAAAAACTAACTAGCTGACTAAATAACTAAATAAAAAAAACTAACAAACTAACTATATAACTAGCTAGCTAGTTAACTAACTAAATACAAAATTAATTAACTCACTCACTATCAAAATCTGCTAATATTTTAGCCAGAAGTGTCTAAGCCTACATAGCCAGGTAATCCCTCAGTCATACAATTCAAAGGTCAACATAAATTTCTAATCTCTTAGCCATAAGTTTAAAGACAGAATCCTATGGTGAACTGACCTTCGGCTATTCTCAAGGCCTCCTCTTCGGCAAGTCTTTCAATAAGCTTCTCCTGTTCACGGGTAATAACAGGGTCCTTGACCTGCCACGAACAAGACAATGTTTTAAAAATAATGTAGCACTGAGTAAATCCCACCCTGGTATAGTACAAGCCATTCTAGTGATTAATATCTAGAGGACCTGACAGGACAAGAGCACAAAGCTGATCCAAGACTGGTGACTGTGATATGGTGAACCCAATCACCCATGCCTACCTGCACAAGATAATAATGTACTACAGTGGCAAGTGTACTGGCTTACTGATATTTGCATCTAGGTTCAAATCTCAGCAGTTTCTGTTCTTCAAACCTCAAATAAATTGAGAAAATGTGAGCAATTAATGACATGAACCTACCTGGCACCTTGCCATCTTGACATACGATAATTTGTTACATTTTGCTTCAATAAAGGCATTTTTTATGTGCGCTTGGCTCGCTTTAAACTCAAGCGTAGTCCATACACACTATTTATAGTAGTGATGGATTGAATTTTGCATGTGGATTAGCTTTCCCTATTAAGAGTGTTTCTCGCCATCAGGCAAACCCACTCCGACTTCAGAGGTACTTGTAATTTACGTCCCCAAGTCAAGGACGACAGGTCAACATTTTAGTCCAGCTGTCCGGTGTAGGGGTTGAACCGCTTACCTCTGCATCAGCACAATGGATGTTTAAGAACACACGTTCTTACCCATTCGACCATGCTGTCCTGTCAATAAAGGCATAATAACCTCTCTATAGCACAAAGCCTGAGCTTAATTGTAGAGACCAGGTGTTGCCCATGCAGCATGATCCTTCTCTCTGCCTGCCTAGTTTACTACAGAAAAAAGGTAAAGCCAATACGTCTGGAACAAGGCAAGCTGCAGAAGCTGCCAGATCAGCAAAGAAATGCTCTGTCTACCTGTCAGAGCTTATTTCCTAGACCAGATGATGACCAAGGCTTAAGGCCTGGTCTGCCCTGCCATGACATTTAGTCTTTAGGTTGCATCTCCTTGGACTAGGGTAAAGCTTGTACCCTCCCAATTGCATTTCTCTGCCTGAGGTTCATATAAGTAGACAATATATCATTATGGAATAATGCAAAAAGTAAACTACTATAAAACAGAACTTATAAGATAATATAAAAAAAATAGATAAAATTATAAACAATAAATGTGTCTCATTTCTAACATATCAATGCTCACCTCCTTTCTCTCACCCGTCCCTTCTAAGATTTTGTGTTCTGAGGCTAACTGTTCTGTTAAGATCTTTTGAACCTTCGGTGCATCAGCTCCGTGGATGTAGCCTGTCAGAATTCCACCCTGAGGACAGACATACTAATGATAGAATTCCACCCCATGGACAAACATACATACATTCTAGTGATAGAATTCCACCCCATGGACAGACATACACACATTCTAATGAAAGAGGTCCACATATTTTTTTTTTTTTACAGGACATCGCTGTCAACACCAGCATCTTTCAGCTGTATGTTGATTTCTTGGCAAGATTACGCTCAGTAGTTTGCCATTGCTTTCTGAGCGGCCGGGCTCACATACCCCGTAAGTTATCGATGCGATTCAAACCACTGCTGATTCTCACCATCATCACGTTACCGACGAGAGTATACAAGATTACGGAGAAAAGTCATAACCTCTAAGCCATGAAGCCGGCAGACAGACATATACAAACTCTAATAAAGAATTCCATTCTCTAGAATGACAAAGACATTCCAGTGATTGAATTCCGTTATGTAAACAGATATACAGACATTTTAATTACAGAATTCCACTCTGTAGTTAAGCATACAGACATTCTAATAATAGAATTACACTGCAGGCAAATTTATGGACATTCTAATGATAAACATTCCACTCTATAGACAGGCATACAGATATTCTAACAACAGAATTCCACTCCGTAGGCAGACATAAAAACATGTCTTCCCAAATGCAACATAGAGTGAAAGGAACCAATCTGAAATAAGTCGATGTATTTAAGTATTTAGGTACTTTGATTACAGCACCTGGAAGATGTATTAAAGAAGTTAAATGTAGACCAGCCCACATAAAAGCAGTATTTCACAAGACGAGGAATATTCTCTGCAGTATGTAACTGTTTGCAGCCGCAGTTGTGTACTGGCTAGACGCTTATTCTGTACAACACAACATTGTGAGAAATAAGTTCTTAACAGATTTACCGCCAAACAAAAAGTAGGTTTGGACCAAAGAGAAATGGATGACGGAAAATGGGAAGTACGGGTGTTTCTGTTATGACTTAAAAGTTGTTAATATGATGGAAGACATGTTGCATTATATATCAAATTAAAGGGAGGTTGCGTAAGGAAAACTACTGTATATAAGTCCATAGCAGATACGGAAAGTAGCCTAAGACGATTAATCATCCCATGGTACTTAATCAGTTAATGGCTACATATGGCAGAAGTGAATCATGAAACATGAACAAACTTGTGAGAAATTATGTGAATCATGGAACATGAACAAACTTGTGAGAAATTATGTGAATTATGGAACAAGAACAAACTTGTGAGAAATTATGTGACAGCTGCAAAGATGTGGCTTTATAGAAAAAGGGTGAAAAGAGGCATGATAGAAACAGCGATAGAGATATGCTATCCCGGTGATCATATGTTTAAATCCCTCACTGAGGCAAATCTTTGTGCAATGTTTAGGTCTACCCAGCCTAAACTTTGTACCAGGAGATGTCCCGGAAGGTAAAGACATCCAGTGTGATATTGACCACATCAGCCTGTCAGTGCTAACTGGTTTACACAAATATGGTGTAGCTTCATATACCCAGCTTGCCACGTCATGGAAAAGTCAGCTTTTGAGATCTTCTAGTGGTCAGCATGGCTGACAGGATAAGAGGGCCCGTTCTTACACTAGACGGTGTCCTGATGCTGAGGTAGTGGCGTCAACCCCTACACCGGTCACATGGACTACAATGTTGACTTTTCTTTTCATCCTTGACTTGGGGACATAAATTACATGTACTTCAGAAGTCAGGATGGGTTCGCCTGATAGTGAGGGACACTGGAAATGGGGAAAGTTATTCAACATGCAAAAATCAGTCTGGTGCACTAGAAGTAGTAGCAAGTGCATGGATGACACTTAAGCTCAAAGCTAGAGAATACAACATGAAGAAAAAAATCTTTCAAGCCAGACAAGAATAAAGTCTGGGTTTATAGCTCAGAGTCCTACAGTCTCATCAGGATGAGAATGAAGAAGATACTTACAGCAAAGAATAAAAATGTTGGTTCACAGCGCCCTCTGTACTTCTCTAAGGCATCAATAGTATCTGCCTTGGCCTGTAGGAATATAAGAGCAGTTTTAAAATACATAGGATGACAATACTCTTCTTCTTCTGCCCTTTGCATCTGCAAAACTTTACCTTCAGCCTTTGGAAGCTCATCTGCATTTTCATTCCCAAGATGTCAAGCAATGTAAGAGAGTGGAATAGGTCAGAGGTTATGACACCCGCCTCTGGTTTGAGCAGATTTGGTTCAATTTATTGTGTAGACTGTGGATGTTTATACATATGAGTTGAGTTGCCAAGAACTGTCTGAACATTCCCATACATGCACCATCTGTATCTTCAATAACTAGCAAGGACTCTCAGTACTAATGATACCAGTTGGCCATTCCTCAGAGAACTGAGTGTCGGCCAGAATATCTGGTCACTCCCTGCCACACCATTATCTTCAGGCAATGATAGGGTATGTGTTCTTCCACATGTTACACGCGATCTCAAAGGGTCCTTACCGCATCTGCTTTATCATGCACCAATACTATACCCAGAGGTGAAGATATACCAAATCTGCCGCCTGCTATTTCCCAACACACCAGCATGCTCTGGGGAAGTGATCCAACAGATACCCCTTATCTTTTATTGTGTAACTGAAGCATCCTACTCTGCATGAAATATACCTGCCTTCACCCTGCTCAGCAAGCTCTGTGAGTCTGTTACAATCACGATATATGTGTGCTATTAATCCCATAGCCAGCGGAACACAGCAGTGACTGCATCCACCTCCATTCCCAGACTAGATGTTGTGGTATCGTATGTCAGGATCTCCTGCACTAAACATCCTCCATTAACCTTCGATATGAACCCCTAGGCACTTCTTTTGCCTCTTATCACAGAGCAATCCATGTAGATGATTACATTACCGTGACAAGAACTGTTGTGTATCAATTGTTTCACCTCCCATTAAGCGCTGTCTACTGGCCAATACAAATAAGAAAGGGATGGTATACTATCCTCAGATGCTGGGGTAGCAGATTGGACACCTAACCTTCTCAGACAAGGCCCAAATACTCAAAAAAAACCTGTGTCCTTATTGCGCAAATTAAATATTCCTTAACAGTTGGCGGCGATATATAAGCCCATGGCAGATGCAGAAAATTGCTTAAGGTGATTAATCCTCCCATGAAACTTATCAAGAACTACAGTGGCATAGTGGCAAGACACTTGCCTGCTGGCCCAATGGTCATTGGTTCAAATCCCATCAGAGTATATTCAAATTTTTTTTTAATTGACCCAGGTAGACACAGCCTAAAATAGATAGCAAGAAATGTCTTGGAAGATAAAAGCAACCAGCATGATACCGACCACATGACCCACTGAGTGCCGAATGGTCTATACAAATATGGGGCTAGCAACCATGTGCTCAATGTAGGTTAAGGCATGAAAAAAGGGTTCTTTACATAATTATTACCCAATCAAACGTGAACAAGTTCACCAAACAACTGTTTAGCTAAATGTATACTCTCTAAGGCAATCATTCTTAAAGAAACACAGCTACAGAAATCACCATGGCATAGTTCAGCAAAGAGTCACCAAGCTCGTTCTTCAGTCGCCGAAAGTTTCCTAGGAGGGCCAGGCAGGGGCCACACCATTCCTGATAGACATCAACAACTGGAATAAAGGTTACATCTCTGAATACATGCACAGAAGGTCAATAAGCAAGTTCATAGACTAATCATGATTCACATGTTTTTATTTTCTGTAAACTCTGATTTTACTGTATGCCACTACAGTAAGACACAGATTAGCCTTAAAGTGCCGAAGCCACAGCTCTTGGCAACAATAGAGTTATGTTTATTATTATTGTCATTATTATTGTTATCACTATTATTATTATTGCTGTTAATGGTTACTGCCAACTTCCTGTTAGTGCTGAATGTTGGACAGCGCTCACCAAACCTAACATCCCACATTGTGCCAATAGCTTCGGCAGACAAAAAGACTAAATGTCATGGCAGAGCAGACCAGGTCCTAAGCCTTGGTTGGCAGCTGGTCTACGATCGAAGCTCTGACAGGCAGACAGTTGTTAGAGCATTGCTTTGCTAATCAGGCAGCTTGTCTTGCTCTAGATGTAGTGGTGTCACCTTTCCTCTGGAGTAAACTAGGTAGGCCAAGAGAGGGATCATGCTGCATGGGCAACACATGGTCTCTACAATTCAGCCCAGGCTTTGTGATATGGAGAGGTATGCCTTTTTTTTTAAAGCATAGGCTAGGTGCCAGTACAGTGCTGTTATTATTTAATAGAAGTGACGTTACAGTTCTTAGGACAAGTGTGTTGCCGGGGCCCATAAGGGAAGCAAAGAATAGCAACACTGCAGCCTACCACACATGTCGTAAGAGGCGACTAAGGAGGCTTGATGGTTCCGTCGCCCTGCTACTGAGTGAGTGCGTGGCACGACACTGTGAGCTGTGAGTTTCGTGTGAAATGCTTTTGAATCTGCCCGAGGTTTTTTAGAACGTGACTGCAGCGATGGCAGATGGCTATGTCCCAGAGTTGACCAGTTTTTGCCTTATGCAGAAATGCGTGGCTGCTGGGCTTCTGGTTGACTGCCACTGCCATCGACGATGAACTGTATTTCGTGGACTGTATGGGTGAACATCTAGGAAACATCCAGATGGGAAAATGATTGCCGATTCCATCAGAGATAAACTGGGTGTTTCGTGGGGGACTATTGTGTTGACATTCTGGCGGCAGCATTATGCACAGTGTATCTGTGCGGGCTGTTGTTTGTCGAGACTCCTGTCTTTTCCACTTTTCACATTGGGCAGTGGGGAGCGTTTTGTGTGATATTCATTGGCACAGGAATGGAGCATAATGGGGACGACCCATTGCTGTGAAGTTGGAACTGCGACTAACTAACTAACTAACTAGGACAAGCCCTAACGATTCAGTCTTGCTGAGCAAATAATAAAGTGTGTGGATGCTGACTGCCCTGTCACACTCTGGCTGAATACACATCTAACACGGGGGAGCTGCGTGGTCTCGAGGCATGGTGTCCGCCTCGAGTGCCGGAGGTCCCGGGTTCAAGCCCCGGTGATGCCGGGATTTTTTCACGTGGACTTCTAGTAATAAATTTCCCCTGGTCTCTGGGTAGTGACATCAGACGCCCGTGTGTATTGTTGTGTATGTAAAAAATCCCTTGGCAGTTGGAAATCGAAAAAAGAGTAGCCTAACGGCACTGCCCGGGCAAAATTTCGAATTAAAAATCTACCCAAAGTATTTTCATAAGTAAGTATTTTCAGGATCCTCGCCGGTGCTACAGAGTTTGTACACTGAGCTGAGTTTCTCCAGACTCAGATTTGAGTTAGGATGAAAACGGAGCACTTATGGGTTGCACCAGTGTGCCGTGATGATCTATCGACTAAACTAAACTAAACACATCTAACACATGCACTCAAACATCCTCAGCAAACAATAAAGTGTGTGGATGCTGACTGCCCTGTCACACTCTGGCTGGAAACACACCTAACACATCCAATCATATGCCCTGCCAGATGTCAATGACCTTCATATCTCTCCACAGTTCTCAGTCCTTGGTGTTCTGGATCAACTCTGTTGATGATTCTCCTCCATGTCATTGCCTCAGTTGATCCAGCATCATTTCTCTCAGTCTGCCATGTTTACCATTGAACTTTCTAGTCACCACAATGCTTCCCAGTGCCCTTCTTCTCATTATATGACCAAAGAAAGATGCTTATCTGATTCTTACAGTTGTATATCATGTCCTACTTTCATTAGTTCTCCCAGGTACTTGTTGTTAGCTACCCTGGCAATCAAAGATATTCACAAGATACATATCAGAAACCACATCTTGTTGTCATATATTGCTGAATATATGCTTTGATATAGTCATTTGTGAAATAGTTGTCTCTGCATTTATCATCCACAATATTCCTTTGTTGTCCTGTATGTGTGCAAAATGTAATATAAATACACATACATTCTCAGTGTTCTACTCTCTATTGTAATGTTACCCGTATATATAGTAGCAGTCTTGGTAATATTTCATGCATCCCAAAATCAATGAACAACAGCATTGACCAATCATTCATGTAAAACTCTATCACATAATTTAGTACATGAAACCGTGGGACACATTCTAAAACAACTGTTCATGAACAAGTATTCTGGCATTCTGGTAGCCAGGCTTCAATACCTGTTGACACCAGGGGGTCACTGTGGCAGAATGGCCTAGCTACCTGCATTGTGTTATGATGATTGTGGGTTCTTTCATTCACTTCACAAGTGCAAATGTTTTCAGAGACCCCTGGGGGGGGGGGGGGGGGGGGGGTCATCGCTGGAGCTAGGAGGATCCTTCAAATGAAAACCTTAAAAGTGTGATATAAATTACAATAACCATGCCATTGTCTTGTATCCTGTCAGTATTGTTGTTAAGGATGTCAAGAGTGTTAAGAATGTGACATAATGGTGCAGATGAACACAGTGTTATAAAGACATTTACAGATAACCGCCCTACTTTTGACATGCACCAAAGAGGAGCAGCGTTCTGTTATCCATTTTTTGATCAGTGAAGGGGTGAAACCTATAGAAATTCATCGGCGAATGAAGATCCAGTATGGTGATGCATGCCTGTCAGTCCAAAAAGTGTATGAGTGGAGTAGGACTGTTCACGACTGGGTCAGGCACACTGAGTACCCCAGGGTGGTTACACACGCCACCAAGAGTATTTTGTAACAGGAATCCAAGCACTTTATTGGCACTGTAAGACTTGCATTGAACACAGTGGTGACTACATCGAAAAATATGATACATTTGTTTTTTTAGCTTTTCAGAATATATTCACCAAAAATTTTTTTTTAGGTTTTCACCTGAAGACCCTTCGTATGAAATTTGTTTTCTGAGCTATGTCTTGGTAGCTCTCTGTGCAGAAAAAAGACTTAGCTATATGAGACAGAACTAGTTGAGTGAAGCTGGTACTCTTGCCTTTAATCCCTTTAACCTGTTGGACAAGCTATGATCTCAGACTTTGTTCAAACATTCAGACTTGCCACTTTCTCTCTGTATGACTGCCATCAATTTTCCCCACTGAATGCCAGCCTCAGAACAAATCTCATGCTTAATTACTATACTATTTTATCGACTGGTTTCACAAATTCATGTTTTCTCCACCACAAACCCAGTTCATAAGGTGGTGAGTCACAAACACTGACAACTGCTCCAAGCCCAACCCTGTATCAACCCCTACCCAAACACTCATGCAGGTCATGATCTATAAGGTATCAAGCATTGCCAACCACATAAATATCCTGTATACTGACCCCACAAGCCTTCCATGGCCATGACCTCCTCCCATTCTTCCTGTGTTTCTATCTCCCTCTGTAACTGGATTTCTCCTTTCTTTTTTGCCATCACTGAGTATTTCTAAATGTGTACTCTGAGTTAGAAAGAAAACAAACAAGTCACTAAACATGACACAAATAGGCATACATACTCCATTATATCTGTATATTTGTGCCATAAAAAAAAAAACTGTTGCATATCCTTTACAGAATGTTACAGTCAATTGTTTTGGCTGTTTGTGATTTCTTGGCAAGTTTTACATTCAGTAGTTTACCATTGCTTTTTGAACAGGCACCAGTGCAGTTCCTAGAGCTTAGATGTTCCGAAATCAACATTACTCCAATAACAACAAGCAGTTCCTAGGGCTTAGACGGCCGAAAGGTCATTGAGAGTTAACACTCTGGCTTCTAGAAGATTCACAACCAACAATACAACCACCCAATCATCCAACCAATCAGACATGCAACCAAGCAACTAACTAACTAACCAATCAACAGGATGTGAATGTGAGAAACATCATAATATACACTATTAGTTACTGCAGCAATAAATCCTAGAGGTGGTTACTGATGTTAGCTACCAGAGACAGCTTTCATTGTTATGCAGGAAGAATTGAAAGCTTGGTATCAAGTTATCTTCAGTGGGAAGAATTGAAAGCTCAGTAGCAAGTTATTTTATGTGGGGAAATTGAAAGCTCGATAGCAAATTATCTTATGTGGGAAGAACTGAAAGCTCAGTAGCAAGTTATCTTATGTGGGAAGAATTGAAAGCTCGGTAGCAAGTTATCTTATGTGGGAAAACCTGAAAGCTCGGTAGCAAGTTATTTTATGTGGGAAAAACTGAAAGCTTGGTAGCAAGTTATCTTCAGCGGGAAGAATTGAAAGCTCAGTAGCAAGTTATTTTATGTGGGGAAATTGAAGGCTCGACAGTAAGTTATCTCATGTGAGAAGAAATGAAAGCTCGGTAGCAAGTTATCTTATTTGGGAAAAACTGAAAGCTTGGTAGTAAGTTATCTTATGTGGGGAAATTGAAAGCTAGGCAGCAAGTTATCTTATTTGGGGAAATTGAAAACTTGGTAGCATGTTATCTTATGTGGGGAAATTGAAAGCTAGGCAGCAAGTTATCTTATGTGGGGAAATTGAAAGCTAGGCAGCAAGTTATCTTATGTGGGGAAATTAAAAACTTGGTAGCATGTTATCTTATGTGGGGAAATTGAAAGCTAGGCAGCAAGTTATCTTATGTGGGGAAATTGAAAGCTAGGCAGCAAGTTATCTTATGTGGGAAGAACTAAAAGCTTGGTAGCAAGTTATCTTATGTGGGAAGAAGTGACAGCTCGGCAGCAAGTTATCTTATGCGGGAAGAAGTGAAAGCTCGGCAGCAAGTTATCTTATGTGGGAAGAAGTGAAAGCTCGGTAGCTTGCTTGCTTGTGTTCATTGGCTTGAGCTCCAACGCAAAGTCCTGTATGTCGGATAAAGGCATCCTGTTGTCCAACATCAGTGTGATGTCATACAGGACTGAGGTTTGCGTGAGTATCCGTTGTCCCATGTCTGGCTTATTGGTGTGCAGACTGGTGGTTCCTCGCCATACAGGCAGACACTCTCCGACTTCGGAGGAATCGGCGATCCTATTGACTTCAGCCAGGACCCCGAAGGGCCCTGTTGCCCAGGACGCTCGGCGAGGACGCGTCAATAGGTCTTGGCCAGTATATAACCCGGCCCTGGTGCCTTGGAAACACCTCTGCGTCCCAGCTCGGTAGCAAGTTATCTTATGCGGGAAGAAGTGACAGCTCGGCAGCAAGTTATCTTATGCGGGAAGAAGTGAAAGCTTGGTTGACTCCTTCTGTATATGTATTTGTTTGTTATTTACCGACACAATAAATACAATATAAATTATAAAATATTAATATCTCAGGTTTGAAATTGATATACAGACTACGTTGGATTTAATTGTATGGCCTACTCAGCTATGATAGTCTCATAAATAAACACGAAAATTATAAAACTATAACTATATTTATAATATAGCATGGCCTAAACGGCTAACTTCACTGCCTTGGACTAAATAGTTACTAATATTAATAGTTCTGTCAAAGTGTTTTAGTAAAACTTTTACGTTAAGAAAGACACTCTTCTTTCTACCTAGTTACTTAAGTTAAAAAAGTTAAATGTATATAAAATGCAGACTTTTCCTCTTCGGGCTCTTTCCCGTGTACTTTCAACAATTCAGTTGATTTATAAACCCAGCACACGCAGTAAGTCAAGTATGTGGAAAGAATGAGGTACCAGAAACAAACAGGCATGCAATACTACTCGGCCGAGGACAAGAATTTGTACCTGACTTTCACCTGGCGGCTGCAGCTAGGTACGCGGTCGCTTGTAGCAACCACCATTTCCGGTCAATTCTGATTGGTTGTTTTCTGGCGTAATGTAAATGGTAATCGTGTAAGATACGAATTAAGACTTTATTTGTAAACACATGATATAATGAGTTATAGACACGGTGATAAATGCCTTGATAGCTTTGCAATATGAACATAATCGGAACGAGAATATAGATCTGATACAAGACTCCGGTGATTGTGTGAGATGGCGAGAATAATGACCGCCCACGCTTATCTTCAGGACACATGATAATGAAATAATGTTAACAAAACAAATAATATATATATATATATATATATATATATATTCCTAGTAGAGTGCGGCGCCGTGAACGGGGCACGAGGAAGGAACACGGAAATGAGTGGAAGCGATAGAGGCCGTGGCTGGGGAAGAAGCAAGCTCCTCACGACCACACGCGCTAAGGGGCAAGCACAGGCTGCACGGACTCTCCTCACCGAGAGAGGGGAGGCTTGAGAATGGACATGATAACAGAGAAGGGACAAGCACAACAACAGGGACAACGTATGTGACTGAACGTCTCCACGTCCGTCCGTTCGTCCACCCACCCATCTATCTATCTATCTATCTATCTATCTATCTGTCTGTCTGTCTGTCTATATGTGCCTGTCTGCGTGTCTGTCTGCCTGACTGCCTAACTCCTGCTTCTCCTCCTTCTACTGCTCCTCCTTTTACTTCTCCTGATGCTACTTCTCCTCTTACTTCACCTCCTGCTGCTCCTTCTCCTCTTACTTCTCCTCCTGCTGCTCCTTCTCCTCTTACTTCTCCTTCTCCTCTTACTTCTCCTCCTGATGCTACTTCTCTTACTTCTCCTGATGCTACTTCTCCTCTTACTTCACCTCCTGCTGCTCCTTCTCCTCTTACTTCTCCTCCTGCTGCTCCTTCTCCTTCTCCTCTTACTTCTCCTCCTGATGCTACTTCTCCTCTTACTTCTCCTCCTGATGCTACTTCTCCTCCTGCTGCTTCTCCTCTTACTTCTCCTCCTGATGCTACTTCTCCTCCTGATGCTACTTCTCCTCCTGCTGCTTCTCCTCTTACTTCTCCCCCTGCTGCTCCTTCTCCTTTTACTTCTCCTCCTGATGCTACTTCTCCTCTTACTTCTCCCCCTGCTGTTCCTTCTCCTCTTACTTCTCCTCCTGCTGCTCCTTCTCCTCTTACTTCTCCTCCTGATGCTACTTCTCCTCCTGATGCTACTTCTCCTCCTGCTCCTTCTCCTCTTACTTCTCCTCCTGCTGCTCCTTCTCCTCTTACTCCTCCTCCCCCTCCCGCTAATTCTCCTCCTACTTCTCCCCCTGCTGCTCCTTCTCCTCTTACTCCTCCTCCCCCTCCTGCTGCTGCTTCTCCACCTCCTACTTCTCCTCTTACTTCTCCCTCTCCTCCTGCTTCTGCTACTGCATCTCCCCTTCTTCTCATCTGCTGCTTCTACTCCCGCTGCTAGTTCTCCTCCTACTGCTGCTTCTCCTCTTACTCCTCCTCCTGCTTCTGCCCCTCCTGCTGCCCCAGAATAATAAAGGAAAGTCCAAACAATACTGGTTACTATCGTATCACCCCAGGGAAAATGAGGAAAGACTAAATAAGATTGGTTATTATCTCTGAACCCAAGATCAAAAAAGGAAAGGCCAAACAATATTTCATATTATCGTGAGACCTCAAGGTAGAAGATGCTGGGCCCAACAATATTTATTATTATCCCCATATCTGCACAATAGAAGAGGAATGAAACAACATTGATTACTATCCCTTTATCCCCACATTAGAAGAGGAATGACACAACTGTTATTGAGTTGAGTTGAGCTGAGAACTGACATCACTTCACTCAGGACATTCCCATGTGCGCTTTGTCCCCTCGTTCAACCACCAGCAAAGAGTTTCACTACTAATCGTTCTCACCGCTATCTGATTGAAAGTTCTCCTGGTCTTCCCTCTCAGTTTTGAGATTCTGAGATTCTACCAGAACCCCTGCCTATCCCAACCTTTTCACATACGGGTTTTCAATCTGTTCCCCCACCTTCTCCACCTTGTCCTCACCCTTGTCCATAGTAATCCACCACCAAGAGGTGCATTCCGTGCCAGCCTTTTCATTCTCCCGCATGGCCAGGGTAAAATATCCACACAATTCTTACAATCTGTGACTTCTGAAGCGAGGTGAGCCATTCCACACTAAACATTCCTTTCTCCACCTTACTAAGCATACTCTTTGAGTCAGTAATGAATACAATGTGTGTTGCAGTGGCCTTCTCTAACCAATGGAATGCCGCTTGACCATATCCATGGCTGCATGCAGCTGGTGATCCCTATCTGCAGCTACTCTCAGGTACCATTTGGCTAGAAGGACCCTATGCCTATCCGCCATTGTTGGTAGCGCCAGGATATGCCTCATGCATATAGTTGGTGTATCCTTTGTGCACCCTAGGATCACCCGCATTGCCGCATTCTGTACGCACCCCAACCTTTCAAGCTGGCTCTTTGATACTGTCAGCAGCCCCAAATCGTGCTCAATGACAGAAATTATTAACTGCTGAAAGAGCCTTACAGCATCCTCTGACCTACCCCAGTTTCTGCCCTAGCCATCAAAGCATTACGTCCCCTACCAGCCTTCACCACCAAAGCCTCCACGTGATCTTTAAAAGACATACACCTGTCAAAGGTGGTACCCAGGTACTTCAATTTACTCTCTCTACTGAGAGGACATCCATTCAATATAATACCTGGGGCTGTCTGTCTTGACGATCGTGTTATCCAAGGAGTAACACACAACCGATGTCTTGTCTGGGTTTATAACGGCCTCTGCATCCCTGCTACTCTTTTTTACTGCCATCTATAACAACATTCCATAACTACTAATAAAGCACTTTACAACACAATCTTCCTACCAACTCTATGTTACCAATGCCAAACCTGGACAATGACAGAAAAAAAGAAAAGAAAAATCACAACAACAGAAATGAGATTATTGAGAAGAATACTCAATGTATCAAGAAGAGATAAGATCAGAAATGAAGAAATCAGGACTAAAGTGGGGGTTATTGCTGCACTAGATTTTATTAGAAGACAGCAAGTAGGTTACCAACTAACAGTATACCACAACAAGCAATGATGTACAGACCAGAGGGAAGCAGAGGAAGAGGCCGACCACGTAAACGATGGACGCAGGGAATAACAGAGTCCATGGGAATACCGATACATGAAGCCCATAAGCGGGCACTCTCCCGCTGCTTATACTTCACCTCGACACCGCAAGGTAAAAGAGGAACATGATGAGATGAGATGAGATATAACAACATTGATTACTATTCCTATATTCCCACAATAGAAGAGGAATGTCACAACATTGATTACTACCTCTATATCCCCACAATAGAAGATGTCAAAACATTGATTACTATCTGTACCAGAACCCCTGAGGTTTTGACAGATAGGGGTACACCTTGACCTTCCCACCCTAATCTGATCACAACACAAGTATAGTTCGTCTACCGACCCCACCCGACTCTGGACTTCCCCTGTCTTCCACACTCTCAACCTATGGGCTAATATCCCAGGGGGAGGGGCTCAGTCCAGAAGACACACATAATTCAAGTAACCACATGGTAACGAAACGTGAGATTTAATATACAAGGTAGTCCAGACGAAAAATAACTAACGATTGTAATATAGGAAATAGGTCTATGTACAGTTAGATAACAGAGTAGAGAAGAATCAAGGATGATCCAAGTTTCATCATTAGACAAGGTAGCTTCCGTCGTATGCGTACGTCCGATCTGGTCGGTTTAGTTCACCAGGCTCCCTCCAAGTGAGTGTTGACTTGCGGGTTCAAGCGACATTCTGTCTCAGCAATTGTCCACGGGTGATCACCGGCTGGGATAAATATTTTGAATTCCTGTACCAGGATGTTAATGCCACCACTGGTCGTAGAGGAAGTGTCACCCCGTGACGTAGCTGACTGGAAGATCAGTTTCACGATACAGTCTGCCTGGGGAGGCCCGAAGTCCCAAGGCGTCCCCTAATGAAGATCTTTGTGCAAAGCCAACTCGTTGGAGCGTGGTAGCTCTACTAACGTCTCAAGAGTCTGACTGACCCTATCTGGGTTGGAGAAATGATGGTACACTCCATCTCCACCAATCTTGATATTCAACAAGGTTCTGAGTAACAAGTAATTCACTGGTTGGACCGCAACTGGGTCTGATGACTGCGAGTGTAGGTCACCTCGGAGATTACAATCATATGATCACACATGCCAATAGTCTGTGTTGTAGACCCCACATGGGTCGGGCAAAACACTTGACATGCCATTAAGATGGTCATATTTATAATGACTAAGTCTTTTAACTTGTAGTCCTATAGTACCTCAGATTGGCATATATCTGGTACGTAATGTCTTCACCCTCAGGTCGCTTAAAAAAAGTCGCTTAAAAGTCGACAGGGTCGACTTCATTGCACCAGGTTTTATCCCATATGGCTCGGTCTCTTTCCGCAGTGCGGAAAGCGTCGCACAAAGCACGAACTCCGTAGCTCTAGTGACGACCCACAGGAGTCTCCGAAATATTTCACTCGTGAACCGAAGGACGCGGCCCGGAATCGAACACACACCCTTCGGAGCCTGAGTCAAATGGCTTGACCACTTCGCCACAGAGACTCCCCCTCAGGTATGTTGTTAAAGAGGGAAATTACGTTGGTGTGCTCCCAGTGCGTTGACCAAGTGGAATGAGCATAGGGCCAAATTCTCTCTTGTTACTACAACCAACGTAGATTTCCAACGTAGTAAGATTGAGAAAGTTCTAGACATTTCAATTTTAAACGGCTTTCCCCGAGGTTATAAATAAACTCGAGACCAACAACCCAGCTAAGCTCCACCTACGGGGGAGTTCCCATTCACGAAGACACGCTCCTTTGGAGATTTTGCTACTCTATCTCTATATCGCCACAATAGAAGATGACACAACATTGATTACTATCTCTATATCACCACAATAGAAGATGACACAACATTGATTACTATCTCTATATCCCCACAATATAAGATGACATAACATTGATTACTATCTCTATATCCCCACAATATAAGATGACACAACATTGATTACTATCTCTATATCCCCACAATATAAGATGACACAACATTGATTACTATCTCTATATCCCCACAATATAAGATGACATAACATTGATTACTATCTCTATATCCCCACAATATAAGATGACACAACATTGATTACTATCTCTATATCCCCACAATATAAGATGACATAACATTGATTACTATCTCTATATCCCCACAATATAAGATGACACAACATTGATTACTATCTCTATATCCCCACAATATAAGATGACATAACATTGATTACTATCTCTATATCCCCACAATATAAGATGACACAACATTGATTACTATCTCTATATCCCCACAATATAAGATGATACAACATTGATTACTATCTCTATATCCCCACAATATAAGATGACATAACATTGATTACTATCTCTATATCCCCACAATATAAGATGACACAACATTGATTACTATCTCTATATCCCCACAATATAAGATGACACAACATTGATTACTATCTCTATATCCCCACAATATAAGATGACACAACACTGATTACTATCTCTATATTCCCACAATATAAGATGATACAACATTGATTACTATCTCTATATTCCCACAATATAAGATGATACAACATTGATTACTATCTCTATATCCCCACAATATAAGATGACACAACACTGATTACTATCTCTATATTCCCACAATATAAGATGACACAACATTGATTACTATCTCTATATCCCCACAATATAAGATGACATAACATTGATTACTATCTCTATATCCCCACAATATAAGATGATACAACATTGATTACTATCTCTATATCCCCACAATATAAGATGATACAACATTGATTACTATCTCTATATCCCCACAATAGAAGATGACACAACATTGATTACTATCTCTATATCCCCACATTAGAAGATGACACAACATTGATTACTATCTCTATATCCCCACAATATAAGATGACACAACATTGATTACTATCTCTATATCCCCACAATATAAGATGATACAACATTGATTACTATCTCTATATCCCCACAATAGAAGATGACACAACATTGATTACTATCTCTATATCCCCACATTAGAAGATGACACAACATTGATTACTATCTCTATATCCCCACAATATAAGATGACACAACATTGATTACTATCTCTATTATCTCCACATTATAAGATGATACAACATTGATTACTATCTCTATATCCCCACAATATAAGATGACACAACATTGATTACTATCTCTATATCCCCACAATATAAGATGACACAACATTGATTACTATCTCTATATCCCCACAATATAAGATGATACAACATTGATTACTATCTCTATATCCCCACATTATAAGATGACACAACATTGATTACTATCTCTATTATCTCCACATTATAAGATGATACAACATTGATTACTATCTCTATATCCCCACAATATAAGATGATACAACATTGATTACTATCTCTATATCCCCACAATATAAGATGATACAACATTGATTACTATCTCTATATCCCCACATTAGAAGATGACACAACATTGATTACTATCTCTATATCCCCACATTAGAAGATGACACAACATTGATTACTATCTCTATATCCCCACAATATAAGATGACACAACATTGATTACTATCTCTATATCCCCACACTAGAAGATGACACAACATTGATTACTATCTCTATATCCCCACAATAGAAGATGACACAACATTGATTACTATCTCTATATCCCCACAATATAAGATGACACAACACTGATTACTATCTCTATATCCCCACAATATAAGATGACACAACATTGATTACTATCTCTATATCCCCACAATATAAGATGACACAACATTGATTACTATCTCTATATCCCCACAATATAAGATGACACAACATTGATTACTATCTCTATATCCCCACAATAGAAGATGACACAACATTGATTACTATCTCTATATCCCCACAATATAAGATGATACAACATTGATTACTATCTCTATATCCCCACAATATAAGATGATACAACATTGATTACTATCTCTATATCCCCACAATATAAGATGACACAACATTGATTACTATCTCTATATCCCCACAATATAAGATGATACAACATTGATTACTATCTCTATATCCCCACAATATAAGATGACACAACATTGATTACTATCTCTATATCCCCACAATAGAAGATGATACAACATTGATTACTATCTCTATATCCCCACAATAGAAGATGACACAACATTGATTACTATCTCTATATCCCCACATTAGAAGATGACACAACATTGATTACTATCTCTATATCCCCACAATATAAGATGACACAACATTGATTACTATCTCTATATCCCCACAATATAAGATGATACAACATTGATTACTATCTCTATATCCCCACAATAGAAGATGACACAACATTGATTACTATCTCTATATCCCCACATTAGAAGATGACACAACATTGATTACTATCTCTATATCCCCACAATATAAGATGACACAACATTGATTACTATCTCTATTATCTCCACATTATAAGATGATACAACATTGATTACTATCTCTATATCCCCACAATATAAGATGACACAACATTGATTACTATCTCTATATCCCCACAATATAAGATGACACAACATTGATTACTATCTCTATATCCCCACAATAGAAGATGACACAACATTGATTACTATCTCTATATCCCCACAATATAAGATGGTGCAACATTGATTACTATCTCTATATCCCCACAATATAAGATGGTGCAACATTGATTACTATCTCTATATCCCCACAATATAAGATGATACAACATTGATTACTATCTCTATATCCCCACAATATAAGATGGTGCAACATTGATTACTATCTCTATATCCCCACATTAGAAGATGACACAACATTGATTACTATCTCTATATCCCCACAATAGAAGATGATAAAACATTGATTACTATCTCTATATCCCCACAATATAAGATGGTGCAACATTGATTACTATTTTACAATTTGCGCTGTAAATGTCCATTCACAGTGGATGCATGTGAACACGTTGTCATTTCCACCATCATGCACCATCTTGCGTCTCATATGCTCGGTGTGTGACTTATCTGCAATAATTTTCTCCTTTGTCTTTATTCCATTTCTGATGTTTGCTCTCCATGCAACACGTTCAGCGGTGACTTGCTCCCAATGTGCATTATCAATGCCTGTATCAATCATGTCCCGCTTACACACATCTTTGTATCATAGTTGAGGCCGACCCCGAGATCTCTTACCCATCTGTAATTCACCACAAAAGATGTCCTTTGGTATTCTACCATCATCCATCCTCCTAATGTGTCCTATCCATCTACGAAAATTGAGCATGGTAGAAATTGCCATACCATTTGATCTATCCAATACCTCGGTTAGTTAATCACAAACAAGCAACGAAGCATGGGTTGACTGCAATTTTCTGAAAAGAGCATGCAAATAACTTTTTAAACTATATGAATATATTTATCCCAAGTAATTCACACAAAAACAAGATATGAGGTGTCAACATATTAATATATAATTGTCAATAATGTGAATACATAACTACAATATTTTGTTGTTATGGTTTTCAATATAATTAATGTACAATCATTGTGAAACATAGCTATATATAATGTTTAGTAACATAACTCAACACAAGTCACTTTATTCAAATCTGCCACAAACATTTACTTGCATATTACTCTATGCAAAGAATATGAAAAATAAAATTAAACATGACAAATAATAAATTATAAATACAACCTAATATTGTCAACCATTTAAGCTCTAGTGCATTGTATTGATTACTGAATTTATCTTCGGCAAGTTACTTGTTAATTGTATCTCCAAAAGATAAGAAAAAAAAAGGGTTTAAAGTTTGCATTGTCAATAAAAACATAGGGTTTTGGGAAATGTGAACACCTGTTCATAGCACTAAGAAATGTGTGGAAGTGAAAGGAATTTGTACAGAATTTATTGAAAGACAGAAGATCAAATGGTTTGGCCATCTCATAAGAATGCAACACCATCAACTACCAGCACTGGCCCTATGTCAATGAAAATCTCATATGAGAGCAAGAGGACTCCCGAGAAGAAAATGAATTGACGACATCAAAGACATTGTACAATCACACGGAATGATACTATCCAGTGCCATCCATCGGGCACTAGAGCGCCAATTATTCTTCCCATGACGTTTGATGGCAAAAGTGGAAGATAATGAAGATTATAACAGAATTGAGTTATTGAGTTGAGTCAAGAATCTACGTCACAGCACTCAGGACATTCCCATACATGCTTGGTCCTGATCTTCGACAACCAGTGAAAAGTTCCAATACTAATGGTACTAGTTTGAATCTGATAATGCACTGAGCACCAAACTTAAGACTCTTAAATCCAGTGTTAAATCAAAACTGTTATGTGGATCAGAAACTTACAGCACAGCTAACAGAATTACTGGTAAACTACAAACATTCATTAATTGGTGCCTGCACAAATAGTGGGACTAGAGGAGTGGTATGACTGAATCACTAATGTACAGTTTAAAAAAAAACAAGTCTGAAAAGTCAAAAAGATCGACTTCATTGCACAGGGTTTAATCCCACATGATGTTGTCTCTTTCTGCAGGGCAGGCTCCCAAATGTGTCACACAAAACACAAACTCTACAGCTCCAGCAAAGACCCCTAGGAGTCTCTGAGAAAAATGCACTCGTGAACTGAAGGACATAGCCCTGAATTGAAGCCACAACCTTTGGAGTGCAAGGCAGGCGCATTGACTACGTTGCCCAGGAGACTCCCAAATTGTAGAGTTCAAGTAGAGAACTAAACACATCCCAGTGAACCAAGAGATGAGGAAAAGACACTGGCGCTGGGTAGGACATACACAGAGAAAACCAGAGGATAGTATAACTAGACACTGTCTTGTCAGGAACCCATAAGGCAAACCAAGTGGTGGGAGACCTGAAAACACACAGAGAAGAGAATTACAGACAGAGATAAATAATATGGAAGAAACATGAGCAGAGCTGCAGGGGCAAAGAAAATAGATAGAGTAAACTTTAGGATGTAATAACCAGATGCTCCCTTGTTTAGACTCACAGGAAGTTTGACATACTGGGTGACCTAAAACCACACAGAGAAGAGAATTACTGACAGAGATAAATAATATATGGATAACATAAACAGAGATGCAATAGACATAGGGTGGCTTGGCATGTGTTAGGTGATGGATTATGCCCCAATGGGCAGAAAGAGAAGAAACACAGCTTAACAGCAAACAATCTGACCATAAACTGTATGATACAAGGTAGATCAGTTACACTCCTGTATCTAAATATTAATATTGTATTAAGTGTGTGCCCAGTTCTGTACAGACAATGATAATGAAATGAAGAAAGTGGAGGCAGTGGGGATGTGGTTGTTGAGAAGGATGTTTATAATATCATGGCCAGAAAAGAAAACAAATACAGGGGTATTAAGGCCTTCAAGTGTTACAAGACCACTCATCAAAACTTTAAGGAAAGAGACAATTAAATGTGTGTTGCATATCAAGAAACAGAAGGACTTCGTGTTAAATTTTAGACTTTCATGGGGGATTAGATACTTCACATTCAAACAATATCAGAGATCATGTATTTAGTTTTTCAGCCAGCGTACTAGAATATGTGAGTGCCTAATAATTCACACCCCACTGGTAGTCTTTACTAGAACATGTGAGTGTCTAACAATTCATACCCCACTGGTAGTCTTTACTAGAACATGTGAGTGTCTAACAATTCACACCACATTGGTAGTCTTTACTAGAACATGTGAGTGTCTAACAATTCACACCACATTGGTAGTCTTTACTAGAACATGTGAGTGTCTAACAATTCACACCCCACTGGTAGTCTTTACTAGAACATGTGAGTGTCTAACAATTCACACCCCACTGGTAGTCTTTACTAGAACATGTGAGTGTCTAACATTTCACACCCCACTGGTAGTCTTTACTAGAACATGTGAGTGTCTAACATTTTACACCAAATTGTGGTAATCTTTACTAGAACATGTGAGTGTCTAACAATTCACACCCCACTGGTAGTCTTTACTAGAACATGTGAGTGTCTAATAATTCACACCCCAATGGTAGTCTTTACTAGAACATGTGAGTGTCTAACATTTCACACCCCACTGGTAATCTTTACTAGAACATGTGAGTGTCTAACAATTCACACCCCACTGGTAGTCTTTACTAGAACATGTGAGTGTCTAACAATTCACACCCCACTGGTAGTCTTTACTAGAAAATGTGAGTGTCTAACAATTCACACCCCACTGGTAGTCTTTACTAGAACATGTAAGTGTCACATTTCACACCCCACTGGTAGTCTTTACTAGAACATGTGAGTGTCTAACATTTCACACCCCACTGGTAGTCTTTACTAGAACATGTGAGTGTCTAACAATTCACACCCCACTAGTAGTCTTTACTAGAACATGTGAGTGTCTAACAATTCACACCACACTGGTAGTCTTTACTAGAACATGTGAGTGTCTAACAATTGACACCCCACTGGTAGTCTTTACTAGAACATGTGAGTGTCTAACATTTCACACCAAATTGTGGTAATCTTTACTAGAACATGTGAGTGTCTAACAATTCACACCCCACTGGTAGTCTTTACTAGAACATGTGAGTGTCTAACAATTCACATCCCACTGGTAATCTTTACTAGAACATGTGTCTAACAATTCACACCCCACTGGTAATATTTACTAGAACATGTGAGTGTCTAACAATTCACACCCCACTGGTAGTCTTTACTAGAACATGTGAGTGTCTAACAATTCACACCCCACTGGTAATCTTTACTAGAACATGTGTCTAACAATTCACACCCCACTGGTAATCTTTACTAGAACATGAGAGTGTCTAACAATTCACACCCCACTGGTAGTCTTTACTAGAACATGTGAGTGTCTAACAATTCATACCCCACTGGTAGTCTTTACTAGAACATGTGAGTATCTAACAATTCACACACCACTGGTAGTCTTTACTAGAACATGTGAGTGTCTAACAATTCACACACCACTGGTAGTCTTTACTAGAACATGTGAGTGTCTAACAATTCACACCCCACTGGTAGTCTTTACTTGAATATGTGAGTGTCTAACAATTCACACCCCACTGGTAGTCTTTACTAGAACATATGAGTGTCTAACAATTCACACCCCACTGGTAGTCTTTACTAGAACATGTGAGTGTCTAACAATTCACACCCCACTGGTAGTCTTTACTAGAACATGTGAGTGTCTAACAATTCACACCCCACTGACAGTCTTTACTAGAACATGTGAGTGTCTAACAATTCACACACCACTGGTAGTCTTTACTAGAACATGTGAGTGTCTAACAATTCACACACCACTGGTAGTCTTTACAAGAACATGTGAGTGTCTAACAATTCACACCCCACTGGTAGTCTTTACTAGAACATGTGAGTGTCTAACAATTCACACCCCACTGGTAGTCTTTACTAGAACATGTGAGTGTCTAACAATTCACACCCCACTGGTAGTCTTTACTAGAACATGTGAGTGTCTAACAATTCACACCCCACTGGTAGTCTTTACTAGAACATGTGAGTGTCTAACAATTCACACCCCACTGGTAGTCTTTACTAGAACATGTGAGTGTCTAACAATTCACACCCCACTGGTAGTCTTTACTAGAACATGTGAGTGTCTAACAATTCACACACCACTGGTAGTCTTTACTAGAACATGTGAGTGTCTAACAATTCACACACCACTGGTAGTCTTTACAAGAACATGTGAGTGTCTAACAATTCACACCCCACTGGTAGTCTTTACTAGAACATGTGAGTGTCTAACAATTCACACCCCACTGGTAGTCTTTACTAGAACATGTGAGTGTCTAACAATTCACACCCCACTGGTAGTCTTTACTAGAACATGTGAGTGTCTAACAATTCACACCCCACTGGTAGTCTTTACTAGAACATGTGAGTGTCTAACAATTCACACCCCACTGGTAGTCTTTACTAGAACATGTGAGTGTCTAACAATTCATACCCCACTAGTAGTCTTTACTAGAACATGTGAGTGTCTAACAATTCACACCCCACTGGTAGTCTTTACTAGAACATGTGAGTGTCTAACAATTCACACCACATTGATAGTCTTTACTAGAACATGTGAGTGTCTAAGATTTCACACACCACTGGTAGTCCACTGAACTAATTCTACTTTTTAAAATTATGTTGGTTCTTCGTAGAGATTGTTCACATCAGTACTTGTCAAGATGTGCCATGATGAATTACACATCAACAAACTAAACACGATCACCCAGATTTCTCAGTACATGCATGAATAGAATAATTACACACACATGTGTGCACGCATGCACGCACGCACACACACACACACACATTTTTCTCGTAAACATGTCAGTAAAGTGACCTTGCATTAAAACTAAATATGTAACTAAAGCGTAAAATGAATAATATGTTGTGATAAAGGGAAATAATGCTAAACAACAGTATAAAAACATGGTAGTGATTAGGTTTATTGCATATACATTTTTAATTAATGATAATGACACAGTGTAATGGTACTGGATAATTTAACTGTCAGGGATTTTACCTACATGGCTATAGTGACAGATTGTATGCCAAGTGACAGCATTGTTTTGACACACTTAGTCTTACAATTGGTGTCTGTCTTCCTTAGAGTTGAAGACAGGTTGCATGCAAGAGAACTCGTCTACGCATCTCACAATACCACAAACTAGAATATAAGAATGTAAAGCGTGTGAAACTTTCAGAACTTTACATTTGCTTTGGGAAAGGTTGTCTGGATGTGTTCAACTACTGATATTAGTTGAAAATAAAGATGAGAATAGTTAAATATAATATACACTTCATAAAACAAGTAAATTATCTCAGTATTGAAGAACAAAATTTGTGTATAACAACAGACCTAAGAGTAGCACTCCATGGACTATGTCAAAACTCTAAAAGGATTGTAATACAATGGATTTTGTCACATTGCAACATAGCCAGAAAATGAACAGGCTGACATATTGGAAAAGTATCATATGCAACAAGTCACTGTCATTGAATGTAAGAAAGAGAGTGCTTAAATGCTATATAGAACCTGTTTTGCTGTATGGAAGTGAATCTTAGAATGTAAATGAACAAATTAGGAAAATCTTGGAAGCAGCAGAATTGTGGTTCCTGAGACAAATATTGTAAATTCCTTGGACTGTCATAGTAACTAACAATGATTGCCTGAAAGAGGCTAATGAAACTAGAACATTATATACAATAATAAGAAAGAGACAGACAGCTTTCTTTGGTCATGTAATGAGAAGAGAGACATTGAAGAACATCGTGACAACTCGAAAGATCAAAGGCAAAAGCGGCAGAGCAGACCAACAGAAATGATGCTGGATGGATTGCGATGGTGGCATGAAGGAATATTACCAGCAGAGTTGATCCAGAACACCAAAGATCGAGATCTGTGGAGAGCCATGAACGACTATGCCAGCTGGCAGGGCACTTTATGATGATGATGATGACACATTTGAAAAGAAAGGTGGAAGACCACCTGTGCCTGATATAGAGTACTCATGATGACACCAAGAGATGTATAAGAATCACTTATAGAACCAAGTGGGAATCAGAGCATTCAGGCCACCAGAAAGATAATGCATATTATCATCTTCACTGAAGTGAAAAGTAACACCTTCAGACTCAACACAGGACATAACAAGCTGAACTACCACTTTTTAAGTAAACTAACGGTAGGAGATAGTGATGAATGTAACTGTGGAGTTGGTCACATGACAGCTACATACTTGTTGTAAGAGTGCCCAACATATGCAGAACTATTTTGGCCTACATCCATTCCATCGAGATGTCACAAGCTCAAATTCATTGCTGCTTTCTTTAAATATCTCCTTGCCATGTAGCTATAAACTGTCCTTCATCCATCTCTAGCTTCCCCTGTTGGTCATGCACCTTGGATGTGTTCAGCATTTGACTTTTCTACCTTTCTGTGAGCATCTTTTCTACCTTTCTGTATACACCTTTTCAACCTTTCTGTGAGCATCTTTTGAGCAACATTGTCTAGCCATCTGATTCTCGTGGATTTCACAAATTACTTAAACAATAGGACTAGTTCTTTCTTCTGATCCTTTATGTAGTAGTTTATTCCTTTGATCCTGTATATAGTAGTTCTTTCCTCTGATCCTTTATGTAGTAGTTTATTCCTTTGATCCTGTACATAGTAGTTCTTTCCTCTGATTCTTTATGCAGTATTTCTTTCCTTTGATCCTTAATATAGTAATTCTTTCCACTGATCCTTTATGCAGTAGTTCTTTCCTCTGATCCTGTATAGAATAGTTCTTTCCACTGATCCTTAATGTAGTAGTTCTTTCCTATGATTCTTTATATAATAGTTCTTTCCTTTGATCCTTTATGTAGTACTTTCCTCTGATCCTTTATATAGTTCTTTCCTCAGTTTCTTTATATAATAGTTCTTTCCTGAGATCCATTATGTAGTAGTTCTTTCCTGAGATCCTTTATGTAGTAGTTCTTTCCTCTGATCCTTTATATAATTATTTCCTGAGATCCTTTATGTAGTAGTTCTTTCCTGAGATCCTTTATATAGTTCTTTCCTGAGATCCTTTCTGTAGTAGTTCTTTCCTCTGATACTGGTACTATTGGTGTTGGAACTCTTCGCTGGCTGCTGAGGAATGGGACAGAGCGCCTATGGGAATGCCCCGAATGCTGTGATGTCAGTTCCTAGATCAATCAATCAATCAATCCTCTGATCCTTTATGTATTGGTTCTTTCCTCTGATAATTTATTAAGTACTTCTTTCCTCTACTCATTTACGCATTAGTTCTTTCCTGTGATGCTTCATCAATTGGTGGTCCTATCTTCTATCCATGAATGAACTAAACATTTTTGTTTAGGTAAACATTCCAAGACTATTATATTTCCTCCACAGACTAATGGATGTCTATATTTGTTTACTGTCCAAATAAAAGAGATGAGAATTTGACATTTAAGCATTTAAATCAATCACATCTCAGTGAAACAGTCAAAAGAAATGCCAACAATAAAGTTATACCTTTAGCAAGGAAATTAAGAAACACCACAGATCGTGATGACAACCTGATAATAAGCACATCCACGAAACAAAGAAGCTAAAGAAGAAGTGGAAGAACACAGTAGCAAAACAAGGCATTTTCACAGCTGATACTGCTGTAAAGGTTTTAAATGTCAAGGATTTTACAAATACTGTCAAGGATTTTACAAATACTAGGTAGGGTATGAGCTGAGATGAGCAGTTACCTTTCTCATCTCCTGCTCTGTCTTAAACTCAGAACAAAGTCACATGCCGATCATGTGACTGTACATTGACTCTTTCAGTCCCACCATGTGTGGTTCATGAGGATCAAGCAACACATGGTCTGTTATTATATATTTTACATTTGGTGTTATCATTCTAAATAAATCTGGCTAGATATATTTTAACATGCACCTCAGTAAATACAAGAGGGAGTAATTAAGTAACAGGAATTGCACGAATAACTTTTTTGTTAACAATAGTGCAAACCAGAAATTGTGTGTGTGTTGTTTCTCAACATACTCTTCCTGCCTGGCAGAATACTTCTCCCACCTGTGCACTAGCTTGTTGATGCCTTCTAGGAAAAAGTTTTGTGTGTGTGTGACCTTAAAGCAGTTTTGCACAGCCTCCATTACCTTGTTGTTATCTGCAAACCTCTGATCCCACAAATATTCTTTCAGGAGTCCAAACAAGTAAAAGTCCGTTGGTGCCATGTCTGGACTGTATAATAGATACTTTGAGATCTAAAATTTCATAGCACGTAGTGTATCCATTGTATGTGAGGCTGTATGAGTGTGGGTGTTGTCATGCAGCAACAGTACTCCTTATATGAGCATTTTGATCATATCGCAGGCTTCTGTTTGTTCTCTAGCTTGTCACTGTATCAGGCACTAGTCACAGTTGCACCCCTTTCCTGAAAATGCACCAATATAGGACCATTGGTATCTCAAAGAGGACTGGCTGGCCAAGTGGCTAGAATGTTGGGTTATCCTTTGGGAGACCGGGTTCAAATTCTCTGTAAGGTGTGGATTATTTTTCTGTCTGAGGCACACAAATAAACCCTAACTTGCACAGTTTGTGACAACTGCACTATCCAGGCTGCCTTAATTCCTCAGGTTCAAACCCCCCCCCCCTTCCAATCCTACACTGCAAGTTACTATAGGCAGTAGATGACAGTTGACAGACATATATCTCAAAAGATGATCATCTTAACTTTCCCAGCAGGTTCCTGCATCTTGAATTCTTTCCCCTTAACATTTTGAAATCTTTCTACACATTCACACTCTTCCCTGACTCAAACAACTGTCTCCATGTTGAACCATCATTCTTCTCTAGATTTTACCAGGTTTCACCTTCTCTGACCACACACAAAAATAATGCCTCACTGTTCCTCCAAAGTGCAAGTTGATAGTGGGTCAGACATTTTTAATTACTATTGCAATTGTGCAAACTGCTTGATCCTCATGACTCTTATATGGGGTATTGCTTAACAGCCAGTCTGTGCTCTGAATTAAGATTTTCCATTGTCTATACTCTTCCATGCACTTTACAATAAACTTTCTGTTACCTAAAACTTTCCCTCGTACTTTATACAGCGTGTTGCCTCATTGATAGTAATCTACTCAAACTGTTTTCATTGGCCTTGTTGTTGCATTTATGACTCTGTAGAGAAATATTCTGGGGGGTTACAAGAGTTAAAATGGCACTTTGATCCAGGACTGAATCTGTAGACATAGCCACAGAGGTCAAACCTCCCAGTGGTCATGGCAACCATGGACTCAGCATAAGAACATAAAACATTTCAGTACAGCTGTGTGCCAGCTACTCTCTTACTCTATCCTTTAAAAAATCAGAGAGCTAGAACTACAACTAAATTCACTGCAGAAAGCACCCTGCATATACAGCAAGCAGTAAAGTTTTTTTCCAAGTAAGTTAATGAATTATTCACCATTCTATTTAGTTAGCTTCTATAACATTTCATTTTCTTCCATCAGCCTTACTTTTAACTTAAGAATGTACAAAAATCTGCCTCTAGAATACATGTTTTCCTATGCCAGGATGCATAGTCTTCAACAATGTATATAACCAACACAACAATGTTCAACTAAAACTTGATATACACTTCTTGAATGTCATGCAGAGTAAAGTTGCACTCATCCTAACCTGTCACACAGCAGACGAAAACCACATCTAATTGCACTTTTCAAGCATGGCCATTAGCAGACACCGGGGACATAAGGTTGAACCTTGAACATAAACCACATAAACATATATACAGCAAACTTTCATGAATGTCAGTTCTGTCAGCTTTGCAGAAATGAGGAAATCAATTTAACAGACACCATACAAAGTCATTCATAATTTTCATGTCGATAAAACCCAATCATAAACTTCAAGCATTAAAAATGAATATACAATATTTCAAACTCTCTTTAAAAAAGATTATGAAAACACCATATCCCAGAATTCTTCAATCAAATATTTTCAAACAGTGTGGTGATAGGAAACATCATAGTAAATTCAACATATCCAACCTTGTAACTAATGGTCAAAATGAATAATAATAACAACAATAATAGTAATAATAATAACAATGTTTGTTCCTACCACCTCCACCCATGTCTTATTGTCTCTGTGTGAGGTACAAAATGTAACAGCAGCCATAAGAAAGTGAAGAAGTATTGCTGTTTATCATGGGTGTCCCACAGTACGTACCATCCTTGATCACATTTTTCAAAGTGTTAGCAAAAGGAAATAACAAACATCGTAAAACCTAGCAGAATTAGTTCACACAGGGAGTGATGCATTCACTGTGAATATAATTACTAAACATGTACAACTATCCTTCACATTCCTCCATGTGATATTCACACACATATATTCATATGATGTGACATTTACCTATATTGAAGACACACACTGCTAAACAGATATATGTATCTTCGTATATAATGCATTCAACACCTCATGCAGCTATGCCATTATATTCTTCTAGCACATTATTTAGAAATCTGGCATATATACAGATATAACTGCATACATATTCAAAATTCAGTAAAATGTCACTGAAAAGTTAATAAATAAATAAACCACAAAGTTTAATAAACATCACATAACAAAGCCATTTCAATTAGTCAATAAAGTTTGATATTACCATTTTCAGTGGATTACTTTATTCATCTTTTATTTGTCTGAATCTTCCAAGTCACAAATATTCATTACATATGACTCTAGTTCCTGTTTGTCTTCAGTTTTATCTGTTATGATTATAAGGAATTACTCCCAGGAATGCATATTTACTCCACTATCTGGAGTCTGCTGACAACGAAAGACCTAAAACGTGTGGCAGCACGACCAACCTCGGCCCACTCCCAGCCAGTCTGATCAACCTCGGTCCACTCCCAGCCAGTCTGATCAACCTCGGCCCAGTCCTAGATTGTCTGATCAACCTCAGCCCAATCCCAGTCTGCCTGATCAACCCCAGCCTGCCTGACCAACCTCAGCCCAATCCCAGCCTGCCTGATCAACCCCGGTTCAATCCCAGCCAGTCTGACCAACCTCAGCACAATCCCAGCCTGCCTGATCAACCTCAGCCCAATCCCAGCCTGCTTGATCAACCTCGGCCCAATCCCAGCCAGTCTGACCAACCTCAGCACAATCCCAGCCTGCCTGATCAACCTCAGCCCAATCCCAGCGAGTCTGAAAAACCTCAGCCCAATCCCAGACAGTCTGACCAACCTCAGCACAATCCCAGCCTGCCTGATCAACCTCAGCCCAATCCCAGCGAGTCTGAAAAACCTCAGCCCAATCCCAGCCAGTCTGACCAACCTTCGCACAATCCCAGCCTGCCTGACCAACCTCAGCCCAATCCCAGCGAGTCTGAAAAGCCTCAGCCCAATCCCAGCCAGTCTGACCAACCTCGGCCCAATCTCAGCCTGTCTGTATATGCTGTTCTGAATCATGACTTGAGTACATTCTAATGTCTATTCACTGATGTCGACGTAGCTGAAAGAATAACAGCACTTGCTCTTAAACTTCCAGTGCTCTAATGGTGGGGTAGAGGTTCAACTCCTACACCGGCATTAAGGACTTAAACATTGACTTCTCATTCAGAAAGCTATGGCAAACTACTGAACATACAATTGCCTTAAAAATGTGATGTGGGGTTGATTGCAACATCCTGCAAGTACATGCAACATTAATAATGCCGCTTCACAGATATGAAGTTCCAGTGCTGGTCATTCACACTCTGCTGGTTTCTGAGCTTACAGGGGGAAAACAGATCTCCGCAACACAATCCCCATGGAGATGTACATAAGTGCCAGGTTGGTAGGAAAGTCTCTATATCATCATAACTCTAATAGACATAAACTCTTTTCATGGTCTGGGTGATCTATGAGTTAAAATTAAGAGGATTCTCTACCAAAAAATCCATTCTTATGTGTGTTGTCTCATACTTTTCTTTGAAGTTATTTGTTCATGGCTTAAATTTGTCATTTCTTTGTTGAAAATGTAGAGGCAATATTTGTTTCTAATAATTCATTAAAATGCCAGATTTTTCAGGAAAGCTCCTGGTATGATCCATCCACCTTGTCAAAGCAAATGAACATTCTCCACTCGTTCCAACATTTCTACAACAATGGGAGGTAGTTGTGCATATTTTTCCAGCCGCAGATTCAACACTTTTTCAGCACCTGGACAAAGGATTCAAAGAAAATAATTTGTTAATTTTGCTTTGAAAAAACATTTTTTTCGAAGACAAATGAAATATGTGGGGCATAGCAACAGAAAGAGCTGGAATAGAGAAATGAGCCTTATGAGGGAAAATACTGGGCAGGAGAGAAAGAGGAAGACAGAGAAAGATGTCTGTGGAAAGCTGAAGCAGATGTGCAACAAACAATAATGTAAGCGGAGGTCAACATGGATAAAAGCGCTCACTCTTAAAAACTTCCAGTGTGCTGTTGCTGAGGCAGCGGGTTCAACCCCTACACTGGTCAGTCAGCATAAAATATTGATTTCTCATCCTTGACTTGGGGACGTAAATTACAAGTACCTCAGAAGTCTGAGTTGGTTCGCGTAATGGCAAGGGACACTAGTAATAGGGAAAGCTAATAAAAATGCAAAATCAGTCCGGTGCACTAGAAGTAGTATGTATCGACTACCCTTGAGTTTAAAGTGAGCAAATGCACACGCACGCACGTGCACGCGCGCGCACACACACACACACACAAATATATAAGAAACACCAACTACAAAATATCAGATGATAGAGAGAATTGGAGAGTTATGCGTGTCAATGCCTGCATGAGACCAGCCGGCTGAAGAAGCTGATAGTAAAATTCAGAACGTAAACACTCAATGACCTAACTTGAGAAATAATAAAATAGCATACAAACTGATAAGAAAATAAACACTTGATGGCCTGACTTCTGTCAAAAGAACTGTCAATACTGTCTATAGGACAAAGGGGTATTGAGCCTAAGGCATACAAGTTGCCTGGCTAGTGCCATTGTCACAAACTGTGCAGGTTGGGGTTTTCTTTTTTGCCCCTAACAGAAAAATATAAATCACATAATCGGGGTCAGAAGCTGTCAAATTTGTTCTTCTTGATGGTGGGTATAGGAAGAATACAATTGCTCCCACAGGAACTAGTAATACTGATGACAAACCTCTACATCATCAATATAGTAATAATATTCCATCTACAATAAAAGTGTATATTATAACTCATAAATAATAAAGTGTATGTAAACACATGTAAATAATATATTTACTTATAATAAATTAACATAAAATTTATATTTAAAAAAATATAAAGTGTTGTTTTTAATAAATTCACATGTAGGAAAAATAGAAAAATATATAAAAAATGAACTATCATATTGTAATAGACGGCAGAAAAACTAATGAGCATGTCCTACAAGAAACAAGTAACAACCGTAAACTGATTAGATTAATTAGAAGTAGACAGTCTTGATTTTTTGGATATGTTATGAGAAGAAATAAACTTGAGAACTTAGTGACAACTGGCAATATTTAGGGGAAAAGAACAAGGAGAAAGCAGAGAGGTAAATATCTGGATAGTTTGACCACATAACATAACTGAGACAAAAACAGAGCCGATCCACAACTCTGGTGATCGTGTGACATGGCAAACCATGACAGTCAACGCTGTTCAGCATGGCCTAGGATGATGATGATCATATAGTAAATTGTAGGTCAGCAAGGTTAAATGGGTAAGAATGCATGTTCTTAAACATCCATTGTGCTGATGCCGAGGTAAGCGGTTCAACCCCTACACCGGATAGCTGGACTAAAATGTTGACCTGTCAACCTTGACTTGGGGATGTAAATTACAAGTACCTATGAAGTCGGAGTGGGTTCGCCTGATGGTGAGGGACCCTGTTAATAGGGAAAGCTAATCCACACGCAAAATTCAGTCCATCACTACTATAAATAGTGTTAATGGACTACGCTTGGGTTCAAAGCGAGCAAGCGCAAACAAAAGATAGTAAATTCATATATAAGTAATTAATCATTATTAAAGTGTATGAAATGTGAAATTTATCAACAATAATCAACTGTAAAATAAATATAAAGTATTTAATAAATTCACACATACAATAAATAGAAAAAATATAAACAATTGACAATCATATAGTATATTCATATACAGGAAACTATTAACGTGTATAACATGTGCAATCTTTTAACAATAATAATCAACTGTAAAAGAAATCGGGTAAAAGACTCACTTCGTACACTGATGCTGCGCAGGTCTGTCAGCTTCATCAGCATGTTGGCAAACGTGTGCCGCTCACTGGGCCTGCGTGATCTGATGTAATGTTTGAGAGCTTCCAGCAATGGCTCCTGCATCTGCTCAATCTTCTCAGTATCAATCAGTCCTGATCGATCTAACAAAAACAAAAACAATTGCTTTTAACAAATGTGACAATAATGTTGTTAGTTAGCTGCATATCCTTTACATGATGTAGTAGTTAACCCCAGCATTTTTTGGCTATTTGTGATTCCTGGGCAAGTTTACATTCAGTGGTTTGCCATTGCTTTCTGAATGACCGGCACCGATACCATTTCATTAAAAAAACAACAACGCAAGGCAGTCTGCTGTCAAATCGCCCACAGCTGTGTTTCGAACGCGGGTATGCAGGATTATAAACTGCGTCCGTAACCCCTTCGCCATGGAATGATGTACTAATATACTTATCTCATCTAGTTCCTCTTGTACCTTGCGGTGCAGAGGTGAAGTGTAAACAGTGTGAGAGTGCTGATTTATGGGCTTCATGTATAGAAGTTCCCATGGACTCTGTTATTCCCTCTATCCATTGTTTACGTGACCGGCCTCTTCTTCTGGTTCCATTTGGTCTGTACATCATTGTTTATTGTGATTTACTATTAGTTGATAGCCTAGTTATGTGGCTGAACCATTTCATCATCGGCGAAACCACTCCACCTTCTCAGGTACTTGCAATTGACATCCCCAAGTCAAGGACAAAAAGTTAACATTATAGTCTAAAGTTGGAAGGGTTGCCATCAACATACCAGAAATGTGAGAACAAGTGCTCTTATTCATTTGGTCTTGCTGACCTTTGTACAACATTATCATCATCATGATGTGCCATGCCACATGATAAAGATGTATCAATTGCTGAATCATGCTCAGGACAACTGACATAGCATTAGCATCAGCATCAACATCATGTAGCAGGTCCTTTTCAGAATGTTGATCTCATTACGGCTGGCTGTAAAGTTTTAGGAGCCTCTGCTAGTTCTCCAGTCTCATGCACCCTCTGCTAGTTCTCCAGTCTCATGCACCCTCTGTTAGTTCTCCATTCTCATGCACCCTCTGCTAGTTCTCCAGTCTCATGCACCCTCTGTTAGTTCTCCATTCTCATGCACTCTCTGCTAGTTCTCCAGTCTCTGCTAGTTCTCCAGTCTCATGCACCCTCTGCTAGTTCTCCAGTCTCAGGCACCCTCTGCTAGTTCTCCAGTCTCATGCATTCTCTGCTAGTTCTCCAGTCTCATGCACTCTCTGCTAGTTCTCCAGTCTCATGCACCCTCTGCTAGTTCTCCAGTCTCATGCACCCTCTGTTAGTTCTCCATTCTCATGCACCCTCTTCTAGTTCTCCAGTCTCATTACCCTCTTCTAGTTCTCCATTCTCATGCACTCTCTGCTAGTTCTCCAGTCTCATGCACTCTCTGCTAGTTCTCCAGTCTCAGGCACCCTCTGCTAGTTCTCCAGTCTCATGCATTCTCTGCTAGTTCTCCAGTCTCATGCACTCTCTGCTAGTTCTCCAGTCTCATGCACCCTCTGCTAGTTCTACAGTCTCATGCACCCTCTGTTAGTTCTCCATTCTCATGCACTCTCTGCTAGTTCTCCAGTCTCTGCTAGTTCTCCAGTCTCATGCACCCTCTGCTAGTTCTCCAGTCTCAGGCATTCTCTGCTAGTTCTCTAGTCTCATGTACCCTCTTCTAGTTCTCCATTTTCATGCACTCTCTGCTAGTTCTCCAGTCTCATGCACTCTCTGCTAGTTCTCCAGTCTCATGCACTCTCTGCTAGTTCTCCATTATCATGCACTCTCTGCTAGTTCTCCAGTCTCATGCACTCTCTGCTAGTTCTCCATTCTCATGCACCCTCTTCTAGTTCTCCAGTCTCATGCACTCTCTGCTAGTTCTCCAGTCTCATGCACTCTCTGCTAGTTCTCCAGTCTCATGCACTCTCTGCAAGTTCTCCATTCTCATGCACTCTCTGCTAGTTCTCCAGTCTCATGCACTCTCTGCTAGTTCTCCATTCTCATGCACCCTCTTCTAGTTCTCCAGTCTCATGCACTCTCTGCTAGTTCTCCAGTCTCATGCACTCTCTGCTAGTTCTCCATTCTCATGCACTCTCTGCTAGTTCTCCAGTCTCATGCACTCTCTGCTAGTTCTCCATTCTCATGCACCCTCTTCTAGTTCTCCAGTCTCATGCACTCTCTGCTAGTTCTCCAGTCTCATGCACTCTCTGCGAGTTCTCCATTCTCATAAACTCTCTGTTAGTTCTCCATTCTCATGCACTCTCTGCTAGTTCTCCAGTCTCATGCACTCTCTGCTAGTTCTCCATTCTCATGCACTCTCTGCAAGTTCTCCATTCTCATGCATTCTCTGCTAGTTCTCCATTCTCATGCACCCTCTGCTAGTTCTCCATTCTCATGCACTCTCTGCTAGTTCTCCAGTCTCAGGCACTCTCTGCTAGTTCTCCATTCTCATGCACTCTCTGCTAGTTCTCCATTCTCATGCACTCTCTGCTAGTTCTCCATTCTCATGCACTCTCTGCTAGTTCTCCATTCTCATGCACTCTCTGCTAGTTCTCCATTCTCATGCACTCTCTGCTAGTTTCCAGTCTCAGGCACCCTTACAAGTTCTCCAGTCTCAGGCACCCTCTACTAGTTCTCTAGTCTCATGTAATGAGAAGAGAAACATTAGAAAACATTGTGACAACAGAAAAGAACAGTGGAAGACGAGACAGGCAGACTGAGATAAATGATGCTGGATGGACTGAGACAGTTGTATGGAGATATAACATTGGCAGAGTTGATCCAGAAAACAAAGAAATGTTGAGAGACATGAACGCCTACACCAGCTGGCAGGACACATGATGATGATGAGGTTCAAATCCTAGTGGTGCCTTGACTGTTCATGTTTGACATTCTTTTTTGATCCCTAATTTTTCCTTTACTTCTGTGAGTGCTGGTTAATGCTTGAATATATATATATATATATATATATATATATATATATATATATATATATATATATATATATATATATATATATATATATATATATATATATATATGACATTCTTTTACAAAGTATCTAAAGGTCAAGGAGAAAAGTTCAAAGGCCAATAGGAAGCAGTCACTTACCTCCACTGATAAGACAAATGGATGACAACAGGGCATACTCCGTCTCGTCACAGTTCATGCGCTTTAAGGATGCAGCAAAGGAGAATATTGTC
This sequence comes from Cepaea hortensis, assembly GCA_963921405.1. NCBI lineage: Eukaryota > Metazoa > Mollusca > Gastropoda > Stylommatophora > Helicidae > Cepaea > Cepaea hortensis. The sequence goes on from OY992879.1 coordinate 63,104,575, forward strand.
GGAGTTAGGGGCCCAAACCCACCAGTTTGTAAGTGCTCTCTGGTCAGAGAGAGGCCATTCGGAAACTGCATAGTGTCTGTGTCTAGATCATAGCGTCTGCTGATTCGTAAAATCTGGCGAGGACAAATGAAGCATACATATAGTGAGGACAAATGAAGCATGAATATAGTGTGGACAAATGAAGCGTGAATATAGTGAGGATAAATGAAACATGAATATAGTGAGGATAAATGAAACATGAATATAGTGTGGACAAATGAAGCGAGAATATAGTGAAGACAAGTGAAGCATGAATATAGTGAGGACAAATGAAGCGTGAATATAGTGAGGACAAATTAAGTGTGAATATAGTGAGGACAAATGAAGCGTGAATATAGTGAGGACAAATTAAGTGTGAATATAGTGAGGACAAATGAAGCATTCATATAGTGAGGACAAATAAAACATGAATACAGTGTGGACAAATGAAGCGAGAATATAGTGAAGGCAAGTGAAGCATGAATATAGTGAGGACAAATGAAGCGTGAATATAGTGACGACAAATTAAGTGTGAATATAGTGAGGACAAATGAAGCATGAATATAGTGAGGACTAATGAAGCGTGAATATAGTGAGGACAAATGAAGCGTGAATATAGTGAGGACAAATGAAGTGTGAATATAGTGAGGACAAATGAAGCATGAATATAGTGAAGACAAGTGAAGCATGAATATAGTGAGGACAAATGAAACATGAATATAGTGAGGACAAGTGAATATAGTGAGGACAAATGAAGCGTGAATATAGTGAGGACAAGTGAAGCGTGAATATAGTGAGGACAAGTGAAGCATGAATATAGTGAGGACAAATGAAGCATGAATATAGTGAGGACAAATTAAGCGTGAATATAGTGTGGACAAATGAAGTGTGAATATAGTGTGGATGAATGAAGCATGAATATAGTGAGGACAAGTGAAGCATGAATATAGTGTGGACGAATGAAGCATGAATATAGTGTGGACAAATGAAGTGTGAATATAGTGTGGACAAATGAAGCATGAATATAGTGAGGACAAATGAAGCATGAATATAGTGTGGACAAATGAAGTGTGAATATAGTGAGGACAAATGAAGCATGAATATAATGTGGACAAATGAAGTGTGAATATAGTTTGGGCAAATGAAGTGTGAATATAGTGTGGACAAATGAAGTGTGAATATAGTGAGGACAAGTGAAGCATGAATATAGTGAGGACAAGTGAAGTGTGAATATAGTGTGGACAAATGAAGTGTGAATATAGTGTGGACAAATGAAGTGTGAATATAGTGAGGACAAATGAAGCGTGAATATAGTGTGGACAAATGAAACATGAATATAGTGAGGACAAATGAAGCATGAATATATCATGCAAATGTAATCAGTAGTAACTTTCTTTGATTGGTGGCAGTACAGACCAGAAGGTTTAAAATGGTATGGGAGAATCACTAATAGGTGTTCAGCAACTCACACCAGGTGGTCCTGTCTTCTGCTGTCTCTTGCAGGTTCTCCGAGTCCTCCCCATATTATATTAATACATCATCTCTGTAATTCTCCATGTGGTTTTAGGTCCTCCTCTATACCACATACCTTGTGGGTTCCAGAATTAAGTCTCTAGTTATGCTATTTAAGTTTTCTCAATCTATACAGTCTTATCCAGAGCTCAGGCCTTTTCCTCTGCTCTTCTGTCACTGGAATCTGTCTTAGTCTCTCCCTAAGCTCCTCATTAGTAATTCTGTCATACTATTTTAGTTCTGTCTGGTGCAGACACCAGTGAATGAATGTTTGTAGTCTATTGGTAATTGTGTTAGATATTCTCCGCACAGTTGTGCTGATTTAATGTTAGAGTTGAATATTCTACGTTTGGTTATATAGTTGCAAATCCTTTACAGGACATCGCAGTCAACTCCAGCAGTCTTTGGCTGTTTGTGATTTCTTGGCTAGTTTACGTTCAGTAGTTTGCCATTGTTTTCTGAACGACAGCCACTTCTTCTTCTTTCGTTCGCTAGCGACGAGCACTCCTACCAGTGTAAGAAAACCAATGCAAGTAGGTCTGCTGGTATATCACCCGTAGCTGTGTTTTGAGCAGGTAACATTTCTAGACATGGTACCCAACCTACACAAGAATGTCTGTAGAATACAACAACAACAACAAAACTTTATTTTGAAAGGGTTAAGAATTGGGCACGCAGGCCCATCTAACATTCTGCCCTTTTATCACTCTCTTTCATACATTATACCATTCACACATCATTCAAGGCTAACTGAAAACAGCAACAATATAAAAGATATGCATTATAAAGGCATGTGGAAAAATTAAAAATAAATACTACACGACTCAGTAATAGTAATAACTGGTGTGGCACTTATTAGCTATGTGGAATATACTGGCCTACCAAAAGGGGACTGTCTGTTATACTAGGGTTTTATTATATTATTACTTCTATTATTAAGGGGGAAGGTAATCCGTACTGAGATAGTGTTCAAATAATTTGTGATTATATGTATAGGGATTGATGATGTCTTTTATTTCATGTGGAAGATTGTTCCACAGCTGAGCTGCAGAGTACGTTAAGCTTGTTTTGTATAAGTCTATCCTAGGCTTCGGAAGGTGTAATTAATTTAATCGTTTACTGTGTCTAGCATTATATTCAAACAATGGCCAAAGGTAGTTTGGGGCATTCCGATGTAGGATTTTGTGAATTAGTTTGGCCTTATTGAAAAGCAGACGTTTGCAGAGTGGTAGTAACTGAAGGCGTTTATGCAGGCTAGGATTTTTAGTTAAATGTTTGCTATAAATTAATCTCATGGCCCGTTTCTGGAGTGAGTAAAGTCGCTTGGTGCTTGAATTGGAACAACCGTCCCAGATTGTAGAGCAGTAGTCAAAATGTGTCTGTATGTGAGATGTATAGAATATTTTCCTTGTGTCCTCATCAAGGAAATTTTTAATTTTGGCGAGTTGGTAGACTTTTTTCGCTGTTTGTTTAGTGAGCGCTTGAACGTGAGGATTAAAGGTTAGGTTTCTATCAATGATGAGGCCTAATGTTTTGTGCTCAATTACACTTTCTACTGGCATGTTATCGATGTGAAGTTGAAGTGATCTGTGTGAATTTAGAGTCTGAAGTCTTTGTCTGGTTGTTAATAACATAGATTTTGTTTTAGTGATGTTAATTTGCATACGGTTCGCATAGCTCCACCTAACTACATTATTTAATTCTTGTTGCAAAGACGACTCCAGCAAATTACTGCTTTCAGCGTTTGTATACACTGTACAGTCATCTGCAAATAGATCGCAGGACGACGAAAGATACAAAGGTAGATCATTAATATATATGGCGAATAATAGAGGGCCAAGAATAGAGCCTTGCGGTACTCCAGTATTGAAGGTAGTGATTTGGGACAGAGATTTATTGTATGATACTACTTGCTTTCTGTTTGACAGAAAAGATGTTATTAGCGCCACAACATTAGGGCCAATTTTCATTGTCTCTAGTTTTTTAATTAAAATGGCATGGTCTATCATATCAAATGCTTTTCTGAAATCGATAAATACAGCTCCACATAGATTGTTATTATTTATATTATGGTGCCAATTTTCTATCATGTTTGTTAGGGCCGTATGGCAAGAATATTTTGGTCGAAATCCTGATTGACTGTCAACTATAAGCTTGTTGCGATCTAAATACTGTAATGTTACCTTATGGATGTGTTTTTCTAGTGGTTTAGATAGTGATGATAGTAAAGAAATGGGTCTATAATTGTTCGGGAGACCATTGTCCAATGAACCAGATTTAAGGAGAGGATACACTTTAGCGATTTTGAGAGTTGATGGAAAGTGACCTTTGGTGATACACTGATTATATACATAGGTTAGTGATACACAGATCACTGGCGCAGCACAGCGGAGAATCCGACTACTGATTCCATCTAACCCAGATGAGTTTGTGTTTTTTAGTTTACTGAGGTAAGTGAGCACTTCAGTGACTGTCATTAGCGGTATGTCAGAAAGGATATCTCGGGGGCATCTAGTCTGGCAAAACGATGACAGTAAAGATAAGTTGCAAGGAGAATTTGGTATTGTAGCCTTCAACTGATCTATGTCATTCTGAAAAAAGTTACTGAATTGGTCGCATGAAATAGGATTTGATGGTAATGAATTTGAGTAGTTATGCTTGTTTGTCAAGGTGTTAATTGCCTTCCATATGTCCTTGCTATTTGTTTTATCCATGACTAAGTTCTTAAAGTAATTTTTCTTTTCTTTTCGTATGGTATATTGAACTTTGTTTCTAAGAGTACGGTATGTGCTGAGATCCCGCTTTTTATGTGCCTTATCTCTGTCTCTCATAATTTCAAGAATTTCCTGGGTGATCCAAGGTGGTTTGACGTGATGTTTTACTCGAACTTCCTTGATTGGCACATGTCTATCAAACACATCAATAAAGATCTTCATCCAGGATTCCAGAGCATCATCAGGGTCTGGAAGTTGATAAACATTGTTTAGAGGTGAACTGAGCAAGTCCTGTAAAAATGCGTTTTGGTTGAAATTTTTGTAGCTTCTATATTTTACAGTTATGTGTTTATGTTTAGGAGTTTTAATTCCTTTTTTAGACCATGTAGTCATGGTATATGCACACACCAGGATACTGTGCTGAAACCTCCTCCTATGATATTTGGGTGGAGACTGAGAAGTTACAGGGGTTTGTGTGAAATGAAGATGATATATAACATCCACAACCTACATCATCCTTATCTGCCATGCTTATTTTTCCCTTGTGCCAACTCACTTTCAACTTGAGTGTAGTCCACACATACTACTTCTATTAGTCCTGGACTAAATTTTGTGTATGGATTAGCTTTCCCTATTACCAGTGTCTCTCATGTGAATCCACTCTGATTTCAGGGGTACTTGTAATTTACGTGCCCAAGTCAAGGATGATAAGTCAACATTTTAGTCCAACTGAGCTGTGTATGGGTTGAACCCGCTACCTCAGTATTAGCACACTGGATGTTCACAAGCAAACACTTATCCATTCAGCCCGGCTGCCTTCCCATGCCATCCATAACTGTTCTATCTAAACCACTGCAGTGTTTAATATGGTCTAAGTATTTCAGTTTCCACGACATAATGTTGTTATGTGCCAGTTTTATTTGATGTTTAGACCTTGTGGAATGTCAGTATTTTTCTTCTTCTTAATCCACAATATTTTAAGAATTTGAATGTAAAATTTAAGCTGAAATGCCTTTATTTTTTTTTTTTTTACTATTTGTGAACAGTCCAAGATTCATATCAGCACATGCCACAGGAAAGAGATGCATGGCCTCAAAAAGTGTACTTTTATTTGATTGATGGTTTAGTGCCAGATGTAGCCACAACCTACCTGCAAAACAATAAACTTAAAAAATGGCATAAAACAAACAGCACCACATACAAATGACAAGGAAACAAAATGTGCTCATGTATATTGCCAAACTTACCATGATTTCCAAACATGCTGCCTTTAATAGGGTAATTTGGTCTGAGGTAGATAATGATAAAAAACCTGGAATCTTTTTGGCAAAGTCTACTATCAAGACAATGCCGGTCGATGAAAGCTCTGTAATTTTCTCCCACAAAAAAACGCTGGCAGATTCTGAACTCTCTTTGTCCAACTTGGATTCCTGTAAAATATAATAATATAGATGTTTTGTTTCAATGTAAAGTTTTAGTTTTTAAGTTTACTGATTACCTGAAGATTCATTGGTTCTCTTAACAAATATTGAGTAGCCATTAATATTCAGTTTAACAATCCTCCAATAACAGTGTTTCCACCTGTCACATGACCATACATCATCTTTCTCCAGTTAACAATATTCTTTTCTGAGAGATTGAGTTCCATACTGTCCTCTTTTCTTCATAAAGTCGCTTAAAAGTCGACAGGGTCGACTTCATCACACCGGGTTTTATCCCATATGGTTCGGTCTCTTTCCGCAGAGCGGAAAGCGTCACACAAAGCACGAACTCCGTAGCTTTTAGCGACGACCCACAGGAGTCTCCGAAACATTTAACTCGTAAACCGAAGGGTGCGGCCCGGAATCGAACCCACAACCTTCGGATTACAAGTCAAACGGCTTGACCACTTCACCACAGAGACTCTTTTCTTCATGAATGTTCATAATCAAGCCCCTTGCTACCTGGCATGTGCGATCATGCTTCTCCACATCTCACAGTCTCTACAGAATGTATGAATTCAAGTGCTGATCTTTGTCCAATTCATAATGAAAGATTGTCAAGTATCTTCTCTAACTGTCTTCCACTATCTCTCTTTCCATTTATCTGTCCACTTGTTCTTCTTCTTTTTTGTAGACTTGCAGATGTTAACCCAAATACATTTAAAGAAAGCAGCAGTCTGCTTGAGTTTGTTGACATCTCCGCATAGTTTTTTCTCAAATGGGTATGTCAGCCAAAATAGTTTTCTCTGTTCTGCATTTGTTGGACACTCTTGCAGCTAATGTTTAGCAATAATGTTACCAGTTCCACTCATCAGTATTGCCAATCTGTAGATTACTAAACAAATGGTATTTCCACTTGTTATATCCTTTGTGGAGTCTGAATATCGCTACTTGTTCACTTTGGTGGAGTTGGTAATATGCATCATCTTTCAGGTGTACTGGATGCTTTGATTCCCACTTGATTCTTCTTCTTCTTCTGTCTTCATCCGGAGTGTTTTTTCAGATGTAATTGCATTGGGACATTCAACTCTTACTTTTGTGGTGTCGTCCACATCCCAGCTGGTCAAGTTAGAATGGTCGAAGACTTCACAGTCAGCCCTCAAGGGAAGGCAGGGGCAGACCATGGGCATTATCCACCATCCAAGGAGGCTTCCATGATTGCAGAGCTGACACATAGCTCTCTGGTACTGGGCTCACCCAAGGAATCACCATGTCCTGCATATGGCTGCTTTAATTCCTCACTTCCATGTATTGGGCATTTTGTTCGTCATGGGCCGCTCCCCTCGTAAACCAGGATTGGTAAGTCTGCAGACAACATCCACTCAGCAAGCTTTCGCTTCGGACATCCACTAATGGATTCGCTAGTGAAGCATTCCATTTTGTGTTAATGAGACTTTCGGACTTTCTGCAGCTGTTTGTTGATGGGTAGCCTTCCAGGTCTCGATTCTATAAGTGCTTCTTATAAACCTCCTAGTCTCACCACAGGTTATGTCTATATCAGGCTGAGGTAGTTGTTTGCCTTCCTTTGCCAATTGGCAAGAGAAAGAAAGAAAGAGAGACAGAGACAGAGAGAGAGAGAGAGAGAGAGAGAGAGAGAGAGAGAGAGAGAGAGAGAGAGAGAGAGAGAGAGAGAGAGAGAGAGAGAGAGAGAGAGAGCGCAAGTTAGAACAGGTAAAACTCTGTGCAATCAAGCCACTTCTCTCACCTTTAACCTCCATGTTGGTTGTTGCATCATGGGAAGTTAAAGTTAGCAGCATACCCTTAACAAGATGTCGCAATCAACCCCAGAATTTGTGGCTGCGTGATTTACTAGACAATGTTTACATTCAGTAGTTTGCCATTGCTTCTGATTGACCAACTCTCCTACCATTGAAATCAATCCAAGGCGTCTACTTCTAAATCCCCTGCAGCTGATTCCAAACCTCAACTTGGTACATCAGGAAATTATGAAACTGCGTTCACTTAGCCCACAACAACAGACACCCAAATAGAAACAACAAGAATTAATCATCAGCACTTACAGAGGATGAGGTAGCTACAGAGGTTGTAGTTCCGGCCACAGCCTCGCTAGCCGCAGCTAGTGCAGTGGCACCATTCGGATCATGTGGCGTGGTTTCCCGATGAGCCTCCAGGACTTCCTGCAACAACATCTGGTCATCTTCAGTCAGCTCTTCTGAAAGACATGATGTACTCTCGGGATTCTGTTTCTTTTTCTTATTTCGGTCATTCCTCACCGCTAGAGAGAAGATAAAGACAAACACACACAGTTACAAATGAGTTTCCAACTTTTACTGATATTTGGAAATTAATCTTTCCACCAAAGCCCGATAAAAGACACATTGTGTGTAGAACAACACAACAGCTGATGAACACATGCATGATTCACTAGGGGAATTTCATTTTGTTTGGCAAGAGGTCTCAGGTACAGTTTCAAAAATTCACATCTACGGAGGTTTAAACAATGTACCACCAGACCACCAGCCAAGCATACTAGCCATTTGACTACCATGGTTCCTGGACATCATATGGTATTTCAAAACAACATCTGTAAAACTATCTTACTTTACACATCAACTATATGTGACTCTCACAAACAGAAAACAACATCTGTAAGACTATCTTACTTTACACATCAACTATATGTGACTCTCACAAACAGAAAACAACATCTGTAAGACTATCTCATGTTAACTATATCTGACTCTCACAGACAGAAAACAACACCTGTAAGAATATCTCATGTCAACTATAACTGACTCTCACAGACAGAAAACAACATCTGTAAGACTATCTCATGTTAACTATATCTGACTCTCACAGACAGAAAACAACATCTGTAAGAATATCTCGTGTCAACTATAACTGACTCTCACAGACAGAAAACATCTGTAAGAATATCTCGTGTCAACTATATCTGACTCTCACAGACAGAAAACAACATCTGTAAGAATATCTCGTGTCAACTATAACTGACTCTCACAGACAGAAAACAACATCTGTAAGACTATCTCATGTTAACTATATCTGACTCTCACAGACAGAAAACAACATCTGTAAGAATATCTCATGTCAACTATAACTGACTCTCACAGACAGAAAACAACATCTGTAAGAATATCTCGTGTCAACTATATCTGACTCTCACAGACAGAAAACAACATCTGTAAGAATATCTCGTGTCAACTATAACTGACTCTCACAGACAGAAAACAACACCTGTAAGAATATCTCGTGTCAACTATATCTGACTCTCACAGACAGAAAACAACATCTGTAAGAATATCTTGTGTCAACTATATCTGACTCTCACAGACAGAAAACAACACCTGTAAGAATATCCCATGTCAACTATATCTGACTCTCACAGACAGAAAACAACATCTGCAGCACCATTTGTCCAGGCAATGATGATCTCATTGTTCTTCTGCACCATACACACACTCCCAAGGACCCCGGCCACATCTACCTTATCATGTACCAAAACCCCTCCAAGCTGTGCAGACCCAGGCAAACTATCTGCCTGCTCATTTCCCACCACACCAGCATGTCCTGGGGAACAAATCCAACAGAAGCTCTCTATGGTCCTAATCATGAGTGTTCTAATGATAATCATCGGGTGTCATCATAAAAATTATCTCACCTTGAGAAATGGCAACACTATCTGAAATTTGGAAAGGGCATTCTCACCTTCCTTGGACATGCCCATGGCGGTGCATTTCTGAAGACGGCAGTACTGACACCTGTTTCTGGTGATCTTGTTGATGACACAGTTCCGGTCTTTGTGGCATGTATACTGCATGTTCTTCTGCACACTTCTTCGGAAAAAACCCTGGCAGAAGGAAACGTGGACACAGAAGATTCTGTTAGCAACAACAACCTGGTGTTTATACTTGTGATACAATAGACAGGTGATTCCGTCAGTTAAATCTCTCAATTATGACTGACTGACTCACTCTCTTACTCACATTAACAGACTCAATGACGGACTCACTCACTCATACATTAACAGACTCACTCACTCACTCACTTACTAATGACTCACTCACACTCTCACTCATACATTCACTGACTGACTCACTCACTCACACATTAAGAGACTGTCTGACTCACTCACTCACTCACACATTAACAGAATCACTCACTTTCTCATACATTCACTGACCGACTCACTCACTCATTCACTGACTGACTGACTCACTCACTTATTCACTGACTCACTCATTCACAGACTCACTCACTCATTCACTGACACACTCACTCATCACTGACTCACACATTCACTGACTGACTCACACATTCACTGACTCACTCAGACATTCACAGACTGACTGATTCACTCACACATTCACTGACTCACTCACACATTCACTGACTCACTCACACATTCACTGATTCACTGACTTACACATTCACTGACTCACTCAAACATCCACTGAAAGACTGACTGATTCACTCACGCATTCACTGACTCACTTACACATTCACTGACTGACTCACTGACTCACAAATTCACTGACTCACTCACACATTTCACTGATTCACTCACACATTCACTGACTCACTCACATTCACTGACTTACTGACTCACTCACATTCACTGACTGACTGACTCACTTACATATTCACTGACTCACTCACACATTTACTGACTCACTCACACATTCACTGACTCACACATTCACTGACTCACACATTCACTGACTCACTCACACATTAACAGACTCAATGAGACACTCACTAACCCACATAGTGAATGTCTGTCTACATAGATGTCTCCAGTCAATAATACCCGTGTGTGTCTCTGTCTGTCTGTACATCAAGTGGCGTAGCTGGGGGAAAGGTGCAGGTGATGAACAACTATTTTTTAAAAGTGTCGCCTAGTTCACTTGTGGCATAACGTCATCTTGAGAGTCGTTTTATATGTCATGGCCCCCGTTCATAACACCGTTTTATATGTCATGGCCCCGTTTTATATGTCATGGCTCCCCTTCAAGTTATAACCTAGCTACATCACAGCTGTCCATCCATCTATTCATTCATCCCGCTGCCTACTTCCCTGCCCAATCTATCCACCTACCCCCCCCCCCCTCTCCCTCCCTCCCTCTCTCAATTCTAATATATATAGGTCTGTCGGCTTGTCTACGTATGTATGCACGACTATATGCCTGTCTTTCTATCCGTCTGTGGCACCTACCTTACACCCCTCACACGAGCTAACCCCATAGTGGTAGCCGGAGCTCTTGTCATTGCATACAACACAGGGCTTGTACACTCTGGGCGGAGGTGGGGGTGACAGACTAGGGTCATAGGTCATGAGGCCGGATGCATGAAGACTGCCGCACATACTGGATGGATTATTAAATCGACCGCCTGGAAAAATCAAACAGTGGCGATCAGCATGGCCGAATGGATAAGATCGAGCGTTCTTAACTGATTCAGCGCAAAAAAAAAAAAAAAAAAATTAGTTTTGGATCAAGCGTGGAGCACAAACAGATGAAAAAGTCAAAACAATGTTTTCCCGTTGTGAATTTGAATAACGACGACACAAACAATAGATTGCACGATTTATTGCCTGGCATATTTCGCTTTTTAGCATACCACAACAAGCAATGATGTGCAGACCAGATGGAAACAGAGGAAGAGGCCGTCCACGTAAACGTTGGACGGAGGGAATAGCAGAGTCCATGGGAATATCGATACATGAAGCCCATAATCGGGCACTCTCACGATGTTTATACTTCACCTCGACACTGCAAGGTACAAGAGGAACAAGATGAGATGAGATTTCACTGCATCTCGTCAGGTATATACTGCAGAATTCGCACAACATAAAGTACGAGGGCGAGTCAATAAGTAAGTCACACAGTTCTGTGGGATGGCAGGTAAATGTTGGTGTTTTCTACAGGTGTCATTAGGTGACAGCAACATCGAACTTTATATTCCCGTTCGTCAGGTGGCGTTAGGTGTCTCATGCGCATGCACAGCCCATAAACAAAATGGCGACTGTACTTACGGATTGTACATCCAAAGAGCAACGTGCTGTTGTGCGCTTCCTGTTTATGCTGACAAATGTTTTTCCCGTAAAGCGGTGCATAGCTGGGTAGAAACATTTTCTCAGCTGACAAATGTTTGTCCCGTAAAGCGGTGCATAGCTGGGTAGAAACATTTTCTCAAGGACGCTCTAAAATTGTTAATGAAATCCGATCTGGTCGTCTTGTTGAGATTGCAACAGAAGCATCCATGCAGCGGGTGGAGGAGATGATTAGAGGTGACAGGCGAGTAACGATAGACTCTGTAGCATCTGCAATAGGGTGCTCACGTGGTTCAGCATACAGCATAATGCATGATCGATTTAAATTTAAGAAAGTGCGCTCAAGGTTGGTACCCAGACAATTGAAGGAGGAGCACAAAATGAACCGATATGGCCTATCTTTGCATCATCTCTGTCGATACGAAGATGAAGGAGAAAACATGCTAAATAGGATTGTTACTGGGGACGAATCATAGGTGCATCACTACCAGTCCAAATCAAAGCGTGCTTCAATGCAATGGAAACATCCTTCTTCGCATTGTGTCCAAAAATTCAAGGTTACGCCATCAGCAGGGAAGGTTATGCTGACAGTGTTCTGGGATTGTCAAGGAGTGCTTTCAACCAATTTCAAGAAGAAAGGTGACAATGTGAATTCTGAATCGTACGGTGAAGTTCTATCGATACTTCATGATGCAATTCGAAGAAAACGTCCAGGACTGCTGACTAGAGGTGTTGCGTCTTCATGACAATGCCAGATCACATACGGCTCGATTAATTCAGGAGAAAATTAACCAACTAAGGTGGGAAGTTCTAGACCATCCAACTTACAGCCCCTAGCGATTTCCACCTGTTTCGTCCACTGAAAACCCACCTTGGCGGGAAACATTTCGCGAATGACGCAGAAGTTGAGTGTGAAGTGAAAACGTGGTTTAGAAAACAGAGCACCCAGTTCTATGCAGCCGGTTTGGATCGACTGATAAAACGATGGGATAAGTGCATCAATGTTGGTGGAAATTATGTTCAGAAATAAAGGGACAATGTATGTATAAAAATAAACTCGTTTCAAGTTGTTACCATATTTAGTTATTTTTCTACACCATTTGTGACTTACTTATTGACTTCCCGCGTAAAAAAAACAAAAAAAAAACAAGCACATATGGCGATATACCATCCTTCGGCACTCAATCAGTTAAACATCCTATTACTGATGACGAGGTAGCGGGTTCATCCTCTACACAGGACAGTTGCACTCAAATGTGGACTTCTCGTCCTTGACTTGGGGAAGTAAATTACGAGCTCGTCTGAAGTCAGAGTGAGTTCGCCTGATGTCGAGGGACACTGCTGATAGGGAAAGCTAAGCCACAAGCAAAATTAAGTCCAGTGCTACTGGAAGTAGTGTATATGGACTACCCTTGAGTTCAAAGTGACCGAACGCAAAATAATAATAATAATAATCATAATAATAATAATAATAGTAATAATAATAATAATAATAATAGTAACCAAGAAGACGGTGGAGAGATAACATTTATACAGACCTACAAGCACTTGGAATCAACGACTGGAAAGAGAAGGTCAACCAGAGAGACGAATGGAGACGGATTGTATTTGCAGCAAAGAACCTCAATGGCTCGGAACGTTGAATAATAATAATAATAATAATAATAATAATAATAATAATAATAATAATAATCATCATCATCATCATCATAAGTAAACAACTAAATGAGATGAGATGCCTGAGGAGAGCAGCCAGCTTAACAATCCGAGACCTAGTAAGAAATGCTATTATCAGACAGACTGGGGGATCAACACCTTGTGCCACATTTATTGAAAGACAGAAGATCAAGTGGTTTGACCATCTCGTTAGAATGCAACACCATCAACTATCATCACTGGCCTTACATCAAAGATCATCTGCGACGAGACCAAGAGGACGTTCAAGAAGAAAATAGATTGACGACATCAAAGACATTGTACAGCCACACGGAATGACACTATCCACTGCCGCCCATTGGGCGCTGGAACGCAAATTATTCCTCCCCACGACGCTTGACGGCAGAAGTGGGAGATGATGATGATGGAATAAATAAACGAAACAGTCGGCAATTTCCCCCACAAACACTAAAACATTGCCCACTAGGCAGTGTAAAACTGAAATCTATATACATAACGAGATTTGAACCCAACGCCTCCAAATGACAACAAGTGTACTTAAAAACACCGCCAATTAAACACCCATAGAAGGGTGTCATTTTTAGTCACTCTATCGTTCCCCTGAACCCACACCTATATCTATAATAGGGTGTATTTTTAATGACTGTACAGGATATAACACGACACAGTGATTAAAAATACACCCGGTATTTCTCTTACCTATAGAATATAGATGGCATTATTCATGTAGAAATCAGCTATATGGGTTGTTGTTGTTTTTTTTTTTTTTATGCGCTTGCTTACTTTGAACTCAAACGTAGTCCATACACGTGGTACTACTTCTAGTGCACTGGACTGATTTTTGCTCTTTCCTTGTTACCGGTGTCCACCGGTGTCCCTCGCCATTAGGTGAACCCACTCCTACTTCTGAGAAACTTGTGATTTGCGTTTCCATGTCAAGGGCTGATAACAGCACTCGGAACATTCCCATTCATGCTGCACCCTCACCTTCAACAGCCAGCGAAGAGTCCCAATACTAATGGTATCAGCAGCAGTCTAATAATGTGTCCGTCTGGCCTTTCCTCGGAGTCTGACACTCCCTGGAGCATCATTTTCTCCAGGCCGTGGAGAGCTACCTGTTCTGCACTGTATACATGATCCCACAGTGCCTCGACCTCATCTGCCTTATCAAGCACCAGTATCCCCACCAGGAGGTGCAGACCCAGCCAGTCTGTCCGTCTGCTCGTTTCCCACCACACCAGCATGTCCGAGAATTGGTGTGGATGAAAATAATTGGGAGGGGGGGGGGGGGGGGTGAATTCAAAAGATGCTCTCTATTTTTGAAGAGCGAAATGGAACACGTGTGGGAGCATCCAGAGGGCAGTAGAGTCCATTCTTATAGTATCTGTTCTATAATTGTCTACAACACCGATATTAAATGTTCATTGATTCATTCAGTAGCATGTCCATTGCAGAACCTCGCACTCATAACAACCTTCAGAAAACCTCTCGATCATAAATAAGCAAGATATCCCGCGTCCGAAACACCCATCTGGAGATCATCCGCCACATCCTGCACCCATCTTCTCTTTGGCCTCCCTCTTCCTCTCTTCTCAGGCATATACACCTCCATTATTGTTCTCTCCAAACTTTCACGACGTTTAAAGTGACCAAAATATTTCAATTTGCTTTGTCTTTAACAGCCTACCTACTTCAATATTCAGCTATTGAAGTATGGATGCATTTGTTCTTTTCTTTATCCAATACAGCTATTTTATAATGAACATGAGAAAAGAGCGAATACGATAAAGACTCACCAGCGTCGTTGACCACCGACCGCACCTGGTCAACTTTTTCATAAAGATTAAAATGACCATAACTTAGGGACCCGTCGTGGAAGTTGCCATAAGGAGGCTGACTGGACAGCACTGCCAGGCCTGTAATAGTCAACATTGTCACCGGACACTTTAGCTTATAATTTTAAAGTTGATAAACTTTTATACAAGTGAGGAGATAACACCAAGAGATGGACGAACAGCCGCCACACAGAATGTACAGTCAAGACGCGAGACAGACAGAGTTGGAGATCAATTGCAGCGAACCTTCTTTGTGGAGGCGGCACCTGATTGATTGATTGCAAGTTTTATACCCGTACACGTTCTTTCAAAAGACTTACACATGTGTACATCTTGTATATGTCCTACGTCACGAAGTGCTATAGGCAATAGATGACAGAAGACAGTATAGTATACATTAATATTTATAGAGACAAGCTCGCAGGAAAGGTTACTGTGGAGGGCGGACCCGCCATGGACCAGGCTGACATTCTGAATGCTCTATAAGAAGTAAGACTTTTGCGAGAACCAAGTGATGACTGTGAATCTACAACCATGGTCAGACTGCGAAAACAGCAAATTAAAAGAGGTGTGGTAAAACAAGAACACTACGCAGGATTGATAACCCAACACAGAACTGGTGTCGTTAGCCGCTACACGCTGCGGGATTTGCTGAGGAGGGGATCCGAGCACTTATGGACTGAACGGTTTGATGTGCACTGAGGATGATCTGTCGACTAACTAACTTATAGACTCATTTCATATACATTGAAAAGATGATGTCTGTGAGAAATTACATAGAAATGAATGCTAGACCTGCACAACAGAAGAGCCCGAGTACGGATAGACGGACTCAAGAGCAAGAAAGTACTACTGCATCCCAGGGCAGAGCATTTTCCCCCAAACTTTTTCTAATCTTCATCAATGATCTCGTTGCTAATCTACCACATGGAATTAAAGCAGCAATGTATGCGGATAACCTGGTTCTATGGAGCACAAATGAACATGCATCAGTGACCACCAGATCGCCATAAAGGGCTGTAGATACATTTGTTGCATGGGCAAATAGATGGTGTGTCAGCATAAACACTGACAAGTGCAGCACTACTCTATTTACCCTCTCTCCAAAATAAAAGGCAGGGATCATCCAGATAAATGGAATACCTTTAAGAAAAGATAAAGAACCAACATACCTTGGAGTAACATTTGATGACAGGCTGATATGGAGAAAGCACATCAACAAAGCAGCAGCAAAAGCCAGAAGGAAAATAGCCATCCTGAGAAAACTAAGTGGAACCACATGGGGAGACAGTGGGAAAATACTTAGCAAAGTTTATCAACAGAGCGTACGACCACACCCGCAATACGGATCAACTGCGTGGTGTCCAGCATCAAAAACCACACTACAAGAGTTGGTCAAGCACTTAGAACCACCACATGAGGGATGAGATCAACCCCTATAGTGGAGATGGAGAAGTTGGGGAGGACACAAGCACTGAGAGAGCGCAGAGATACGAAAACACTAATACAAGCAGAAAAGTTCCTCAGCTTGCCAGACCACCCTATGATTTGAAAACTTAGCTATGAGGCTGTTGAAAAGAAGCTGTTTTATCCACCAGGCCAAACGACTCTGCAGAGAAACCACCAATCTGCTCACAGTTGGTATCCCCCTGAAAACTATTCCAGAGCGAACTCCATGGAAAGATGAACATAGACTATCACTATAAATCCAGACAAAAGTGAGAGGAATATTTGACAAGGAAGAACAGAACAGTGTACAGCGCAGAACAGCCACTCTCAGCTTCCATGACGAAGAATACCCACAGGACCTCTGAATCCGAGTCTACACAGGTGGGTCAGCACAAAATGCTGTTCGAAATGGAGGAGCGGGGGTGTACATAGAATACCCGAAAAATTCTAGGGACATGGCCAGAGTACCAACAGGAAAGTACTGCCATAACTATAATGCTGAAATTCAGGCAAATAAAGATAGCAACAGAGAAATTACTAAATGCCAGCCATGGTACACAACCTGTGGTGCTATTGACAGATGCAAAATCAGTACTCGAGGCGCTCCTAGGTGGGAAATTGCCAGTACTGACACTACTTTCTGAACTTAGCAGTCAGCATAAGGTCATAAGTGGAAACCTTCTCGCTGTGGAGTACCCGGAAACGACGGAACTGAGTCGATTGGCTAAGGAAGGAGCCAAAGAAGAACAGCCTGATGTGCCCGTTACATACCACCAAAAGAAAAGAATGATCAAATCAGTCAGAAAGCCACCAAAACCAGCTCAAGATGACTACCACGTTATGGACAGACCAGAACAAGTCATTATTCTGGTCATCTTATAGGACACAATAGATTACGCAACCATATGTATACAAAATTCAAGATTGGTGAATCAGCCATGTGCACATGTAGATTGTCGTCGTAGACAGCAGAGCACATACTCCAAGACTGCCCAAAATACAACATATCTAGGCAAATCTTCTGGCCTGGAGAGACGACAGTGAAAGCATGGGCTGAGTAAACTAAAAAAGACAGTTAAATTCATACAAAAGACAACATTGCAGTTATAGACATATTTCAATGGAACGAAAGAAGAACAATAATGCTAGACCATACGATATTTAGTATAAACAGTCAAAATTATATAATAACATAATCTGTATAAACATACATTCTAAGTAATACAACATCCGTTAAAAACGTTATATTTAAAAAATGAATGAAGTCTGTATACAAAATGAATGAGTCAGTGTAATATAATATACAAAATGAATGAAGTATGTGTAAATATTATATACAAAATGAATGAATTCTGCGTAAATAGTATATACAAAATGAATTAAGTTGTGTAATGTTATATACAATATGAATGAAGTCTATGTAATATTATATACAAAATGAATGAAGTCGTGTAATGTTATATACAAAATAAATGTAGTACTACAACCACATATATACAAAATGAATTAAGTCAGTGTAATTTTAAATACAAAATGAATACTTAACTATTATATGACATATTATTGACTACACAAAGGCTTTCGATAAAGTGAGACATGTCAACATGATAAGGATGCTTGAAGATCTACAAATTGATGGAAAAAACCTTAGACTTGTAAAAAACATATATTGGAAACAACAAGCTGCCATAAGAGTTGATAATGAAGTAAGCCAATATCAGCCTATTAAGAGAGGTGTGAGACAGGGATGTGTAATGTCTCCAGATCTGTTTTCCCTGTACAGTGAAAATATTTTCAGAAATATTGAAGATATGGAAGGAATCAACATTGGGGGAAGATACATCAATAACATTAGATATGCAGATGATGCAGTCTTGATTGCAGACAATGAACAGGACCTGCAACATTTAGTAAATGCGGTTGTTACACACAGTGAACAACTAGGGTTAGAATTGAATTGTAAAAAGACACAGATTATGGTCGTCACTAGGAAGAACGAAATACCACAATTAAATATGCAAGTAAATGGGAATATTCTTCAACAAGTGAATAGGTACAATTATCTCGGAACAGTAATAACATCTGATGGGAGATGCCTTGAAGAGATTAGAATAAGAATCGCCATGGCAAAAGTAGCCTTTAGCAAGATGAAAAACATACTGACCAATAAAAAGATGTCAATTGAAACGAGAAAAAGAGTGTTGAGATGCTACATAGAACCTGTACTTTTATATGGATGTGAAGCTTGGACAATGACCAGTCAGGCTGAAAAACATCTGATGGCTGTAGAAATGTGGTTTCTGAGGAAAATGCAAAGAATACTATGGACAGCCAGAAAGGCCAATGAACAAGTCCTTCAAGAAACAAATGAAGATCGTAAACTGATTAGAGACATTAGACGTAGACAGTCACAATTTTTTGGGCATGTTATGAGAAGAAATTATTTGGAGAACTTGGTGACAACTGGTAAGATCGAGGGGAACAGACCAAGGGGAAGACCTAGAAGCAAGTACCTGGATGGCTTGGCCTTGTGGCATGGTCGAGACAGAAACACGGAGATGATCCACGACTCTGGTGATCGAGTGAGATGGCAGAACATGACCGCCCACGCTTACCGGCATGGCACATGATGGATGGATATGACATATGATAATCTGTACAATAAATGCACATCCATATGATAGGCAGAACTTCATTCAATTTACTTTACAGATCAATATAATATATGTTGAAATATTACATTATGTTAAATTATATTTAAAAATGAATACTTAACTATATTTAATATATGATAATCAGAAGAATCATGCTCAACCATACGACTGACAGCCTCATTATATATGCATTATGGATCAATGTAACATATGTTGAAAAAAAAAAACAATATCTACGAAACATTATACATAAAAACAATGCTAGACTATGTACAAAGTATACTATAGTGTGTATTTGTAATGACTGTGCAGTGTTTGAAAATATTGCCGGTCCAAGTTTTGTATCCACCCTCTGTAAAGTTCATGCAAAGTAATAAATAAATACAAAACTTAGACCGGCAATATTTTCAAACACTGCACAGTCATTAAAAATACACCCTGTATATATCCCAGCTATAACCCAGGAGGGTTGAACGGGATATTGAAAACAAAAATAAACAAACAAACATTTAATACTGCGTATATTCTCTAGAGTATGAACTGTCTTGGTTCTGCAAGTCTGTACTGGCGGGAATCGCTGGGCGAAACAAGACATCCTTAGCAACATTCACATTTCACAACTGACATAACCAATGTGCTAATGACCCTGACATAATTACATAGCAAATGAGATAATACAGATAACTAAGGTCAGATTTGTTGTTCCTTTTCAATAATAAATAAAATAGGTCAAGATGTAATGAACAATAAAATCCCAGAATTAATTAGGTCACATTTAATTAACATTCTTTTTCTTACAGTTTGTGTGGTGTGGTGTTAGTGGTCGTATCTGTTCACAGTCTTCTGTCGCCTGTGCTGCGAATCATTTCTGATACCAATGTTCCTCCACGCCGTGACGTCACATTGTCCAGTATCTTCTCTCTTGTTCTCCCTCTGTCTCTCCTCCTCTTCAGCTGTCATTTTCATGTTGCCATATCGTGTATTTATGTGTTCACAATATTTGTCTGTTAGTATGGCAAATCTGTCCCAATCTGCTCTTTTGAATTTCAGCAAAGGCTTTTGCTCCTGTGGAACATACTCCATATTCATTACAAGCTTGATTGGTCTGTGGTCACTATCTGCTAATTGGTCAAGCACATGGCGATCGATTTTGTGGAGGATGTCTCCTGCAAACCATCTTCTAGAGAAGAAGCTCGGTGTGTCGTCCGCTTTGTTGAGTAGATGGAGATGTGAGTGTATTTCCCAGTCCTCCACTTCCTCTCCTCTATTGTCAGTATCTGGGTATCCCCATCTTTCTGAACGGCTATTAAAGTCTCCGACAATAATGCAGTTTGTGTCAGTTATTTTCATGTTTGAAAGTGTAAGGTCCTTATCTGCTGGGCTATTTTTTTTTTTTTTTTTTTTTTGGTTCTCATATCCTTTACAGGACATCGCTGTCAGCATCAGCATCTTTCAGCTGATTGTTGATTTCTTGGCAAGATTACGCTCAGTAGTTTGCCACTGCTTTCTGAGCGACCGGCTCATATAACCCGTAAGGTACCAACTCGGCGAGAACCGCTAACGATTTTCGCGTTGGATAGTTCCTCACGTGGATATAGGGGATTGCAGAGAAAGACGTTAACCCCTAGGCCAGAGAGCTATACAGATTGTAAATTCTTATTTTCACGTCCTTTATCATTATATCAACACCTATCATTTCTGTTTGGTTGTCAGAAGTCACATATACTTCACTCCATGGTATTGTGTTTCGTGTAAGTATTAAAACTCCTCCTTTGTGTCCTTCACGGTCGAAGCGTGTAGCCTGATATCCTCTGACTGAGAATCTGCGATTGGCGTTGAGGTGTGTCTCTAGAATGCATGCCACATCTATTCTATCTTTATGAAGACGATGTGTTAAAGTAAGGGACTTTCTTGTTAGAAAATCCTTCAGCATTCCACTGTAGTATGTCGAGTGTCCGGGGTGTTTGGTCAATAGCTCTTAACCTGCTCCTCTGTGCCTTGACTCCACAGCACAGGGGAAGGTGAACACCAGTAGTAATTGGTGGAACCCCTTGAGGCAGGGAGCCCGGCACTATGACCGCCTGATGGGACTTCACGGGATTAGCACCATAACGATTAATTTTAATCTGTGGCATCATGAATTGATTAAGTTACGTTGCACTGCTTTGGTTCAGTACATCCGATTTCGACAAGCATTTTTCTGGTGTGCTTTCCTAGCCTTTGACTGTCCCCAGTCTACCTACAAGGCAGCAGGTTTGTGTGTCGCTTGGTCTGGTTCCTCTCCCTTGAGCTGTCCGACATGGGTGACCCTACCAGTAGCTGTGCTACCGTCAGCATAGCTCTTGGGGTCATTGGAACTCACAAGCCCCTCTGCCTCGTCATGGTGGACACACGGCAGAGAGGGCACAAACATCTGAGACTGAGGTTATGCCAAGTTTCACATTGTACATGGTCTCTGTCAGAAAATCATGCAGACGTGTCACAATACAAACATCTGAGACTGAGGTTATGTCAAGTTTCAAATTGTACATGGTCTCTGTCAGAAAAAAAAATGCAGACGTGTTTTGAACTGCATTTGTCGAGACAAAAGGATTACAATTGTTTAACTGATTCAGTGGCATGTAATGATTAATCGTCTTAAGCGACTTCCTGCAGCTGCCATGAGCTTATTAAGTAGTCCCCCCGCCCCCTAGCAACCCCGTGTAATTTGATACATAATATATCATGTCTGCTACCTTATTAACCAGCTTTTCACACCTGTGTCACACCCCTACTTCCCATTTTCAGCCATCCATTTTTATTTGGTCCAAACCTACTTTTTGTTTGGCGGTGAATCTGCTAATCCATCCACAATTTGTTTTCTGTTATGACAAGATTCTCAAACTGTAACTCTGGCTCCCAGCCACTACCATCTGTGTCAATATCCGAAATGTGGCTGACTCAGTCACAGGATTATTAATCTGAGCCAGGGATGGACCCTAATATAAATACCCGAGATTTCCGCATTCATTTACAGGTCCGTACGTGAGGTGAGTATGCAGTTTTTTTTCTCTATAAAGTTTTTCTATTAAACATTTTCTTCGACTAACATTCTTTTCAATTAACATTTTGTCAATTCTTATTTTCTCTTCATTGCTTCCATTTTTCCATGCATTTGTTCCTCTCGTCCTGGCATCACCTTCTAATGTAGTCACAGGAGATCTCCTTGACTATATGTTGTGTTTGTGAATGTGTTTGTTTGCTGATGAAGGCTAACCGCCGCAACGTTCTGTATGTGTCGTAACTCTGTTATGTAAAGCTGCACTACTTTGTGTCATTTTATATTGTTTAAACTTTCACAGCTTTACCGCAGTTCCACCAAATTTTATGCATACTTTTCTATGGTAATGGTAGAATGGAATTGATATTTTTCTAATTCTCCGCATGGACAACAATCCCTTTCAAATTACTATCCGACGTGTATCTGATTCAGTCTGTGATGGGCCGTAATTATAACTTCTCTTCTTAGGTTGAATGGGGTAAGGGTAATGGGAAAAGAGATGCAGATACAGATACTCAGGTTCTGACATTGTAACCAGATTCTCAGAGTGTGACTGGCATGCTCAAAGTGTTATCAACATACAGTTTCGATTTTAATTCTTTAAGTAAAACTACTTCTAAAACAGTATCTATAATTGCTGGATGTGGTCAACAATAATGAACGATTACCACAATTTGTACATGGTGGACCAGAATCTTTCGTCTACGGTCAATTGGTGGCCGGTGATACGTGAACCGTCATTTATGACTTCACAAGGAAGATCACTTTAGGACATGTAATGACTAGCAAGGGAGATTACATCAGTGCAAACAGAAATAAGCAAGTTAATCAACTGAGGAACTTGTCTTGGAACGGCCATTGTTAAGAAGTATGATGAGATCCAACATCAATGGCATGTCCATTCCCTGGTAACTGGTGTCGACGACGGATGCCTCAAGAAAGACACACGAAGCACGGGAAACAAAGGTTTACAGTCAAGGCATGGACCAGGGTTTATACTTCAATCACCTTATGCCGACCAGGCGAGCTATAGGCATAGATATCAAATTTGAGAAAACCGTTTCCGACAAGGAAATCTTCGTCGTTCCGGCTCTAAAAAGAAATGCAAGCTAACCTATTTCTTCTTTTTATAGTACATTCAATGTGGCGTTGGTGATCATATCTGTCCACAGCCTTCTGTTTCGTGTACTGCCAATCTTCGTATAGTCCATGACGTGTGGCGTTGGTGATCATGTCTATCCACAGTCTTCTGTCTCGTGTACTGCCAATCATTTCTGATACCGATGTTCCTCCATGATAAGATGGCAAACTGTCCAGCATCTTCCCTTTCGGCAGAAGACATTGGGTTTTCCAAAAACCTAGATTTTGAAGCTGTTTGTTCAATAAATGACAATCAAACAATTGGGGTTAAAATGTCACCTACCAGCATGGTTGTCTAGTGGTGACAGACCGGGGGTGGGGCTTGTGTTGATGAGGCTGTCGTCACTGGTGCTAGCTGTGGGCTGAGTCCCCAGGTTTGTGTTCATACTTCACAGGTTCAGGCAAAAATAGAGCAGACGGCGGCAGACATCTCGGGACCGCCTCTGATCTCCTAGGAACACACGTACAGTTGGTCAGTGTCTACACAAGCACCTTGACATTATACACAGTCAAGTGTCACAAACGTGTGGTACTAATATCAAATATAATAATCAGTGTAGAATGTAGACAACCAAGGAATGCATATAAGTTGAGGTGAGTCAAGAAGCGACATCACTGCACATTTCCATACATGTCCCATCCTCATCTCCAACAACCAGTGATGAGTCCCAATACTAATGGTAGCAGTTGTAATCTGATTGCCATTCTCTCCAGGCAATGATGGTGTATCTGTTCTCCCACACTATACGTCTGATCCCAAAGGGCATTGACAACAGTTTCCTTATCGTGAACCAACACTCTACCCAGAGGTGCAGATCTAGTTAATGTGTCCTCAGCAGAAGGGTAAAGACACGCCTCTTACTGCTGCTGTGGTTGCTGGCACTGTTGCTGCCGCTGTTGTTGTTTAACCCAAATGGAAATGAATTATCCACTCGTGTACATCTTCAACAATTCGGGGCTAGTGATGACCTTCGGAACCAATGATGACCTACTTGACTTATGGCACGCTGTTTGATTTCTGTTCCCTGTGATCCAGACGTCTGCAGGACATCGGCAAAGTGATTTCTCTGTAGTTTAATGTAGTTGCATCCGTGCAGTTTATTTGTGTGTTGAATAGGATTTTCTACCTGCAACGTCCATTTTGTCACGTGTACTTGTGTTCAGGAATGGCTGACCAATTTCATTTGCCGACTTGATTTATTCTTTGCATTTGTACACTTCACTGCAGATTAGCATCTCTAATTCCTCAATTATCAAACACACAAGATGTCTCTAATCCTTCCCCACCTCTTCAGTTACCAAACACACAAGATGTCTCTAATCCTTCCCCACCTCTTCAGTTACCAAACACACAAGATGTCTCTAATCCTTCGCCACCCTTCTGTGTTTGCACAACTTCACTGCAGATTTGCATCTCTAATTCCTCAATTACAACACACGCAAGCTGTCCCTAATCCTACCCCACCTCCTCAGTTACCAAGCACACAAGCTGTCCCTAATTCTACTTCACACTTCCTCAGTTACGAAATACGCAGTATGTCTCTAATCCTACCCAGACTTCCTTAATTACTAAACATAGAAGCAAATTCTAGCCCACATCCCACCTTTTCTCAGTAACAAGTCAAGTTAGTTGTGTTACACGTCAAGCCTGTGGCATGTGGCCTGAGGCCCAACACATCCGACTTCCATAAGCATTTTTTCGGCTTTGTTTTTCATAGCCATTGACTGTCCCCAGTCTACCCACAAGGCAGCAGGTCTGTGTATCTCTTCGACTGGTCCCTATCCTTTGACCTGTCTGACATGGGAGACCCTACCTCTAGCTACGCTACCATCAGCACAACTCTTGGGGTCACTGGAACACGCAAGTTTCTCTACCACTTCAAGGTGAAGATACGGCAGAGGGGTGATGCGGATTTGAACTAATGACCACCGTGTCGATATGCAAGCGTCAAGCCACCATACTACACAGCTCCTAAACTGATAAGCAACTCTTATTCTACCTCTCACTTCCTCAATCACTTATATTTTGCGTCCGCTCGCTTCGAACTTAAGTGTAGCCTATACACATGCTACTATTTCTAGTGCATTGGACTGATTTGTGCGTTTGGATTAGGTTTCCTTATTACCAGCGTACCTCGCCATCAGGCGAACCCACTCCGACTTCTTGGGTACTTGTAATTTACGTCCCCAAGTCAAGAGCGAGAAGTCAACATTTTAGTCCTGCTGACCGGTGTAGGGGCTGAACTCGCTAACTCGGTATCAGCACACCGGAAGTTTATGATCAAGTGTTATTATCCATTCGGCCATGGTGACCTCTAATCTCGATCGTGAAATACATACGTAGACTCATCTCCACTCCTGCGTGTATAAGCCACCCCCCCCCCCCAACCTAGCATGCATACCACAACATAAACTTACCAACATCAGTTCTGGCCAAGCCATGCCAGCTTAGAGTATCCTACACCACGGTCTCCTCTCTGAATTGAAAGTAGACCCAGCTGGAGAAATCACTGACAACTGTAACATACTGCAATATTCCTCCGCCGCTGCTGCTCTCCCTAACGTATCAATACATAACTGTATCCAATATCACTGTAAGAATAGTTTGTACAGAACACAATAATAACGTATATTGTTTTCATTATTTTCGCGATCGTTCATGGTTCTATTCCTAGGAAAGGAAGAATAACTGATGAATGATTCTTGTGATCGTTTGTGGTTGTATTCCCATGAAGGAAAGAAATATTGATTACTTACTGTATCACTTCATGATTATATTCCTACATAAGGAAAAATTATTGATAAATAAATCTCTATCGTTCATGATTCCATTCCCAAATAGTGAAGCATAATTGGTGAATAATCGTGTAACCTTTCATGGTTTTATTTCCATAAAAGAAAGAATAACTGTTGAACAATGCGACTGTTCGTGGTTCTTTTTCCGTAAAAGGAAGAACAACAATTCTGGTGATCATTCATGATTCAGTTCCCAAATAAGGAAACGCCATTGGAGAATTGGGACAGTGACTGACAGACGACATCCGACGGTTGTACGACTAAGGCAAAGATGTCAACAGGTGCGGCTGACTGCTTGTCCTGGCTGGGTATCTCCGTTGTGGATCTTACATACGAGTATATAGGACACTGCCCAGTCTTGTCTGGTTGCGTATTTCTCTAACGTCGGGCCTGAAATTGTAGATATGAAATGAATCAAATGGAGATGTACCAGGCAAATAGAAGACAATGAAAACATGTAATGTCATTAACTTCAACGGCTCGGTTCAGTCAATTAACGGGGACAATCATGGATGTGAGATGTCATTGCAGAACATCATAATTGAGATAATGAAGGTCCGCATGGCCGAGTGGATAAGAACACATGCTCTTAAGCTTCCGGAGTGCTGATACCGAGATACCGGTCAGTTGGACTAAAATGTTGACTTCTCAACCTTCATTTGGGAATGTAAATTACAAGTACCTCATAAGTCGGTGTGGGTTTGCCTGATGGCGAGGGAAACTAGTAATAGGGGAAGCTAATCCACAAGCAAAAAATCAGTCCAGTGCACTAGAATTAGTAGCACGTGCATGGCGCCCGTAACCGCTTCTCCCACAGAGCCGGTCAGAAGAAGAAAAGCATCTTAAATCCAACAATCAAAACTAGAGGGGAAACCCAAGGAATATGTCTTTGATAGGTCCAAAGGCAATTTAAATCATCGAAAGCGTCGACATTTCTTTGATATTTTGGCGAAAATGTAGTGAATTCACGCTAACAGACTAGTCTAACAGTAAAGCACGTTATTTCTGGTAAGGACGCAAGTACAAGGCGTAGCCAGATTCGTATGGGAGTGGGTACAATACAAAAAAAGTCGCTTAAAAGTCGACAGGGTCGACTGCATTACACCAGGTTTTTATCTCATATGGCTCAGTCTCTTTCCGCAGTGCGGAAAACGTCGCAAAGGACACGAACTCCGTAGCTCCAGCGACGACCCTCGGTAGTCTCCGAAAAAATGCACTCGTGAAATGAAGGACGCGGCCCGGAATCGAACATACAACCTTCGGAGCCCGAGTCAGACGGCTTGACCACTTCACCACGGAGACTCCCGAGAAGGGTGCAATGTGTAATATTAGTAAAGACAGAGAATTTACAGAGGCATTGGGTAAATAATGTGTAAATTGACAGGAAATTAGAAGGAATATATTTCTTACCTTATTTTTCATTTCCTTCTTGTTTCTTAAGCTGCTGGTTAATAATGTGTACACAAGGAATCATGTTACCAGGATGCATTTAGCTTTTTATATTGAGTTCGTGAAAGCTCCCAAATAGTTGTGCGTTAATGTGCGTATGGAGTGACCAGAAATGATACCGCAATTTAGTCATCATGTGTCAATTTTTAAAGATCTGTTCAGCTGTCTGTGTAGTTTGTTCACACGTACACATGGGTGAAAGACCCGCTTTGAGTCTTCGAGAAAGATCGTCTACTCTGCTGTTTACCGTTCAGAGACGGAACACGATTACCTGTTTTGCACTATGAAAATAGTTGACAGTGTCTCTGTAGTGGGCTTTCTTCTTAACGACCTAGATGTTGGTCCTCTTTTCTTTGAAGTTTATAGATTGATTCGTATGTACGTGTGTTGTCCCCTAATTTGACAACGTGTTTGCTCTCACGTTTCTTGTTATGCCACAATTTGTCAGTTTCCACCACAATATTACTCTTCTGTTGGTATTCAATGCGTTTAGTATTATTTTTTTCAATACCAGTTGTTTGTCACCGCCGAGGGCTTGTGGAATTGAAAATTCATCACTGTAGAATACAAACTGTTGCCATTGACATTGTGCTGATGCTGTAATATTTAGGGCCTGCAAATCGTCTGAATAGTTAGAGCAAAATATCCCAGTACGTGTGCACGTGGATTAAGGTCTGCGATCTGCCCAGACCTTAATCGGTGTCGGACGATTCCAGTAGGTCGATGACTGCTCTCGGTTGCATAAAATGCAATCCATCCTTTCTCCAATAGTCCTCTTCCTCTTTCAACACATGGTCCTCACATTTTTTCCAGTAAATTTTATCAATATTTAATAGCGCGGACTGGGTTAGTATCTTGACGTCAGACAATTTGATTGTAGTATTATCAGTTGCCACCTGTCCTTTAATTTTAGCCCACGCAAGTTCTATGGGGTTTAAATGGGAATGGTACGGCGGAAGTCTCAAGCACCTATGGTCATGCTCTTCTATCAACTTGTCGATTTGATATTTCTTGCTTTTTTGCGCCTGTTTTACAAGGGGCAACAATTGTAGCTTGAAATATGTTTCTGAAAATGGTATATTTTCCCTTTGAAATCATATCTTTATTGCTTCCTTTGTGCTCGATGCCATAGGTATTTTGTCTCCTTGGGCAACAACATTGTGATATGATGCACTGTCCATGATTAGACAAGACGATCTATCAATGGATGGAAGTATTGTATTCTCGAGCCAATCTCTAAATACATTACCATTCATCTCATTATGATAATCCCTACTTTCTGTATGCTTTGATACGAACACCAGACCAGCATTCTGTAGTAAGCCATTATGAGTACTACCAGCATAGGCTATGACCAAACGCTGTCCTTTACTACTGGGCACATAACGCTTTATCTTTCCATCCACTGATTGCCATTCCTTTTCACTTGTGTGGTGCGCATTGATCCACGTCTCATCCAAATACACAATGTCATAAATTTCTTTGCGCATTTCCTTTATTTCACGTAGGTATCTGCTTCTCATGGCTCCTAAATGCGGTTGCTCGCAAAAGATATTTCTACTTCCCTTGTACTTTCTTAAAGTGAAGCCTAATGTCCTCATAATTTTCCACAAAGTTGTTTTGGATAGCTCTATGTTATTATTCTTTCTCACCCAAACCCTAAGTTTCCTTACTTTTTTGCTTTGGCATCCAGCATTTTTATAATAGCTCGCCTTATGACATCCTTGTCAAAGCTGTCTACAATTGCCTTTTTACCTACCGTTTGCTTATCGCGTGTTGGTTTCATTCCAGATTCTTGCACCCATCGACGAAATGACCGTTTACTCAAACCCAATGCATGCACTGTTCTTTTTTCTGGATTTGTAACAGTATGAAACAGTTTCCTGCGATCAGCTTCTTGACAAAAATATGTTTACAACTTCATAGCGATGCTTTGAAGTGTACACAATTTCACATTCAATCCCATTGAACAATATTCACACATTCAAATATTAGCTATTAATATTATATTAATGGTAAGATTTATTTATATATTTATTTATTTAATCACGTTTCATGAAAGAACCCACAATGACGACACCTCTGAACAATCACATTTAACTGCGCGCTGTTGGTGCCATAATGTGAACCACGAGATAATTTTTTAAAAAGCGCGGATGTGTCCGGGTGAAGGTGTAATGCATTTAAAATTATGGACTTAATCTTTGACCCGTAAATTATATACCGTACATAAACAAACATTGAAATCTGCTGTACAATCTCCAAAACAAGTTTTTTTTTTTTTTTTGGGGGGGGGGGGGGGGGGGGGGGTTGGGTGGACATAATGATAAGGTTATATGCTAAATCTCATAATTTCCCCTCAGTTGGTTACTTTTTTTTTTTTTTTTTTTTTTTGCATATCCTTTACAGGACATCGCTGTCAACACCAGCATCTTTCAGCTGTATGTTGATTTCATGGCAAGATTACGCTCAGTAGTTTGCCACTGCTTTCTGAGCGGCCGGCTCACATACCCCGTAAGTTACCGATGCGATTCGAACCACTTTTTTTTTTTTTTTTTGCATATTCTTTACAGGACATCGCTGTCAACACCAGCATCTTTCAGCTGTATGTTGATTTCATGGCAAGATTACGCTCAGTAGTTTGTCATTGCTTTCTGAGCGGCCGGCTCACATACCCCGTAAGTTACCGATGCGATTCGAACCACTGCTGATTCTCACCGTCATCACGTTACCTACGAGAGTATACGAGATTACGGAGAAAAGTCATAACCTCTAAGCCACGAAGCCGGCAGTTGGTTACTGAGATATGGAATGTTATATTGGGGCAGACAAAAGTAAACAGACTATAACAGGGAAAGCTAATCCACACGCAAACATCAATCCAGTGCACTCACTAGCAGTAGCACTAAATTAACCTGGGGTTGTAACATTGGTGTTGTCATTATTATTTAAAAGCAAGTTTTAACAAACGTGTGAATGTATGTACACTGAAAGACTATCATAAAACTGTCATTTACTGCCAATATAATACTGTGCGGTGTATGCCGGGGTTGGGGATGGGGGGGGGGTGGGGGGGGGGGGTCTTTGAGCCTGAGGAATTAAGGCCGCCTGGCTAGTGCAGTCGCCGCGAACTGTGCAGGTTAGGATTGTCTTTTTGCCCCCGACAGGTCAAAGCGAGCAACGAAGAAAACATCATCACGTGTCATGCCGATAATCACGAAGGATTATTTTTCAGGCCACATTCCTGTCATTAAAATGCCATGTGATATTTATCTCGTTATCTTCCCGTGGCTCTTCCCTCGTCAAGTTCGCCAGTTGTCACGTTTCACGTGTGTGTGTGTGTGTGTGGGGGGGGGGGAGTGGGGGGGAGTGGGGGTGAATGGGTGTGTGTTAACTTTCCCTACAACCAGTGACCCCCGTCATCAGACGAACCCACTCTGAATTCGGAGGTAGCAAAAGATGATAATAATATGAGGGGGAGGAAAAGGGCAAAGACAGTCAACGATAGAATATTTTGGAAGAATGACAGAAGGAGAATGTGAGTGAAAGGGAAATACAGACCGACATAGAGATGAAGAGTGAGAGAGACAAAGAAAGCTACAGATATAATAAAAGAGTCAGTGGCGTTTAGAGAGAGAAAGAGAGAGAGAGAGAGAGAGACAGAGAGAGAGAGAGAGACAGAGAGAGAGAGAGAGAGAGAGGAGGGAGGGAGAGAACGAACGAATGAACAAATTAACTTTATATGTAAACGGTCACAAATTGGGCACGCAGGCCCGTCTTACAATTCACCCCACCAATCACTAATCTTTCGTTCATCAATTGTCCATGTTACATTCATTTAGGGGGTGGGAGGGGGCGTTGTCAAATGAATGTTGTAAACATGCATAACGCATTTTACCATGTTATGAAGCAGGCAGGCAGGCAAGCAGACACGCGCACACACGTACATGCATAAACACATATGTGCATACATACTTGCACACACAGAGAAAGAAAGACAGAGTGTGAGTGAGAAAGAATAAAGCCTTCACGAAGAGATACTCTATTCAGATCAGATAAAAAGAAAGCACGCCAGACCCAAAACAAGAAATGCAGGGTACACGACAGACAGATGATTGAGACAAAACGTCTGTGACAACACAAACTAACAGGTCAGAGAAGTAAAGTATAGAACACCAAACAAATAACCATTATTTCCATTCACAAATGGCGTAGAGTTATCAAATTACGAACAATATTTCACAACAGGATATAATTCTGTGGTTGTTAGCAAAAGACAACCACATAACAAAGCCAACTCGAAACCTGATTTCGTGGGAACATAAAGAAAAATGCCAAGATCAGACTGGACCAGTCCGTAACCGGGACATTCGGGCGTTTGAAAGATGTGACCTCACGAGAAACTTGACCTCGTTTTTCGGTTCGTTCCAGATCCGGCTGTGAATTTAGGTCACCGACACGTTTAGCCGAACTTTGTGTCCTAGATATCGTTTGCTAAAGTTCATCCCCATGTACAGATGTTAATAGTGCAAGCTGGTGTGTGCGCGGGTGCGCGCGCGCGTGTGTGTGTGTGTGTGTGTGTGTGTGTGTGTGTTGTATACGTGTGTATGTGTGTGTGATGTGTAATATGTGTGTGTGTGTGTGTGTGTGGTGGCCAAGCATTATACGCTTCGCTATACAGTTATTTTTTTATGTGGTTAATTGTGTGTGTGTGTGTGTGTGTGTGTGTGTGTGTGTGGTGGCGGCGGCGGCGGCGGCGGCCAGGCATTATACGCTTCGGTATACAGTTATTTTTATGTGTTATTGTGGATTAATTGTGTGTGTATGTGTGTGAAATGTATTCACATCTTTTGATGAGAATTCTAGAAGAAGAAGAAATAATTAGAGGTTAGAGGGCGCGCCGCTGTGTTTTATTTTTGATACGCTCGCTTTGAACTTGAGCGTAGTCTATTGATGGAACTGATGGATAGATTTTTGCGTGAGGGATAGCTTTCCCTATTACCAGGCATAGGGAGAGTGGGAGAGGACGTGTGTATGTGTGAGAGAGAGAGAGAGAGAGAGAGAGAGAGAGAGAGAGAGAGAGAGAGAGAGAGAGAGAGAGAAGCGTGAAGGAGAGTGAGAGAGGGGGTGAGAAGGAAGACAGAGAATACAAGGATGAGAAAAAGACAGGAAGTGAATGGTGAGGGTCATTTAGCGACTGTAACAATTACGACAGAGTGGTCTAATCTAGCAACTAGAACAGTGACCTAATAGAGCAACTAGGACAGACTGGCCTAATATAGAAACTAGGACAGATTGGTCTAATCTAGCAACTATGACAGATTGGTCTAATATAGCAACTAGGATAGATTGGTCTTATCTAGCAACTAGGATAGATTGGTCTAATACAGCAACTATGACAGAGTGGTCTAATATAGCAACTAGGATAGATTGGTCTAATCTAGCAACTATGACAGATTGGTCTAATATAGCAACTATGACAGACTGGTCTAATATAGTAACTTGGACAGAGTGGTCTAAAATAGCAACTAGGTCTGATAGGTCTAATCTAGCAACTATGACAGATTGGTCTAATCTAGCAACTCGGACAGAGTGGTCTAATCTAGCAGCTTGAACAGAGTGGTCTAATATAGCAACTATGACATTATGGTCTAATATAGCAGATAGGATAGATTGGTCTAATATAGCAGCTAGGACAGATTGGTCTAATATAGCAGCTAGTACAGGGTAGTCTAATATAGCAACTATGACAGACTGGTCTACTATGGCATAGTGGTCTAATTTAGCAACTAAGACAGGGTGGTCTAATATAGCAACTAGGACAGACTGGTCTAATATAGCAACTATAACAGATTGGTCTAGTTTGGCAACAAGGAAATAATAGACTAATATAACAACTAGGACAGATTGGTCTAAAATAGCAGTTATGGCAGATTGGTCTAATATAGCAACTAAGACACAGTGGTATAAAATAATAACTATCACAGAATCGTCTAATAAAGCAACAAGGAAAAGCTGGTCTAATTTGGCAAATAGGACATAATGGTCTAATACAGCAACTATGACATAGTGGTCTAATATAGCAACTAGGACAGATTGGTCTAATATAGCAATTAGGACTGAGTGGTTTACTATATAAACTAGGACAGTGCGATCTCATCTAGCAAACGTAACAACAAGAACACAATGAACTGAAATAACAATTGCAACAACTAGGACACAATGACCTAAACTAACAACTGTAGCAACTAGGACACAATGACCTAAACTTACGAACTATAATAAGTAGGACACGATGGCCTATTCTAACAACTGTGACAACTAGGACACAACCACCTAAATTAACAACTGTAACAACAAGGACACTATGACCTAATTTAACAAATGTAACAAGTAGGACACAATTACCTAAACTAACAACAGTAACAACTAGGACACTATGGCCTAATCTAACAACTGTAACAACTAGGACACACTGAGCTAAACTAACAACTATAACAACTAGGGCACAATTATCTAAACTAACAACCTTCACAATTTTAAAACAATGACTTGATCTAACAATTGTAACAACTACGACACTATCGGCTAAAGTAATAATTGTAACAACTAAGACAGAGTAGCCTACAGTAATAATTATAACAACTAGGACACAATGACCTAAACTAACAACTGTAACAACTAGCACACTATGACCTAAACTAACAACTGTAACAAGTATACAATATGACCTAATCTAACAACTGTAACAACTAGATCAGAGTAGCGTAGAGTAATAATTGTAACAATTAGGACAGAGTAGCCTTCAGTAATAATTATAACAACTAGGACACTAAGGCCTACAGTAATAATTGTAACAACTAGGACACAATGACCTAAACTAACAACTGTAACAAGTATACAGTATGACCTAATACAACTAGATCACAATGACCTAATCTAACAACTGTAACAACTAGGAAACTATGACCTAAACTAACAACTGTAACAACTAGGAAACTATGACCTAAACTAACAACTGTAACAACTAGGAAACTATGACCTAAACTAACAACTGTAACAACTAGGAAACTATGACCTAAACTAACAACTGTAACAACTAGGAAACTATGACCTAAACTAACAACTGTAACAATTATAACACTATGACCTAAAGTAATAATTGTATCAACTAGGATACAATGATCTAAACAAACAACTGTAACAACTAGCACACCATGACCTAAACTAACAACTGTAACAAGTATAAAATATGATTTAATCTAACAACTGTAACAACTAGGAAACTATGACTTAAACTAACAACTGTAACAATTAGAACACTATGACCTAAACTAACAACTGTAACAATTAGAACACTATGACCTAAACTAACAACTGTAACAATTAGAACACTATGACCTAAACTAACAACTGTAACAAATAGAACACTATGACCTAAACTAACTACTGTAACAATTAGAACACTATGACCTAAACTAACAACTGTAACAACTAGGACACAATGACCTAAAGTAATAACTGTAACAACTAGGACACAATGACCTAAACTAACAACTGTAACAGCTAGAACACTATGACTTAACTAACAACTGCAACATCTAGGACACATTTTTTTTCCGCATATCCTTTACAGGACATCGCTGACAACATCAGCAAAATAACACATGTAACAACTAGGACACAATGATCTAAACTAACAACTGTAACAACTGGAACATAATGGCGTAAACTAACAACTGTAACAACTAGGACACAATTTACGAAATCTCAGTGACTGTTCCATGAACTATGTACAGACTACAATGGGCTGTACAGTCACAACGAGCAATTCCAGTAACGATTCAACAATTGCCCTATTCTCATCTTCAGGCTCTAAGAATCCTACATGAAAATAAATGCATGACACAAATATAAGGAAATCACTACCCACTTCCTCTAAATATGGAAGCCGCCATTGATATTCCTCGAGCCTGTATTTCCACTAGTCATTGACAGAAATACTGCCCAGAAGGAAAGCAATGACAAACTACCTTCTACAAAACTTGCTAAGAAACCATAACAACCATGCAAGAAAATATAATAAGAAAGAGATCTGGTGGCGAGACTCCCAGGCCAGGCAGATCAGATAACACTGGGAAAGAGTGTGACACGGGAGCCAGTACTAGTAATCGTGATGACAGAGTTAATCCCGACTGTGTTACCAAGGAAATCCCCTGTCTCAGACTAAGAAACAGATTGAGAATAGGAACGTGGAATGTGAGAAGTCTGTATGAAGGAAACCTTAAAGTAGTATGTGATGAGATTGAGCGGTTAAATATTCAAATTTTAGGAATTAGTGAACATCGCTGGAGACGCGAGGGACATTTTACAAATGAAAATGGAAGTCTTTTCATATATTCTGGTAGAGACGTCGGAGGCCAGAGCAGAGTGGCATTTTGTTTAGATAAAACTGCAAAAGCTTTAATGGGATAAAACTCAGTTGATGATAGAATCCTGACTATCAGACTTAAAGGCCGTCCAAAAAACACAACTCGCATACAGATATATGCACCTACTTCAACAGCAGAGGATGACGAAATTGAAGATTTTTACAGCACACTGCAAGACACATTAAATAAGATTGGTAATAACTATATAACAATAATAATTGGAGATTTTAATGCTAAAGTAGGTACAGGAAGAGCTGAAAATGAGAGACACGTTTTATGAAAATTTGGATTTGGAAATAGAAATTATGCAGGTGACAAATTAATTGAATTTTGCACTGAAAATGAGTTAACGATAGCCAACAAACTTTTTAAACAACACCCAAGAAGACTCTTCACATGGAAGTCCCCAGACAGTATTACCAAAGATCAGATAGATTTTATTTTAATACAAAGAAGAAGAAGATCAAGCATAACATCTGCAAAAACCCTACGAAGTGCAGGCTGTGATACAGGTCATCAGATATTAGAAGCAGATCTGAAATTAAAACTCAAAAAGCTTACCTGAGGACCAAGGCCACTTCATTTTCATCTCACAAAAATACCAGATGCATACAACGTAGAAGTTAGGAATCGTTTTGGGGTCTTGATGTCTGTACAAGAGGAAATTACACCTGATGAACTAACAGTACAAGCTAGAGATATCTTGATAACAGCAGTCAAAGATTTAATTCCAACCAGGACTAAGCAACATAGGCCATGGATTACACCATGCACATTAGAATTAATAAAACAACGAAGGGAACTGAAAAAGAAAGGAGAAACCGATAACAGTAGGATGAAGTATAACTCTTTTTTTAACACGAGAAATAAGAAAGAACACAAGAAAGGGCAACAACCAATATATATAAGATTGTTGTTTTAAAATAGAGCAATATCATAAGAATGGAAGAGATTACGAAATGTTCAAAGAAGTGAAGTTTTTGACAAGACAAGTTCAACCTCAATTAGATGTTATCTGTGAAAAGTTGGGAAATACCTTAACAGAATCTAGACAAAATTCTAGAAAGATGGCATGAATACTGAATGTATGATATGAATGACTGTGAGGATATGAATGAGATACATGAACCAATGACAGTAGAGACAGAACCTGAACCCACATTAAATGAAATTGCATTGGCAATAAAGAACCTGAAGAATGGTAAATCGCCTGGATGTGATGAGATACAATTAAAGCGGAGGAGAAGAAAGCATACAAATCTATCACGCATTATGTAAAACGATATGGAAATATGGTACATGGCCAAAAGATTGGAAGAGAACTACCTTCATTCCAATACCAAAATAAAGGACAGCCTGAAATTATGCACCAACTATAGAACTGTTGCCCTGATCAGTCATGCAGGTAAAATTCTACTAAAAATTATAATGGGAAGACTTCGTAAGAAAATAGAAGAAGAGATTAACGTGGTTCAAGCAGGATTTAGACAAGGAAGAGGAACAAGAGATCACAAACTCAACATGCGTTTAATAATAGAGACTTGCAGAGAATTTAATGTAAACCTACTCTCATGTTTTGTGGACTATTCAAAGGCATTTGACTATGCACAACATCAGAAGCTTTGAGAAATCAAGAGGAATATGGGCGTTCCATCACATGTAGTACAACTAATAAAAATGCTCTATCTAGACCAACAAGCAGCGGTTAGAATAGATGGCGAGATATCAGATTGGTTTGACATCAAGCAAGGAGTCCGTCAAGGCTGTGTGCTGTCACCTATTTGTTTAACCTGTACGCCAAAAATATAATGAGAAATGTAAGAGATGATATAACTAGGGATAAATATGATGCCCTAACTATCGGTGGTCATGAAAAACCAGAGATTCGATATGCTGATGATACAGTATTACTATCCACATCACATATTGGTAAAGAAAACTTGATAACCTCGACCCAAAGAAATAGTGAAAATCACAACTTATATCTTAACATAGCAAAAACAAAGATAATGCATACAGATAAAACTACTATGGAGAAAGAAATATATGTTAATGAGGAAAAATTGGAGGTGGTGGAAAATTTTGAATATCTTGGGTCATTGATAACCAACAATGATGACACAATGAAATAAATTAAACGCTGACTGTCAATTGCTCTTCAAAGACTAAAACAATTGAATAAATTATGGAGTGGGACAAACAGAACTACAAAAATTAGATTTTTAAGAGCATGCATCTTTCCCATTGCAACATACGCCTGTGAGACCTGGACTCTTACTAAACAAGCTGAACAGCGCATACATGCCTTTGAATATAAATGTTATAGACGGGTTCTAAGAATATCTTGGATAAAGAAAAGAACAAATGCATCCATACTTCAAGAGCTAAATAGTGAAGAGGGTTGGCTATTAAAGACGATAAAACAAAGACAATTGATATATGGTGGTCACTTGAAGCGTCATGAAAGTTTGGATTCAATTTATCCAATTTATCCAATTTATTGTGTGGATTAGCTTTCCCTATTACTAGTGTCTCTCACCACCAGGCGAACCCACTCCGACTTCAGTGGTACTTGTAATTTACGTCTCCAAGTCAAGTATGACAAGTCAACATTTTAGTCAAACTGAATCCCCTACCTCAGCATCAGCACACCGGATATAAACTAGCGTTCTTATCCATTCGGCCACGCAGACCTACGGACAACTAGTATAATCAACTATACGCCTAACTGTGGTACGATACAACTACCTTAGGTAATTATAAATGCCATGTCAACACTTAGTTTTAGTGAGTCATGTATTATTGATTATTGTACATTTTTCATGCGTGTTAATGCATATTATGTATATATAAATGACAGTAGACCCCAAGGTAGACCAAGAAGACGGTGGAAAGATAATACACATACAGACCTACAAGCACTTGGAATCAATGACTGGCAAGAGAAGGTCAACCAGAGAGACGAATGGAGACGGCTTGTATCTGCAGCAAAGGACCTCAATGGCTCGGAATTCTGAAGAAGAAGAAGAAGAAGAAGAAGAAGAAGAAGAAGAAGAAGAAGAAGAAGAAGAAGAAGAAGAAGAAGAAGAAGAAGAAGTTAGTGCATATTGTTTCTACTGTCGCTGCTGTCTGAGATTAGCTGCGTAGGTGATGTATGAATGAAATAATGCATGAGAAGAAACGAAATTAGAAAGAGGTAGTAGAAAGAAAGAAAGAAAGAAAGAAAGAAAGAAAGAAAGAAAGAAAGAAAGAAAGAAAGAAAGAAAGAAAGAAAGAAAGAAAGAAAGAAAAGCAGACAGACAGACGAACGAACGGACATAAATATAAAAATAAACAAAGACAAACAGGCAGAAAGACAAACAGACAAACATACAGACATATAGAAAGGCAGGCAGACAGACATGAACCCAACAGAAAGCTTGTATTTTGATTTCTGTGGCGACATTATCGTAACTTTGCCACAGACAAGCACAGCATGGAGACAACCGCCACAAGACTTCTAACAGATGCAGCCGTAAAAGCGGTGAAATGGAAGACAAAGCGGCTACGCCATTAAACTCCAGAGGAAAAACCAGAAACAGCAGAACAAGGACAGGAGCGAAAGTACTTTTACTGCGAGAAATATGACACGTGAATTAAGAAGGCCATTAACAGTGGGGTCAGAAGGAAAGGCGGGGAGGAGGGATGAGAAATAACAGCTATAACGTCGGTCATTCTTCCCTGGCCCACCATCCCGCTCACTGGCTGAAATCCCCCAGATACAAAGATGGCGACCAGAAAATACACTGGCTGGGTTAGCCAGTCCAGGCCCCCTGGGTGACCTTCGTCATAGTGACGTGCCCTAGAGATGAATGGCGGCAACGCCAACATCCACTTTCCCTCCCCCTCCCACCCACGCAACTTCAGGTGGTGGCTGACAAGGGGGAGGAGAGAGTGGGATGGGGGTGTTTGGATCACATTCCCAACTTTCCCATTGTCTGATTGATGGCGTCTGGTTACAACTTTGTCTATGCTGTAAAACTTGACACGGTTTCGTGGTTGTTGTTTTTTTTTTTTTTCTACTCCGCTGTTATACCATTTATCATCTTTATCACTGTGTATCTTGCCATCTGGCGTAGACGTCCCAGTCTCTTCCCAGATCTCAATCCTTGGTGTTCTGTATCGGCTCGGCTGATGATATTCCTCTGTGTCAGCGTCTTAGTCCATCCAGCATCATTTCTCTGTTTGCCTCTGCCTCTCTTCCCCTCGATCTTTCCAGTTGTCACGATGCTCTCCGATGTCCCTCTTCTCATCACATGACCAAAGAATATTGTTTGTCTCTTTCTTGTACTTGTATATAATGTTCTAGTTTCCTCTTACAGACAAGCATTGTTAGTTACTCTGGCAGTTCAAATGTTATACCACCATCTACAGGCCAGCATAGCGAACTGATAAAGGGCGCTCGTTCTTAAACTTCCGGTGTGCTGATGCCGAGGTGTGGGTTCAACCCCTACACCGTTCACTTGCCCTAAACAGTTTGTTGACTTCTCGTCCTTGATTGGGGACGTAAATTACAAGTACATATACCTCAGAAGTCAGAGTGGGTTCGCCTGATGGCGAGGGACAATGGTAATAGGGAAAGCTAACACACTCAGAAATCAGTCTAGTGCACGAGAACACAAGTATGTACTACGCTTGAATTCAAAGCGCAAACTACTGAAACTGCCAGTGACTAACAATTTTCCTTTGCACGGGGCAATGTTTAACATAAGATGGCGATCATAGCAGCAGTAGCGGTTCAGTCAATACAAGTCTGTATTTTCCGTCCTGAGTTCAAGTCTTTTTCTTCTTCAGACATCAAATTTTAATTAAAGTTTTTTTTTTTTAAAAGTATGTAATTTTCACGCCTTAGGAGCATCGGGTATCATCCACATTTTACAGTCCAGTCGGAAGGTTGTTAGGTGAGCGAGGTTCTGCACAGGAAATGCTACTGAGTGAATGAATGAGCAAAGTCAGAGTAGTCTTGTAAGTCAATGTCTGGGGTTTGTTTTGGCTATGTTATGTTACATCGTCTTATGTTATACCAAAGGACATCTTTTTTGGTGAATTACAGACGGGTAGGAGATCTCAGGGCCGGCCTCTACTACGATACAAAGATGTGTGTAAGCGGGACATGATTGATACAGGCATTGATAATGCACATTGGGAGCAAGTCGCCGCTGAACGTGTTGCATGGAGGGCAACAATCAGAAATGGAATAAAGACAAAGGAGAAAATGATTGCAGATAAAGCTCACACAGAGCGTGAGAGACGTAAGATGGTGCACAATGGTGGAAATTACCATGTTTTCACATGCATCTACTGTGGGCAAACATTTGCAGCAAGAATTGGCCTTACCAGCCACACTCGCCACCGCCATGGATCGTAGTTATTAAGCCTTTTTGAAGCACAATGTACCAAACTATCGTCTGTCAAGACGGAAAGGTGCCAATATATCATGTTATGTTACATCATGTTATGTTACGTCATGTTATGTTATGTCATGTTATGTTATCATGTTATGTTATCATGTTATGTTATGTCATGTTATGTTATGTTATGGTATATCATGTTATGTTATGCCATGTTATGTTATGTCATGTTATATCATGTTATGTTATATCATGTTGTGTTATATCATGTTGTGTTATGTCATGATATGTCATGTTATGTTATATAATGTTATGTGTTATATCATGTTATGTGTTATATTATGTTATGTTATATCATGTCATGTTATATCATGTTATGTTATATCGTGTTATGTTATATCATGTTATGTTATATCATGTCATGTTATTTCATGTTATGTTATGTCATGTTATGGTATGCCATGTTATTTTATGTTATGTTATGTTATATAATGTTATGTTATGTTAAAACATGTTATAATATGTTATGCTATGATATGTTATGTAATGATATGTTATGTTATGCTATGTCATGTCATGTTATATTATGTAATATTATGTCATATTATGTCATGTTATGCCATATCATGTCGTGCTATGTTATGCCATGTCACGTCAGGTTATGTTATGTCATGTTATGCCATGACATGTTATGTCATGTCATGTTATGTTATGTCATGTTATGGTATTTGTCATGTTATGGTATTTGTCATGTTA
Organism: Cepaea hortensis; assembly: GCA_963921405.1. Taxonomy (NCBI): domain Eukaryota; kingdom Metazoa; phylum Mollusca; class Gastropoda; order Stylommatophora; family Helicidae; genus Cepaea; species Cepaea hortensis. The sequence goes on from OY992879.1 coordinate 63,146,949, forward strand.
TATCATATTATGTTATGTCATGTTATGTTACGTCGAAATACGTCACTGCACACTTGACATTCCCATAAGTGCTCAGTCCTCCAATGCAGCAGTCATCCAAAAGTGTTTCTGCTTATTGCTTTCATGAGTTGGTTATGGTATATCCTCTTTTTTCCACGAAGGTGACATTGGTGTGCCTGACCAGACTTAACTCCCCGTTCAGCTACCCAGACTTCACTCCCAGTTCAGCTACCCAGACTTCACCTCCAGTTCAGCTACACAGACTTCACCCCCAGTTCAGCTACCCAGACTTCATCCCCCAGTTCAGCTACCCAGACTTCACCCCCAGTTCAGCTAACCAGACTTCACCCCCAGTTCAGCTACCCAGACTTAACTCCCCGTTCAGCTACCCAGACTTCACTCCCAGTTCAGCTACCCAGACTTCACCTCCAGTTCAGCTACACAGACTTCACCCCCAGTTCAGCTACCCAGACTTCACCCCCAGTTCAGCTAACCAGACTTCACCCCCAGTTCAGCTACCCAGACTTCACCCCCCAGTTCAGCTACCCAGACTTCACCCCCAGTTCAGCTACCCAGACTTCGCCCCCCAGTTCAGCTACCCAGACTTCACCCCCCAGTTCAGCTACCCAGACTTCACCCCCCAGTTCAGCTACCCAGACTCCACCCCAGTTCAGCTACCCAGACTTCACCCCCAGTTCAGCTACCCAGACTTCACCCCCAGTTCAGCTACCCAGACTCCACCCTTAGTTCAGCTAACTAGACTTCACCCCCAGTTCCGCTAACTAGACTTCACTCACAGTTCAGCTATCCAAACTTCACTCCCAGTTTAGCTAACTAGACTTCACTCCCAGTTAGGGCAGTCGGGCTAGAGTCTGAGTCTCGTCAGTATCCGCCAACTGAGTCCGTAATGCATTGATTATACCGCCTTGTCCACGCTTCTTCCCGTTTGCGTTGGTGCAATATTTGTCAGCTAGCCTGCGCCTTACAGCGGCGTGTCCAGGTGTGTACATCCAGGTGGGTGATGTGAGGTGCGACTTCCGAATTGGTGCTACACACCTGCACGAGGCTGAGTCAGTGAGACCCATTAAGCGGAGGTATGTTCTGGGTCTGCAGTGTCTTGTTCTCAGTCTATAAATATCTTGATCTCACTCACCAATATCTTGTTCTGAGTCTACAATGTTTTGTTCTCAGTCTACAAGTCTTGTTCTAGGTCGTCTACAATATCTTTTTCTGAGTCTATAATCTCTTGTTTTGAGTCTACAGTGTCTTGTTCTGAGTCTACAATATCTTGTTCTGAGTCTACAATGTCTTGTTCTCCGTCTACAGTGTCTTGTTCTGAATCTACAGTCTTGTTCCCAGTCTACAATATCTTGTTCTGAGTATGCAATATCTTGTTCTCAGTCTATAATATCTTGTTCTCAGTCTATAAATATCTTGTTCTCAGTCTATAAATATCTTGTTCTCAGTCTACAATATCTTGTTTTCAGTCTGTAATATCTTGTTCTCAGTGTACAATATCTTGTTCTCAGTCTATAAATATCTTGTTCTCAGTCTACAATATCTTGTTCTCAGTCTATAACTATCTTGTTCTCAGTCTACAATATCTTGTTCTCAGTCTAAAAATATCTTGTTCTCAGTCTATAAATATCTTGTTCTCAGTCTATAAATATCTTGTTCTCAGTCTACAATATCTTGTTCTCAGTCTATAAATATCTTGTTCTCAGTCTATAAATATCTTGTTCTCAGTCTACAATATCTTGTTCTCAGTCTATAAATATCTTGTTCTCAGTCTACAATATATTGTTCTCAATCTACAATATCTTGTTCTCAGTCTATAATATCTTGTTCTCAGTGTACAATTTCTTGTTCTCAGTCTATAAATATCTTGTTCTCAGTTTACAACATCTTGTTTTCAGTCTATAAATATCTTGTTCTCAGTCTATAAATATCTTGTTCTCAGTCTAAAATATCTTGTTCTCAGTCTACAATATCTTGTTATCAGTCTACAATACCTTGTTCTCAGTCTGTAATATCTTGTTCTCAGTGTACAATATCTTGTTCTCAGTCTACAATATCATGTTCTCAGTCTATAAATATCTTGTTCTCAGTCTATAAATATCTTGTTCTCAGTCTACAATATCTTGTTTTCAGTCTGTAATATCTTGTTCTCATTGTACAATATCTTGTTCTCAGTCTATAAATATCTTGTTCTCAGTCTACAATATCTTGTTCTCAGTCTATAACTATCTTGTTCTCAGTCTACAATATCTTGTTCTCAGTCTAAAAATATCTTGTTCTCAGTCTATAAATATCTTGTTCTCAGTCTATAAATATCTTGTTCTCAGTCTACAATATCTTGTTCTCAGTCTATAAATATCTTGTTCTCAGTCTATAAATATCTTGTTCTCAGTCTACAATATCTTGTTCTCAGTCTATAAATATCTTGTTCTCAGACTACAATATATTGTTCTCAGTCTACAATATCTTGTTCTCAGTCTATAATATCTTGTTCTCAGTGTACAATATCTTGTTCTCAGTCTATAAATATCTTGTTCTCAGTTTACAACATCTTGTTCTCAGTCTATACATATCTTGTTCTCAGTCTATAAATATCTTGTTCTCAGTCTAAAATATCTTGTTCTCAGTCTACAATATCTTGTTATCAGTCTACAATACCTTGTTCTCAGTCTGTAATATCTTGTTCTCAGTGTACAATATCTTGTTCTCAGTCTACAATATCATGTTCTCAGTCTATAAATATCTTGTTCTCAGTCTATAAATATCTTGTTCTCAGTCTACAATATCTTGTTCTCAGTCTATAATTATCTTGTTCTCAATCTATAAATATTTTGTTCTCATCCTACAATATCTTGTTCTAAGTCTACAATATCTTGTTTTCAGTCTACAATATCTTGTTCTCAGCTGGAATGTCTTGTTCGGAGTCCACAAACTCTTGACTAGGTCTGAGGATTCTAGTCTTCGTTGTAATCAGACACAACGCAATTACGACCAAAACAAAAATAAAAAAATATCGGGCGCACAAAGAGGCAAAAGAAGAAGGTCTATGTTCAAACCACGATTATGCCAGGACATACAGATCTTTTAGTATACCTCATGCTCTTTTCGCATTAAATTTGCCTGTTGTCACAAAGCTGTCAAGTTATGTCTTTTTATAACATGCTCGCTCACACATCTTGACTGTCTTCTCTTAACATCTATGAACCAAGTTATGGTTTTTCATTTGTTTCTTGCGGGATTTGCTGGTTGGCTTTTCTGTCAATGTATGGTACTCTTTGCGTTTTCGTCAGGAATAACGTGTCCGCTTCCATTAGGTGTGTCTTGTCTTGTCTGCTTATTGTCCATGCTTCGCATTCATAGAATAGTATAATTTCTATACAGCACTTCTTCTCAATACAATTGACAATTTTTTTAATTGATATGTTTCCATCCTGCAGAAGACTACCTTTGCCATGGCAGTTCTTGTTCTGTTCTGTACTAGGCTACCTGTGCCATGTCATTTCTTGTTCTGTTCTGTACTAGGCTACCTTTGCCATGCCATTTCTAGTTCTGTTCTGTACTAGGCTACCTTTGCCGTGGCAGTTCTTGTTCTATTCTATACAAGGCTACCTTAGCCATGACAGTCGTTGTGTTCTGTAAAAGGCATCTTCGGCCAAATGTTATGACCGTTTCAAAATTGCTAAGCCGGTTCACATAGTGCTTCCCTGTTTACAAGTAAATCGAGACACACATTGTTGTGGTAATTTTGAGATAACGCTCTTTGTGGAGTTTATCGATTGACTGAAAACTGCAATATAAGCACATTTTCAATCAAAACGTAAATGTTTATCAACGGAAACAATCTAGGACATCGTGCTAGAATATGACCTTCACAGATGTACACCTGGTGTCGTTGCGTGATCCTGACAGTTAGAATGTTAGTTAAACACCTCGGTGGTTCCCAAATGGAGAGCGGATGGGCTCGCCATGTGCGAAGATTCACAACCTTCTCTTTCCTCCGAAGTCGGAGAGCATCTGCCTGCATGGCGAGAACCCACCAGTCTGCACACCAATAAGCCAGACATGGGACAACGGATACTCACGCAAACCTCAGTCCGATATGACATCACACTGATGTTGGACAACAGGATGTCACCATCCGACATACAGGACTTCTCGCTCGAGTTCACAGCCAGCGAACGCAAGCAAGCACAACCTTCATGATGTTGGAGGTATTGTTAAATCTTTCTGTCCTTGGCAACGAATGATATGTGACTGAGTCCAACACATCGCGTATTGTGTTCTCTTACTTTTTTAAACATTTTGTCAGAGTATAAAAAGAAAACATTATGCACACACATACAAAAGTAGGTCAACGAAAAATAATATAACCGAAATGTCATATTACATTAGAAGGAAAACAATTTAATCAAGCCAGCAAAGTCCAATATTTGGACCAAATAATAATATCAGAGGTAAGATGCGTTACATAGATTAAGGGGAGAAGAGACCAAGCCACAAGGGCATTTCAACATATTTTTCCGCTCGCTTTGAACTCAAGCGTAGTCCATATACGTGCAACTACTCCTAGTGCACTGGGCTTATTTTTGCGTGTGGATTAGCTTTCCATAGTACCAGAGTCCCTAGAACCTCTCCTACTTCACAGATACTTGTAATTTATATCCCCAAGTCAAGGACAAGAAGTCCGCAGTTTAGGCCAACTGATCGTTGTAGGGGTTGAAACCGCTACCTCGGCATCAGCACACCGGATGAACGAGCGCTCTTATCCATTCGGCCACGCTGACCTCGATTTCAGAGCTGAGCATTATCTAATGTAATACGTTACCACCATTTCAGAGCTGAACATTATTTAATGTAATAAGTTACCACCATTTCAGAGCTGAACGTTATCTAATGTAATAAGTTACCACCATTTCAGAGCTGAACATTATCTAATGTAATAAGTTGCCACCATTTCAGAGCTAAACATTATCTAATGTAATAAGTTACCACCATTTCAGAGCTGAACATTTTCTAATGTAATAAGCTACCACCATTTCAGAGCTGAACATTATCTAATGTAAATGTTGAAAAGAAGTAGTTTTATCCACCAGGCCAAAGGACTCTGCAGAGAAACTACCGATCTGCCCACAGTTGTTATCCCCCTAACAACTATTCCAGAGCGAACTCCATGGAAAGATGAACATAGACTATCATTACAAATCCAGACAAAAGTGAGAGGAATATTTGACAAGGAAGAACAGAACAGTGTGCAGCGCAGAACGGCCACTCTCAGCTTCATTGATGAAGAATACCCACAGGACCTCTGGATCCGAGTCTACACAGATGGCTCAGCACAAAATGCTTTTCGAAATGGAGGAGCGGGAGTGTACATAGAATACCCAAATAATACTAGGGACACAGCCAGAGTACAGACAGGAAAGTACTGCCATAACTATGATGCTGAAATTGAGGCAATCAAGATAGCAACAGAGAAATTACTAAATACCAGCAATGGTACACAACCTGTGATGCTATTGACAGATGCAAAATCAGTACTCAAGGCGCTCCTGTCTGGGAAATGGCCAGTACTAAGGACGCTACTTTCTGAACTTAGCAGTCAGCATAAGGTCACCATACAGTGGATACCATCCCACTGTGGAGTACCCAGGAACGACAGAGCTGATCAATTGGCTAAGGAAGGAGCCAAAGAAGAACAACCTGATGTGCCCGTTACATACCACCAAACGAAAAGAATGATCAAATCAGTCAGAAAGCCACCAAAACCTGCTCAAAGTGACCACCATTGGCACCTTGCCGTCTTGACAGACGATAGTTTGTGCTTTAAAAAGGCATAATAACTTTCACCTATGGCGGTAGCGAATGTGGCTGACAAGGCCAATTTATGTGGCTGATAAGGCCAATTTGCGCTGTAAATGTCCGTTCACAGTGGGTGCATGTTAACACGTGGTCATTTCCACCATCATACAAGTAGGTGTCTCCCACCGTCAGAGGCAACGCGTGGCGCGCCATGTCTACGCCAATTGACAGGGACTTATAACCCGTAACAGTTGCCTCTCGCTTTGATTCCGAGACTAGTTAAGACCAGGGATGGAGTTATTGCCTCTCCATAGCACAAAGCCTGGGCTAAAATATAGAGATCATGTGTTGCCCATGCAGCATGATCCCTCTCTCAGCCTGCCTAGTTCACTCCAGAGGAAAGGTAACACCCCTACATCTGGAACAAGACAAGCTGCAGAAGCTGACGGATCAGCAAAGCAATGCTCTAACTGTCCGCCTGTCGGAGCTTCGATCCTAGACCAGCCGCCAACCAAGGCTTAGGGCCTGGTCTGCCCTGCCATGACAATTTTGTCTTTAGCTTGCATTTCCTCGCACCAGGGTTAGGCTTGTACCCTCCCAATTGCGCTCTTCCGCCCGAAGCCGTTGGCACAATGTGGGGTGTTCGGGTTTGGTAAGCGTCGCCCAACGTTCGGCGCTAACAGAAAGCAGGTAGTACCGTCTACTGTTATACGGTAGCTCAGTCATATCTGACTAAGACCTGACGCACAAAGATGACCACCACATTATGGACAAACCAGAACAAGTCATTATTCTGCGCCTCAGAACAGGACACAATAGATTACGCAACCACATGTATACAAAATTCAAGATTGATGAAACAGCCATGTGCATATGTGGTTTGGCGTCGCAGACAACAGAGCACATACTCCAAGACTGCCCAAAATATAACATATCTAGGCAAACCTTCTGGCCTAGAGAGACGACAGTGGAAGATAAACTATGTGGACCGCTGTGTGAACTAAAAAAGAGAGTTAAATTCATACAAGAGACAACATTGCAGTTATAGACATATTTCAAGCGAACGAAAGAAAAAGAAGAATCTAATGTAATAAGTCACTATCATTTCAGAGCTGAACATTGTCTAATGTAATAATTCACTATCATTTCAGAGCTGAACATTGTCTAATGTAATAAGTCACTATCATTTCAGAGCTGAACATTGTCTAATGTAATAAGTCACTATCATTTCAGAGCTGAACATTATCTAATGTAATAAGTCGCTATCATTTCAGAGCTGAACATTGTCTAATGTAATAAGTCACTATCATTTCAGAGCTGAACATTATCTAATGTAATAAATCACTATCATTTCAGAGCTGAACATTGTCTAATGTAATAAGTCACTATCATTTCAGAGCTGAACATTATCTAATGTAATAAGTCACTATCATTTCAGAGCTAAACAGTATATCATGTAATATGTCACTATCATTTCAGAGCTAAACATTATCTAATGTAATAAGTCACTATCATTTCAGAGCTGAACATTGTCTAATGTAATAAGTCACTATCATTTCAGAGCTGAACATTGTCTAATGTAATAAGTCACTATCATTTCAGAGCTGAACATTATCTAATGTAATAAGTCGCTATCATTTCAGAGCTGAACATTGTCTAATGTAATAAGTCACTATCATTTCAGAGCTGAACATTATCTAATGTAATAAATCACTATCATTTCAGAGCTGAACATTGTCTAATGTAATAAGTCACTATCATTTCAGAGCTTAACATTATCTAATGTAATAAGTCACTATCATTTCAGAGCTAAACAGTATATCATGTAATATGTCACTATCATTTCAGAGCTAAACATTATCTAATGTAATAAGTCACTATCATTTCAGAGCTGAACATTGTCTAATGTAATAAGTCACTTTCATTTCAGAGCTGAACATTATCTAATGTAATAAGTCGCTATCATTTCATAGCTGAACATTATCTAATGTAATAAGTCACTATCATTTCAGAGCTGAACATTGTCTAATGTAATAAGTCACTATCATTTCAGAGCTGAACATTATCTAATGTAATAAGTCACTATCATTTCAGAGCTGAACATTGTCTAATGTAATAAGTCACTATCATTTCAGAGCTGAACATTGTCTAATGTAATAAGTCGCTATCATTTCATAGCTGAACATTATCTAATGTAATAAGTCACTATCATTTCAGAGCTGAACATTGTCTAATGTAATAAGTCACTATCATTTCAGAGCTGAACATTATCTAATGTAATAAGTCACTATCATTTCAGAGCTGAACATTATCTAATGTAATAAGTCACTATCATTTCAGAGCTGAACATTGTCTAATGTAATAAGTCACTATCATTTCAGAGCTGAACATTATCTAATGTAATAAGTCACTATTATTTCAGAGCTGAACAGTATCTCATGTAATATTTCACTATCATGTGAATGTCAGAGAAAGAGGACTGGCATGTGATGTCCAACCTGTTCTGCTGCACAACAGGACATATGTGAATGTGCATGATCACTGTCGGGTGAGCTTGGAAGCAGCAGGGATGTGGTTTCTGAGACGGATGTTGAGAATACCTTGGACTGTCAGAGTAACAAGCTGCCAGGCAACGACTGATGACGGTAAAACATTATACACAACTATAAGAAAGAGACGGTGTTCTTTGCTCATATAAGGAGAAGACAGGCATTGGAGAGAATCGCTACAAGTGGAAAGAGCTGTGGCAAAATAGGCAGAGGCAGACCATTAGAAATTATAGTTCACGATCTCAGACTGTAAAAGGGGGAATGGCAGCAACAGAATTCATCCCGAGAAATTTGGACAGACATTAGTGCCTATGCCGTTTGACGGGGAACATAATGATGATAATGATCAGATAGATAAAATCCGGTCCTTTAGCAAGAATTTGAACCCAAGTCTCTGATCGAGACAACGATATCGTTACTACGCGACCACTAGCTTTGCCACCCCAGCGCCGCTTCCCGAGAAGAAAACATACATGTGAGAACCTCTGTGACAACAGAGTGGCGGCTAGGTGATATTAGAGAGACCGAAAACGTGAGAAGGTGACTGACGCTCTAAAGGTGAATGGTGAATTTAAAAGGTAAATATCTAAATTCCAATCAAATGACCCACTTCTATTTTGTGCTGCGTTTTTCACCTCCATGAACCAGTCCCAACGGATGTATCCACTTGTTTTTACAGCCTGTTGCTCCAGATAACCTAATCTAGGTCAGGGTTGGTATCAACCGATTGTTATTTACTTACGTGAGGTTGACGAACCCCTAAGTGAGAGAGTACATGGCACACTTAGACACGTCTCGGGCCCAGGTGTCTTCTTCTTTTTCAATTCTTCTTCTTCTCTGGATCCTCTATTGGGGTATAATCCATCAATTAAATCATCCCATCTCTTGCTATATCCTGCAGCTCCGTTCGTGTCGTAGCAATATTATTCATCTCTGTAATTCTTTTCTTCGTGTGTTTTATATATCCTGCTATCCTATTTGTCTTGTGAGTCCCAGACAAGAGAGTGTCTAGTTATATTGTTCTCAGATTGTCTCAGAGTGCAAAAAAAATTATTCAGTATTGAGCAGAATAATAGTAAGTGGCAATGACAACTCAACATATATGCCGGTAGTAACAAATCGTAAATATCTGGAATAACACCACATATATGCCCTCTCTGTGGCGAAGAATTTACTGATGCAATTTGTAATCCCGCATACTGCGTTCAAAACCAGCTGTGGGCGATTAGGTAACAGATCGCTTTGCGTTGGTTTTCATACAATTGTAGAGTTCCTGCCGTTCATAAAGCAATGACAAGCTACTGAACGTAAAGTTACCATGAAATCACAAACAGCCAGGAAATGCTGGGGTTGAATGCGACTTCTTGTAAAGGATATATAACTAACTTATATGTCTGTAATAACACCTCCTATATGTCTGTAATAATATGCCCTATATATGAGTGACAGTGAGGATATGAATGAGATACATGAGCCAATGACAGCAGAGACAGAACCTGAACCTCACATTAGATGAAATTGCTTGGGCTATAAAGAACCTGAAGAATGGTAAATCACCTGGATGTGATGAGATACCAGCTGAACTAATTAAAGCGGGAGGAGAAGAAAGCATACACATATATCATGCATAATGTAAAAAGATTTGGAAATATGGTATATGGCCAAAAGATTGGAAGAGAACTATCTTCATTCCAATACCAAAAAAGGGCAACCTGAAATTATGCACCAACTATAGAACTGTTGCCCTGATCAGCCATGCAAGTAAAATTCTACTATAGTATGTCCACATTTGTTTGCCGCAATATAAACATCAATATCTCAGTAACCAATTGAGGGAAAATTATGAAATTTAGTATATAACCTTATCATTATGTCCACCCAACAAAAAAAATTTTGTTCTGGAGATTTTACAGCAGATTTTAAAGTTTGTTTATATGAGATATATAATTTACAAGTCTGACATGAAATTCATAATTTTAAATGTATTACAACGTAGCCAGACAATCAGGGCTCAATTTTGAATATTGTACGTGTTTTCACAACCTGAAATAGGGGAAGAACAATGTGTGTTTGTAGAAGGAAAGGGTACAGTAAATGCTGTGTATATGCTGCGAACAGTTATTGAACGTGCTTTAGAAGTAAACAAGGATATACATCTTTGCTTTATTGACTACACAAAGGCTTTTGATAGAGTTAGACATGTCAACATTGTGGATATGCTTGCAGATCTACAAATTGATGGGAAAGACATTAGACTTATAAAAAACCTATATTGGAAATAACAAGCTGCCATAAGGATTGATAATGAAGTAGGACAATATCAACCTATTAAGAGAGGAGTTAGGCAGGGATGTGTAATGTCTCCAGATCTTTTTTCCCTATACAGTGAAAATATTTTCAGAAATGTAGAAGACCTAAATGGAATCAGCATTGGAGGACGAAACATAAATAACATTAGATATGCAGATGATACAGTATTGATTACAGACAATGCACAGGATCTGCAACAATTAGTAGACGCTGTTGTTGTACACAGTGAGCAGCTGGGGTTGGAATTAAATTGTAGGAAGACACAGGTTATGGTCGTCACTAGGAAGAACGAAGTACCACAATGTAATATACAAGTAAATGGGAATATTCTTCAACATGTGAATCCGTTCAATTATCTCGGAACAGTCATAACATCTGATGGCAGATGCCTTGAAGAGATTAGAACAAGAATCGCCATGGCGAAAGTAGCCTTTAGCAAGATGAAAAACATTCTGACCAATAAAATGATGTCAATTGAAACGAGAAAAAGAGTGTTGAGGGGATACATAGAGCCTGTTCTTTTGTATGGATGTGAAACTTGGACAATGTGCAGTCAAGCTGAAAAACATCTGATGGCTGTAGAAATGTGGTTTCTGAGGAATATGCAAAGAATACCATGGACAGATAGAAAAACCAATGACCAAGTACTACAAGAGACAAATGAAAATCGTAGATTGATTAGAGAAATTAGACGTAGACAGTCAAAATTTTTTGGACATGTTATGAGAAGAAATGGACTGGAGAACTTAGTGACAGCTGGCAAGATCGAAGGGAACAGACCAAGAGGAAGACCGAGAGGAAAATACCTGGATGGCTTGGCCACATGGCATGGACGAGACAGGAACACTGAGCTGATCCACGACTCTGGTGATCGAGTGAAATGGCGAATCATGACCACCCACGCTTTCCGGCATGGCACATGATTGATTGATTGATTTCACAGGATTGGCCTTTTGCCAACCCCCCGCGTTGTTCAAACTAAGACTGTTCAGAGGTGTCTCAAGATGTGGGTTATTTCATGAAACCTGATTAATATGTTTTTTTGTTTTTTTAAATCTTATCACTTATCGCTAACATTGAAATGTGTGAATATTTTTCAATGGGCTTTAATGCGAAATTGTACACTTCAAAGAATCGCTATGAAGTTGTACACATATTTTTGTCAAGAAGCTGATCGCAAGAAACTGTTTTATACTATTACAAATTCCGAAAAAAGAACAATGCATGCATTGGGCTTGAGTAAACGGGCATTTTGTCAAAGGGTGCAAGAATCTGGAATTAAACCACCACGCAATAACCAAACGGTAGGTAGAAAGATTATTGTAGACAGTTTTGACAAAGATGTCATAAGGCGAGCTATTATAAAAATGCTTTAAAAAGTCGCTTGATATACGACAGGGTCGACTTCATTGCACCGGGTTCTACCCCATATGGTTCGGTCTCTTTCCGCAGCGCGGAAAGCATCGCACAAAGCACGAACTCCGCAGCTCTAGCGACGACCCACAGAAATCTCCGAAAAATTTAACTCGTGAATTGGAATCGAACCCACGACGTTTGGAGCCCGAGTCAAAAGGCTTGACCACTACGCCACAGAGACTCCTAAAATTATAAAAATTTTGGATTTTATATCCAGGATTATCCAGCATTATAAAAATGCTGGATGCCAAAGAAACAGTGACTGTAAGAAAACTTAGGGTTTGGTTCAGAAAGAACAATAACATAGAGCTATCCAAAACAACTTTGTGGAAAATTATAAGGACATTATCTTCACTATTTGAAAGTACAAGGGAGGTAGAAATAATCTTTGCGAGCAACCGCATTTAGGAGCCATGAGAAGCAGATACCTACGTGAAATAAGGGAAATGCGCAAAGGAAATTATGGCATAGTGTGTTTGGATGAAATGTGGATCAATGCGCACCACACAAGTGATAAGGAATGGTAACCAGTGGATGGACAGATAAAGCGATATGTGCCCAGTAGTATAGGACAGCTTTTGGTCATGGCCCATGCTGGTAATACGCATAATGGCTTGCAATAGAATGCTGGGCTCGTGTTCGTATCAAAGCATACAGACAACAGGGATTAGCATAATAAGATTAATGGTAATGTATTTAAAGATTGGCTCGAGAATACTATATAATAATATATATCTGTCTGTCTGTCTGTCTGTCTGTCTGTCTGTCTGTCTGTCACGAAGACTCACAGCGGGTCTGTCACCCATGTGTACGTGTGAACAAACTACACAGACAGCTGAACAGATTCTTAAAAATGGAAACATGATGACTAAATTGCGGTATCATTTCTGGTCACTCCATACGCACATTAACGCACAGCTATTTGGAAGCTTTCACGAGCTCAATATAAAAAGCTAAATGCATCCTAGTAACATGAATACTTGTGTACAATTATTAACCAGCAGCTAAAGAAACAAGAAGGAAATGAAAAATAAGGTAAGAAATATATTCCTTCTACTTTCCTGTCAATTTACACATTATTTACCCCATACCTCTGTACATTCTCTGTCTTTACTAATATTACACATTGCAACCCTCTCGGGAATCTCCGTGGTGAAGTGGTCAAGCCGTCTGACTCGGACTCCGAGGGTTGTATGTTCGATTCCTTCATTTCACGAGTGCATTTTTCGGAGACTCCAGAGGGTCGTCGCTGGAGATACGGAGTTCGTGCTTTGTGCCACGATTTCCGCCCTGCGGAAAGAGGCTGAGCCATATGGGATAAAAACCCGGTGCAATGCTACTTTAAGCTACTTTTTTATTGCACCCACTCCCATACGAACCTGGCTACGCCTTGTACTTGTGTCTTTACCAGAAATAACGTGGTTTACTGTAGCGTGAATTCACTACATTTCCCCCAAAACATCAAAGAAATGTTGCCGCTTTCAATGATTTAAGTTGCTTTTGGACCTATCAATGACATATTCCTTGGGTGGGGGTAAATATAAGACGGCTGGAAAAATTTCATAACGATGCAACAGACAGTTTTCAAAATAATTGATCGTGAATGAAGGCAAACAAATGTGGACATACTATAAAAGTCATAATGGGAAGACTTCGTAAGAAAATGGAAGAAGAGATTAACGTGGTTCAAGCTGGATTTAGACAAGGAAGAGGAACAAGAGATCACATATTCAACATGCGATTAATAAAGAGAAGTGCAGAGAATTTAATGTAAACCTATTCTCATGTTTTGTGGATTATTCAAAGGCATTTGACTGTGTACAACATCAGAAACTTTGGGAAATCATGAGGAATATGGGCTTTCCACCACATGTAATACAACTTATAAGAATGCTCTATCTAGACCAACAAGCAACAGTTAGAATAGATGGCGAGACATCAGATTGGTCTGACATCAAGTAAGGAGTCAGTCAGGGCTGCGTGCTGTCACCCTATTTGTTTAACCTGTACACCGAAAATATTATGAGAAATGTAAGAGATGATATAAACAGGGAGCTATATGATGCCCTAAATATCGGCGGTCATGACATAGCAGAGATTCGATATGCTGATGATACAGTATTACTATCCACAACACAGAATGGTATAGAAAACCTAATAGCCTCAACCCAATTGAATAGTGAAAATCACAACTTATATCTTAGCATAGCAAAAACAAAGATAATGCATACAGACAAAACTACTATGAAGAAAGAAATATACGTTAATGGGGAAAAATTGGAGGTGGTGGAAAATTTTGAATATCTTGGGTCACTGATTACCAACAATGGTGACACAATGACATAAATTAAACGGCGACTATCAATTGCTCTTCAAAGACTAAAACAGCTGAATAAACTATGGAGTGGGACAGACAGAACTACAAAAATTTGATTTTTAAGAGCATGCATCTTTCCCATTGCAACATACGCCTGCGAGACATGGACACTTACTAAACAAGCTGAACAGCGCATAAATGCCTTTGAATATAAATGTTATAGACGGGTTCTAAGAATATCTTGGGTAAAGAAAAGAACAAATGCATCCATACTTAAAGAATTGAATATTGAAGAAGGTTGGCTATTAAAGACGATAAAACAAAGAAAATTGAAATATTTTGGTCACTTGAAACGTCACGAAAGTTTGGAGAGAACAATATTGGAAGGATATATGCCTGGGAAGAGAGGAAGAGGAAGGCCAAAGAGAAGATGGATGCAGGATGTGGTGGATGATCTCCAGATGTGTGTATCAGACGCGGGACACCTTGCTTATGATCGAGAGGTTTTCCGGAAGGTTGTTATGGGAGCGAGGTTCTGCAAAGGACATGCTACTGAATGAATGAATGAATATGCCCTATGTGTCCGAAATAACACCACTTGTATGTAAGAAAAATCACCACCTATATGTCCGAAGTAACACCATCAATATGTCCGTAATAACATCACCCATATGTCCGAAATAACACCACCTTATGTAAGAAAAAAACACCACCTATTTGTCCAAAATAACATCACATATATGTCCATAATAACACCACCACCTATATGTCCGTAATAACACCGCCTATATGTCCGAAATAACACCACCTAGATGTCCGTAATAACGCCATCTATATCCGTAATAACACCACCTATATGTCCGTAATAACACCACCTATATGTCCATAATAACACAACATATATGTCCGAAAAAAAACACCACCTACATGTCATAAAACGGCCTATATGTCCGAAATAACACCACCTATATACGTTCAATGCAAGTCCTCCAGGGTCGCGTATGTTCTGGGGTTACTTACTACTCGGTGTGCCTGACCCGGTCGTGAATAGTCTGTTACAGAAGTCAGGCCGTTTTGAAACTTCCTACTGAACCCATACACTAGCTGGACTGACAGGCATGCATGCCATAGTGGACTTTCATTGGCCGATACATTTCTTCTTCTTCTTCTGAGTTCATCCGGATTTTTTTTTTTCGGATGTGACTGCGTTGTGCCTGTTTACAGCAGAGCTGCGTTCTTGCGCCGTCAGGCCGACACATCCGACTTCTGCGGGCATTTGTTAACCGGGTTAACCTTCCCGGGGCGATACATTTCTATAGGTTTCATCTCTTCTCTGATTAAAAAAAAAAAACGGATAACATAACGCTGCTTCTCTTTGGTGTATGTCAAAAGTGTGGTGGCCATCTTTAAACCGTCCTTATGACGTCACCGTGTTTGCCTGCACCGTTATGTCACATGCTTATCACTCTTGATATTATTAACAACAATACTGACAAGTTACAAGATAAATGCATGGTTATTGTAATTTATATCACACTTTTAAGGTTTTCATTTGAATCCCCCACGTATATCTGTAATGACACCACCTATTTGCTTGTAGTAACACCTCCCATATGTCTGTAATAACACCACCTGTACGTGTGAAGTCACTCTGTTTATTTGTCTGTAGTCCCTCTATTTATGGCTGTAGTCACACTATTTATGTGTCCGTAGCCACTCTATGTATGTGTCTACAGTTACTCTATTTATGTGTCTATAGACACTCTCCATAAGGATTGATAATGAAGTGGGACAATATCAACCTATTAAGAGAGGTGTTAGGCAGGGATGTGTAATGTCTCCAGATCTTTTTTCCGTATACAGTGAAAATATTTTCAGAAATGTAGAAGATATAAATGGAATCAGCATTGGAGGACGAAACATCAATAACATTAGATATGCAGATGGGACGCAGAGGTGTTTCCAAGGCACCAGGGCCGGGTTATATACTGGCCAAGACCTATTGACGCGTCCTCGTCGAGCGTCCTGGGCAACAGGTCCCTTCGGGGTCCTGGCTAAAGTCAGTAGGATCGCCGATTCCTCCGAAGTCGGAGAGTGTCTGCCTGTACGGCGAGGAAACCACCAGTCTGCACACCAATAAGCCAGACATGGGACAACGGATACTCACGCAAAACTCAGGTCCTGTATGACATCACACTGATGTTGGACAACAGGATGCCTTCATCCGACATACAGGACTTCGCGGTGGAGCTCAAGCCAACGAACACAAGCAAGCAAGCAAGATATGCAGATGATACAGTATTGATTGCAGACAATGCACAGGATCTGCAACAATTAGTAGACGCGGTTGTTGTACACCGGTGGCTCTCAACCTTTTTTGGCCTGTGTCCCCCTTCACCATATTTTCAGAACGTCATTCCCCCCTTTCGTATTTCTTACCTAAAAATTTAGCCCGTGCCCCCCTTCACCATACTTTGAGAACGTCATTCCCACCTTTCGTATTTCCTACCTAAAAATCCCGACCCCCGCCTCTACACAGTATATGTAATAATGGAAGTTAAATTTAATAGCACATACTAAAACAAGTCTAGACGTTCACATAAAACATGATTTGTGGGTCTACTTACTTTATAAATTGAATTTTAGAAGGGTGAGACGTACAAAACCGTACAGTATTAAGGGAAAAACAATATCAAGCAATCGGTTCTTGTATTAACGCGATCTTGAAATAATCATAATTCCCCCCCCCCCCCCCACTCCCCCTGGAAACCCTAAAATTCCCGGGAGGGGGGAATTCCCCACCGGTTGAGAACCACTGTTGTACACAGTGAGCAGCTGCAGTTGGAATTAAATTGTAAGAAGACACAGGTTATGGTCGTCACTAGGAAGAACGAAGTACCACAGTGTAATATACAAGTAAATGGGAATATACTTCAACAAGTGAATCGGTACAACTATCTCGGAACAGTCATAACATCTGATGGGAGATGCCTTGAAAAGATTAGAACAAGAATCGCCATGGTGAAAGTAGCCTTTAGCAAGATGAAAAACATTCTGACCAATAAAAAGATGTCAATTGAAACGAGAAAAAGAGTGTTGAGGGGATACATAGAGCCTGTTCTGTTGTATGGATGTGAATCTTGGACAATGTGCAGTCAAGCTGAAAAACATCTGATGGCTGTGGACATGTGGTTTCTGAGGAAAATGCAAAGAATACCATGGACAGACAGAAAAACCAATGACCAAGTACAAAAGACAAATGAAAATCGTAAATTGATTAGAGAAATTAGACGTAGACAATCAAAATTTTTTGGAAATGTTATGAGAAGAAATGGATTGGAGAATTTAGTGACAACTGGCAAGATCGAAGGGAACAGACCAAGAGGAAGACCGAGAGGCAAATACCTGGATGGCTTGGCCACATGGCATGGACGAGACAGGAACACTGAGCTGATCCACGACGCTGGTGATCGAGTGAAATGGCGAGTCATGACCACCCACGCTTTCCGGCTGGCACATGATAGATTGATTATGAGTCACTTTGTGTATGTGTCTGTAATCATTCGATTTATGTGTCTGTAGTAACTTTATGTATATGTCTGTAGTCACTCTAGTTTATGTGTATTCACAAACACAACATACAGTCAAGGAGATCTCCTGTGACTACATCAGAAGGTGACGACAGGATGAGAAGAACAAAAGCATGGAAAAATGGAAGCAATGAAGAGAAAATGAGAATTGAAAAACATGTTAATTGAAAAGAATGTTAGTTGAAGAAAATGTTCAATTGAAAAAAATTTTAATAGAGAAAACGTTCATACTCACCTCACCTTTCGGATCTGTAAGTGACTAAGAAAATCTCCGATGTATTCTGATGCCTGGTGCTGGGTGTTACGGTTCAGTGAGCACATAGAAGGAAGGGGCAGGGTAGGAGGACGGTAACTGGTCTGGTAAGGGTATCTGAGCAATCACAGTGGATGTACTAGTGAAGTATGGGGCGCGCAAGATTGAAGGTGGTACTAACCAAAACCCCATTGTGTTATTATAGGGGCGAGTCTTAAAGTCTGGGTGGATTATATGCGTGAACGCGCATACATACATGCTAGTGTATGTGGGCATGTGCAAAGTATATGTAAGAAGAGAGAGAGAGAGAGAGAGAGAGAGAGAGAGAGAGAGAGAGAGAGGAAAAGTGCCTGTGATATACCACATGAGGTATGCGGAGTACGTCGGTCTACAAGTACGACGTTTCACTCATACTGTACACTATGAAATAGTCAGTATGTTTGGTTGTTATACAACATATTTAAGGATCTACTCGCCCATTGCTTGAGTTATTGGGGCTGTATAAGATCCAACCACTGGTAATACACGTGAAGTAGGTAGGCACAGAGAAGCAAGATGTAGGAGAGAGAGAGAGAGAGAGAGAGAGAGAGAGAGAGAGAGAGAGAAAGCGAGAGAGAGAGGTTGGAAAGCTGCCTGCGACATACCACATGAGGAATGCGGATGGATCGGTCTACACCTACGAGGCTTCACTCATACTGTTCCCTATGAACTAGAGCCAGTAAGGTTGATTGTTATACACCGTATTTAAAAATCAAAATCGCCCAGTGCTTGTTTTATATGGGCTGCATAAGACCCAACCACTGGTAATACACATGGTGTGGGTAGGCACAGAGAAGCAAGATTATTAGGAGAGAGAGAAAGAGAGAGTAAAAAATTAACTATAGAATAAAATAAGAGACGCTGGAAAACTGCCTGTGACATACCACATGAGGTATGCGGAGTGGGTAGGTCTACAAATACGAGGCTTCACTCATACGGTTCACTATGAAATAGAGGCAGTAAGGTTGATTGTTATACAACGTATTTGAGGATCAAATCACCCAGTGGTTGTGTTAAAATCAGACCACCAGCAATATAGTTGGAATATGTAGGCACAGAGAAGCAAGATGGAAGAGAGAGAGCGAGAGAGAGAGAGAGAGAGAGAGAGAGAGAGATATTTGAAAGTGCCTACGACACGCCCCTGATGTATGCGGGGTCGGTCGGTCTACAAAAACGAGGCTTCACTCATACTGTTCCCTATGAAATAGAGGCAGTAAGGTTGATTGTTATACAAATTATTTGAGGATCAAATCACCTAGTGGTTGTGTTAAAATCAGACCACCAGCAATATAGTTGGAATATGTTGGCACCCAGAAGCAAGATGGAGAGAGAGAGAGAGAGAGAGAGAGAGAGAGAGAGAGAGAGATTGGAAAAGTGCCTACGACACGCCCCTGATGTATGCGGGGTCGGTCGGTCTACAAATACGAGGCTTCACTCATACTGTTCCCTATGAAATAGAGCCAGTAAGGTTGATTGTTATACAACGTATTTGCGGATCAAATCACCCTGTGGTAGTGTCACTGGGGCTGTATAAAATCAGACCACCAGCAATATAGTTAGAATAGGTAGGCACAGAGAAGCAAGATGGAAGAGAGAGAGAGAGAGCCCCTCTCTCTCCCCCCCCCCCTCTCGCTCTCTCAACAATCTTGCTTCTCTGTGCCTACCCATGCCATGTGTGGCGTGTCGTAGGCTCCTTTCCAATCTCTCTCTCTCTCTCTCTCTCTCTCTCTCTCTCTCTCTCTCTCTCTCTCTCTCTCTTCCATCGTGCTTCTCCGTGCCTACCTATTCCAACTATATTGCTGGTGGTCTGATTTTACACAACCCCAATAACACAACCACTGGGGGGTTTGATCCTCATATACGTTGTATAAAAATCAACCTTACTGGCTCTATTTCATAGGGAACAGTATGAGTGAAGCCTCGTATTTGTAGACCGACCGACCCCGCATAGATAAGGGGCGTGTCGTAGGCACTTTTCCAATCAATCTCTCCCCCCCTCTCTCTCTCTCTCTCTCTCTCTCTCTCTCTCTCTCTCTCTCTCTTCCATCTTGCTTCTCGGTGCCTACATATTCCAACTATATTGCTGGTGGTCTGATTTTAACACAACCACTGGGTGATTTGATCCTCAAATACGTTGTATAACAATCAACCTTACTGCCTCTATTTCATAGGGAACAGTATGAGTGAAGCCTCGTATCTGTAGACCGACCGACCCCGCATACATCAGGGGTGGTCGTAGGCACTTTTCCAATCTCGCTCTCTCTCTCTCTCTCTCTCTCTCTCTCTCTCTCTCTCTCTCTCTCTCTCTCTCTCTCTCTCTGTGAAATGTAGGCACTTCCAGTGACACTCATAGCAATCCCTCGCTGGACGGTAATCTACAACCCTATGAGTGGAACCGTCAACTTCAGCAGCTAATGCGATACAATCCTGCAGCCCTGCACCAAGCATTCATGATATCACTCCAGCAAAGACATTTTCCTGCCCCCTCTAACAGCCTTAACTATTTCTAAATAAAGTTTCAAAATCCCTGCAATTTGTATACCACAAGCGACATCTTCCTTTTAGTCTGTAATGTTCGCTAATCACGATCAGTGGCTCAACAAATATGGTCTATATATAGGCCATCTCAACATCTTTCATCTGCTCTACAAATTACCTGAGCTCTCGGTAATACTGTCCAAACAGTTCCATGTGTTTGGAATCACAGAAAGTCGTCTTAACGACAAAATAACCGACTCCGAAATCTCACTTAAGGGGTTTAAAGTAATTCGGAAAGATGCAAATCAAAAATTAGAGACAGGTATTGCTGTATACATTTCCAATTCTCTCAACTGGTCCCGTAGAAGTGATCTCGAGACAGTAGAGATAGAATGTGTTTGGTTAGAGGTGAAGCAAGCCAGCCAACAGCCGTTTTTCATTGGATACCTATATAGGAATCCTTGTGCCGGGTACAGTTGGTATGACTGCTTCACTACAATGATGGATAGAGTGTTTACAGCAGGTAGAGAAGTTATGATACTAGGTGACTTCAACATAGATATTAGTAAATCCAACCAGACATGGGACGATATCATTCTTTCTTACAATTTCAAACAACTAATAAACCGTCCCACAAGGGTTACTGACACATCCTCAACTATAATTGATCATATATATGTTACTTGTCCAGATAATATTATTGAGTGTTCTGTTCCTGTTTGTACAGTTAGTGACCACTACCCGGTATGTTGTACATGGTCAAGAATTGGGTTCAAACCTCTTAAACATAAACATGTAAGTATCAAATTTAGGAATTATAAAGCATTCAACCAAGATTTATTTTTGCAAGACTTAAGAAAAGCAGCCCTTGATCACGTTTACCAACTTCCTGACCCGGACGATGCATTAGCTTTCTGGACGAAGACAGTCTACAATGTGTTCGATAAACACGTGCCAATCAAAGAAGTTCGAGTCAAAAATCAACATAAATCCCCATGGGTCACTAGAGAAGTGCTGGAAATCATGAGAGAGCGAGACACAGCACACACAAATAAAGACTTCATCAATTACCGCAGACTAAGGAATAAAGTTAAATATGAAATTCGTAGGATAAAAAAAGATCATTTTAAAAATTTGATTGTAGATAATTCAAACAGTACAAATATATGGAAGGCTATTAACTTGCTAACCAATAAGAAACGTCCTACAGAATCAGCAATACCAAATTCTATAACATGCGATGAATTCAGTTGGTTCTTTCAATCGGAAATAGAGAATCTAAAGTCTTCAATACCAGACACATCGTGTAATTTAAGTTCACTGACATCATTCTGTGAGGAGAAGTGCACCAGAAATATTCCCGCTGAGATTCCTTTAATGTCTGTTGCACACGTTTATAAATATCTCTTGAACCTCAAATCAACAAACTCACACGGCCTAGATGGTATCAGTAATAGAATTCTTCGTTGTGCTGCACCAGTCATTCGCGAGTCCTTAACGTTCATATATAACCAGTGCCTGGCCAAAAACTACTTTCCATCTGCATTTAAAATTGCTAAAGTGTTTCCGCTAATTAAAAATGGCTCAATCGATAATAGCGTTTTGGGTAATTATAGACCTATTTCCTTACTATCGTCGCTATCAAAACCACTAGAAAAACACATTCATAAAATAACGTTACACCATTTAATTAACAATGATCTAATAATTAACAGTCAATCTGGGTTTCGACCTAAATATTCTTGCCATAGTGCTCTAACAAAAATGACCGATAACTGGCACTTAAATATCAACAACGTTAGAATTTGTGGAGCGGTGTTTGTAGACTTTAAAAAAGCTTTTGATATGGTAGATCACGATATTTTAATTAGAAAACTAAAGCAAATGAAGACAAGCGCCAACATGGTGAACATAATTACGTCATTTCTATCCGACAGGCAACAAGTCGTGTCCTTCAACAACTGTCTATCAAGACCCACACAGCTTAATATTGGTGTGCCTCAGGGCTCAATACTAGGTCCGCTGCTTTTTGCAGTTTATATTAATGATCTTCCTTTATATATCAATACAACTTGTGATCTATTTGCAGACGACTGTACTATATATACTAGTCAAGAAAACCGTAGTGAGTTAGAGAATTCTTTACAAAAGGAACTTGATAATCTTACTAGATGGAGCAATGAAAACCGCATGCAAATTAACAACGACAAAACCAAATCCATGCTAATAACGACTAGACAAAAACTACAGACACTAGCCATAACTGGATCACCGCTCGAACTCCGCATGGGCACGTTACCTATAGTTAATGTGACTGAACATAAAACACTAGGGCTTTTAATAGACAGCCATTTGAACTGGAGCTCTCATGTTCACGCTCTTACCAAGAAAATAGCACAAAAAGTTTACCAACTTGCTAAAATTCAGCACTTCCTGGACGAAAGCACACGAAAAATATTCTATACATGCTATATCCAATCACATCTCGATTACTGTTCCACAGTTTGGGATGGTTACCCTAAATCTAATTTAAAACGACTATGTTCTCTACAAAACCGAGCTATTCGTCTGGTTTCTGGCATAAAGCACGTTGAAAGTAATAATTTGTACAGTCATCTAAGACTTCTACCACTATAAAAGCGCTTCCTTTTCAACAAAGCCAAATTAGTGAATAAAATTATATCTCAAAATACCCCAGAGTATCTTCTGCCGCTGATTCAATCTAATGCAATGAACAGAAAGCGCCTAAATTTGTTACATGTCTCAAAGCCTAGATTGGACCTATACAAAACATGTTTCGCCTACTCTGGTGCTCACTTATGGAATGATCTGCCTCCAGATCTGAAAACTCCAATGAGTCCCTACACATTTAACCGAAAACTCTTTCAATACTTAATCCATACCGACTATGTGCCACCATAATTCATTTACTGGTATAATTGTTCAGTATAATTGTTCATTATAATTGTTTAACTATAATTGTTCACTATATATGTGTGTGCGTGTGGGAGCGAGAGAGAGAGAGAAAGAGAGAGAGAAAGAGAGAGAAAGAGAGAGAGAGAGAGAGAGAGAAAGTGGGTGTCAGAGAGAGGGAGAGAGTGAATGCGTGTGTGCGCACGTGCATGCGTGTGTGTGGAGAGAGTGATTGAGCGAGATATGGTGGGGGAATGTGTCAGTGCATGCATTCGTATGTGTGAGAGTGAGTGAGGGAGTGTAGGCGTGCGTGCGTGCGTTCATGTGCATGCGTTCATATGTATGTGTATGTGTGAGAGAGTGTGATTGAGAGAGTGTGCGTGTGTGTGTGTGTGTGAAGGATTGTGTGTTAGAGAGTGAGACAGTGGGAGAGTTGATGTGTTAGTGTGTGTGTGTGTGTGTGTGTGTGAGCGCGCGCATGCGTGTGAGTGTGTGTATATGAAAGAATACAGAGAGAGAGAGAGAGAGAGAGAGCTGAGCAGATGCATGTCATGTAACACGCATGTTATGTAACACGCGAATCCATATGTTTGTGTATTCTCATCTGTCATATTATCAGTTAAATACCATTTGATTTTATCATGCATAATATAAACTAACGTTCATTACTGTAGTTTGAGTGAGAGAGTCAGTGAGTGTGAATGAGAGACAGAACGAGTGAGCGTGAGAGTGAATGAGTGAGCGGGAGAGTGAATGAGTGAGCGGGAGAGTGAATGAGTGAACGGGAAAGTGAATGAGTGAGCGGGAGAGTGAATGAGCGGGAGAGTGAATGCGTGAGAGTGAATGAATGAGTGGAAGAGTGAATGTGTGAGCGTGAGAGTGAGTGTGTGTGTGTGTGTGTGTGTGTGTGTGTGTGTGTGTGAGAGAGAGAGAGAGAGAGAGAGAGAGAGAGAGAGAGAGAGAGCATCACCATTTTTACGTCACATACATTTTATGTACACATTTTTCTCCATGTTTAACATTTTTATGAGACTGCTCATGACAAGTGTCAGTGTATATGTGTGAGTAAAGTGTGGGAGTTTGTTCATACTAGTTTCAATACTAACGTGAGACATTTTGTATGTGTCTAGATGTGAGGAAGTGTGAGTGTATGTGGAGGATGTGTGTGAGTGTGGGGATATGTGTGGGTGGGGGTGTGTGTGGGTGGGGGTATGCGTTTGGATGGGTTGGGGTGTGTGGGTTTTGGTGGGTAGTGGTATTTGTGGGTGTTGGTGGGATGTGTGGATGGATGTGTGGGGGTGAAAGTAGGGGTGTTGGAATGGGTGTGGGGGATGTGTGTATGGGTGGAGGATATGTGTATGGGACGGATGCAGGGGATGTGTGTTTATGTGGGTGGAGATGTGTGGATGGTTTGAGGAAGTATGTGTGGGAGGAGGGGTTGTGTGGGTAGGGGATTGTGTTGGGTGGATTGGGGATGCAAGGGCGGGTGGGGAGAAGTGTATGGTGTGTGGGTTTGAGATATGTGTGCGGTGTGTTGGTGGGGATGTGTGAATGATGTGTGGGTGGAGGGTATGTTTGTGGTTGTATGGGTGGAGGATAGTGTGTGGTGTGGGGGATGTGTGTGATGGGTGCGGGGAATGTGCGTATGGGTGGGGTATATGTAGGGGATTGTGGTGGTTGGGGGAAGTATGTGGGGGAGTGTTGGTGGGAGATGTGTGTGTTTGGATGGGGAATGTGTGGGTGGGGGTGTGTGAGTGGCTTAGGGATGTGTAGGTGGATGAGGGAGTTGTATGTGTCGGGGTGGTATGTGTGAGTGGGTGGAGGATGTGTGTGGGGGTAGGGGTATTTTGATCGAGAGATGTTTGGTTGGGGGTGGGTGGGTGGGGGTGTGTGGGTGCGTAGTGGAGGATGTATGCGTGAGTGAGTGTGTGTTGGTGGACGGGTAGGGAATGCGTGTGTGGGTGGGGAGAGGTGTGTGGTGTGTTGGTTGGGGATATTGTGTGGGTGAGGTATGTGTGTGTGGGTGGGGGATTTTTGTGGTGTGTGAGTGGGGGTATGTGGGGTGGATGGGTAAGGGTATCTGTGTGGGTGTGGGTGGGGATATTGTGTGGTATCTGGTGGGATGGTGTGTGTGTGGGTGGGGAGAGGTGGGTGGGTGGGGGATATTGTGTGGTATCTGGGTGGCATGGTGTGTGTGTGTGGGTGGGGAGAGGTGTGTGGTGTGTTGGTTGGGGATATTGTGTGGGTGAGGTATGTGTGTGTGGGTGGGGGATTTTTGTGGTGTGTGAGTGGGGGTATGTGGGGTGGATGGGTAAGGGTATCTGTGTGGGTGTGGGTGGGGATATTGTGTGGTATCTGGGTGGAGGATATGTGTGTGGTGTGTAAGTGGGGATGTGTTGGTGAGGGATATGTGTGTGTGTGTGGTGCGTGGGTTGGGAATAGTGCGTGGTAGGGGGTGTATGTGATGTGCGGGTGGGGGATTGTGTGGTGGGGGATTAGGATAAGGCATGTGTGGGTGGGTGGAAGTTGTATGTGTGGGTGGTGGGGTGTGTGTTAGTGGATTGGGGATGTATGTGTGGTTAGGGAGATGTGTGTGTGTGGGGGTGGGGGGTAGGGACATGTCAGTTGGTGGGGATGTGTGTGTATGGTTTGGGGATGTGTGAGTGGATGTGCGATGTGTGGGTTAGTGGGGGATTGTGTGCATGGGTGGGGAATATGTTGTCGATGGAGATGTGGCTGGGGGATGGGTGGTTTGAGTTGTGGGTGGGGAGAGGATGTGTGGGGTAGTATGTGTATGTGGATGGGCGTGGGATGTGTGGGTTGGTGGGGGAATGTTTGTGGGTGGCGAGTGTATTTTGGTTGGGGGATCAGGTGAGGGCAGTGTGTGTGGGTGGGGGATGTGCGGGAGGGGGATGGGTCGGTTGGTGGGGTATGTATGTGTCCCTTGGTGTGCGTGTGTGTCGGTAGGTGGGGGTGTGTATGTGTCCCTTGGTGCGCGTGTGTGTGGGTAGGTGGGGGTGTTGTGTGGGTGGGGTGATGTATGGATAGGTGGGAGATGGGCTTCATAACATGGTAATTAGCCTTGTTTATGTTTACAACATTCATTTCACAATGTTTATTTTATCTTCCTATGTAAATGTATAATGCTCTTGATGAACGAAAGACGAGTGATTGGAAGGGCCGGATGTAAGACGGGCCTGCGCGCCCAATTTGTTACCCTAATAAAGTTGATTTGATTTGATTTGATTTTGATTTCTCTCTCTCTCTCTCTCTCTCTCTCTCTCTCTCTCTCTGTCTGTCTCTCTCTCTCTCTCTTCCATCTTGCTTCTCTGTGCCTACATATTCCAACTATATTGCTGGTGGTCTGATTTTAACACAACCACTGGGTGATTTGATTCTCAAATACGTTGTATAACAATCAACCTTACTGCCTCTATTTCATAGGGAACAGTATGAGTGAAGCCTCGTAGTTGTAGACCTACCCACTCCGCATACCTCATGTGGTATGTCATAGGCAGTTTTCCAACCTCTCTTATTTTATTCTATAGTTAATTTTTTACTCTCTCTCTCTCTCTCTCTCTCTCTCTCTCTCTCTCTCTCTCTCCTAATAATCTTGCTTCTCTGTGCCTACCCACACCATGTGTATTACCAGTGGTTGGGTCTTATGCAGCCCCTATAAAACAAGCACTGGGCGATTTTGATTTTTAAATACGGTGTATAACAATCAACCTTACTGGCTCTAGTTCATAGGGAACAGTATGAGTAAAGCCTCGTATGTGTAGACCACCCATCCGCATTCCTCATGCGGTATGTCGCAGGCAGCTTTCCAACCTCTCTCTCTCGCTCTCTCTCTTTCTCTCTCTCCCCATACTACATCTTGCTTCTCTGTGCCTACCTACTTCACGTGTATTACCAGTGGTTGGATCTTATACAGCCCAAATAACTCAAGCACTGGGCGAGTAGATCCTTAAATATGTTGTATAACAATCAACCATACTGACTATTTCATAGGGTACAGTATGAGTGAAACATCGTACTTGTAGACCGACGTACTCCGCATACCTCATGTGGTATATCACAGGCACTTTTCCTCTCTCTCTCTCTCTCTCTCTCTCTCTCTCTCTCTCTCTCTCTCTCCTCTTACATATACTTTGCACATGCCCACACACACTAGCATGTATGTATGCGCGTTCACGCATATCAGTCCACCCAGACTTTAAGACTCGCCCCTATAATAACACACTGGGGTTTTGGTTAGTACCACCTTCAATCTTGCGCGCCCCATACTTCACTAGTACATCCACTGTGATTGCTCAGATACCCTTACCAGACCAGTTACCGTCCTCCTACCCCGCCCCCTTCCTTCTATGTGCTCACTGAACCGTAACACCCAGCACCAGGCATCAGAATACATCGGAGATTTTCTTAGTCACTTACAGATCCGAATGGTGAGATGAGAATGAACGTTTTCTCTATTAAAATTGTTTTCAATTAAACATATTCTTCAACTAACATTCTTTTCAATTAACATGTTTTTCAATTCTCATTTTCTCTTCATTGCTTCCATTTTTCCATGCTTTTGTTCTTCTCGTCCTGTCGTCACCTTCTGATGTAGTCACAGGAGATCTCCTTGACTGTATGTTGTGTTTGTGAATGTGTTTGTTTGCTGATGAAGGCTAATCGCCGCAACGTTCTGTATGTGTCTTAACTCTGTTATGTAAAGCTGCACTACTTTGTGTCATTTTATATTGTTTACACTTTCACACCTTTACCGCAGTTCCACCAAATTGTATTCATAAATTACCTATAGTCTGTTTACTCTTGTCTGACCCAATATAAAATTCCATATCTCAGTAACCAACTGAGGGGAAATGATGAGATTTAGCATATAACCTTATCATTATGTCCACCCAACAAAAAAAAAGTTTTGTTCTGGAGATTGTACAGCAGATTTTAAAGTTTGTTTATATGCGGTATTTATAATTTACGGGTCAGAGATGAAGTGCACATTATTAAATTTATTATGTCTTCACACGGAAACATTAGCGTTTAATAGTTAATTTTCTCGTGGAACATAGGATTGGCCTTATGACAAGAGCCTCGCGCATTTGAACGGGGCATTACTGTAAAACAAGTTTGTTAATATAACAGGGTAAATATAAGACGGCAGGAAAAAAATTCATAACGATGCAACAGTTTTCAAAACAATTGATCGTGAATGAAGGCATTCATTTCAGGACAGACTATAATAATAACATCAACGTTTGTGCTACGATCTATGGACTGTCTTGGCATGAGTACGAGAGAGTACGAGAGAACTACAGTGTTGATGGTAGGTGTGGTAGGGAGAGAGGGGAGGCAGTGGGCAGAAATAGAACTTCGTATCATCATTATAATGTGCCGTGCTGATATGCATGGGCGATCATGTTTCGCCATCTCACATGATGACCAGAGTAGTGGATCCGCTCAGTGTTTTTGTCTCGACCATGCTTCGTGGCCAAGTCATCCAGGTATTTACTTCTCTGCCTTCCCCTTTTTCTTTTTCCCTCCATCTTGCCAGTTGTCACCGAGTTTTGTTGTTTATTTCTTCTCATAATGTGCCCTAAAATTTCTTTACTGTCTACGTCTAATTTCTCTAATCAGTTTACAGTTTTCATCTGCTTCTTAAAGGACTTTCTCATAGGTTTTTCTGTCTGTCCCTAGTATTCTTTGCATTCTCTTCAAAAACCACATTTCCACTGCCATTAGATGGTTTCAAGCTTGTCCGTTCATTGTCTGCTCATTGTCCGCCTATTGTCCGCTCATTGTCCGCTCATTGTCCGCTTCTAGGATGCCAGTGTTGCTCTACACTCACTCAGTTTACACCAGCTCGCACATTCCTACCTCCATTGTCTAACAACTTTCGTTATGAAGGAATATCAGAATAAGAAATGGGTGGCAGGATGGGAACGTGAAGACATGGGTACAGGTGGTGGATGAAGTTGAAGAGCAGCCGACAGATAGTTGTTGGTTATGGTCTCCAATTTCACGACGGAAGGCAGAAAATCTCTTTGTTGGAGACAATAGCTACGGTCATTGACCAGTTTGGTCATTGCAAAAAAGGAAAGCAATCACCATCTACCTTCTTTACAGTTGCCTAGAAAATCATATTTCATAAATTAATATAGCGAAAAATTTCCGCCCACGCTTATCAGTGTGGCACAAGATGATGATGATGACGACGACGACGACGACGACGATGATGATGATGATGATGATGATGATGATGATGATGATGATGATGATGATGATGATGATGATGATGATGATGTAGTTTTTTAAAGAATTATATTATGGCGTTAGCTCTCTGACAATGGCGGATTGGAAACTTTAATATTGACCTCGGCTCACAGGTACGCCTATCTTATAACGGGTACCGAGAAACTACTTGGGGAGCAGAGGCAGCAGGCGTGACACCCAACACATCAGCTACTGAGTGATGTTTGATATATATACAGTTATGGGTCTAGTCCTGCTTGCTCAGTGTGCCTTCAGCCTGGAAAGGGATCCTTTACTTCAGTATTATATACTGTATTTCAGATTGCTCCACGTGATATTGAAGATCTGTCCGCGAGCCTCGATTGGCATTCGTGCTATAGGTTGTTTCGCCAGGTCTAAGGGAAGCTGACCTGACACACATTCATGCCTCAGTCGGACACGCTGACCTTTGGGGTGATCAACTTGACGCGTTCCCCGTCCGTCAGCCCGCCCGCCCGCCCGCCCGTCCGTCTGTTGCATATCTTTTTTACAGGACATTGCAGTCAACACCCGCATTTCTGCCGCTGCAATCTCTTGGCAAGTTCTTCCTACATTAGAGGAACGAAAAAGAAGACTTAAAACATAGAAATATCTACAGCCTGAATAGAATATGACCAACTACAGCTGACGGTAAATGTGCAACTCTAGTGAAGTTTCCATGGAAACAAAAACAATCAAATAAAGAGGTCCATGAAAAAAAAACGGAATGAAAAGAAAGTTGATTAAATAAATATAAAAGTGGCAAGTGGGGAATTCAAGTGAAAACCTTACTTTTTTTTTTTGGGGGGGGGGGGGGGGGGGATGATGAATATATTCTGAAAAAAGCAAAGATCAAATGTATCATTTTTCGATATAGTCCCCACTGCGTTCAGTGCAAGTCATCCAGCGCCGATAAAATGCTTGGATTCCTGGAGAAAAAGAATTCTCTTGGTCGCGTGTGTAACCACTCTGGGGTCACTACTCAGTGTGCCTGACAGAAGTCACGCGGTTTTGAAATGTCCTACTCCACTCATACACTTGCTGGACTCACAGGCATACATTACCATACTGGACCGCGCATCCATCCTGTTTCAGGATATTGCGGTCACCACCAGCATCTTTCAGCTGTATGTTGATTCCTATAGTGTGTTTACTTTTGTCTGTCCCAATACAAAATTCCATATCTCAGTAACCAACTGAAGGAAAATGATGAGATTTAGCATATAATCAATATGTCCACCCAACAAAAAAAACTTTGTTCTGGGGATTTTACAGCAGATTTCAAAGTTTGTTTATATGCGGTATATAATTTACGGGTCAGAGATGAAGTTCATAATTTTAAATGTATTGCATCATAGCCAGACATTCAGCGCTCAATGTTGAATATTCTACGTGTTTCACGGGATTGGCTTTATACCGAGAAACCCGCGTTGTTTAAACTGGGACTGTTCGGGTGTCTCAAAATGTGGGTTATTTCATGAAACCTGATTAATATATTTTTAAAACAAAATCTTACCACTTATTGCTAACATTGAAATGTGTGAATATTTTTCAATGGAATTGAAATGCGAAATTGATAGAATAGATGTGGCATGTATTCAAGAGACACACCTCAATGCCAATCGCAAATTCTCAGTCAGAGGATACCAGGCCACACGTTTTGACCGCGAAGGACACAAAGGAGGAGTTCTAATACTTACACGAATTACAATACCTTGCAGCGAAGTATCTGTGATCTCTGACAACCAAACGGATAAATAGATACATCATAGTAATACAGAGACAGCAGCAGAATATATGATGACAAATCTAACAATGGAAGAAATGGAACAGGCAATGAATACTCTAAAACAGAATAATCAACAGGAAAGGATGGAATCACAAATGAAATGCTAATAGGGCTAGGCACTAAGGTAAAAAAGAAACTACTAGCAGTCCTAAATTACAGCTGGAAGAGAGGAATAGTCCCACAGGCATGGAAGGAAGCTATACTAATACCAGTCCCAAAGAAAGGAAAAGACCTGGAAGAACCAAATGGCTTTCGACCTATCAGTCTACTTAGCTGTGTAGGAAAATTAATGGAACGCATTATCAATGGCAGGCTAACATGGCATCTGGAAGAAAACCAACTCTTAACAACACACCAAGATGGATTCAGACAGTACAGATCCACTGAAGATCAAATAACCTATGAAGCTCAGGAAATAGAGGATGCCTTCCAAGAGAAAAAGCACACACTAGCGGTCTGGATAGATTTAGAAAAAGCATTTGATAAAGTATGGAAGGAAGGGCTGAAATTAAAACTGCAGAAAATGCATGTTTGTGGGAAAATGTATAAATGGATCAGCCACTACCTTGCGAACAGAACTGCCAGGACACAAGTACAAGAACAAACCAGCAAAATGATGCTGTTGGAGCAAGGTGTCCCCCAAGGAGGAGTTCTTTCACCAACATTATTCCTAGCATATATAATTGACACCATGGAAAATTCTCCAGCCAGAGTACACATTCTCCTTTGCAGATGACCTAGCCATATGGACATCTGAAGAATATATTAGTACAGCTAACAGCAGAATACAGCAAGCCTTATTAGCTCTAGAGGACTGGTCAAAATCATGGCTAGTGAAGATAAGTGAGGAGAAAACAACATGCAAAGTGTTCTCCTTCTCAAATAAAACTCAGCAACCTAAGCTCCTGGTCCTCCAGGTTGGGGGTTGAAGCGTGGGGTTAAAATCCCCACCTTTGTAAAAACCATTTTGTTACGAAACAGACACATAATCCTCGAATTCGGACTGACTTATTTGAACATCGACCTTGGAACGTTAAAAGACTTTTGAGCAGCAAAGAACCTCAATGGCTCGGAACACTGAAGAAGAAGAAGAAGAACCTAAGCTGGTATTGAATGTAAAAATATTGCGCCATGAAGAAAATCCAAACTATTTGGGAGTCACCTTTGAGTCGCCTGACGGTGAAGACACAGGTTGAGAAAAATCGAACAAGAGCAAGGCAAAGAATGGCAATCATGAAAAAGCTTGCTGGTACAACGTGGGGAGCAGATGAGAAAGTTCTCAAGAAGTTATATACTGGACGGGTGAGGCCAGTACTGGAATATGGCAATGCAGTTTGGGCAACAGCAGCTAAGTCAAACTTTAACAAAATAAGTAGAGTCCAAAATCAAGGAATGCGAATCATAACTGGAAGCCTGAAGACAACACCTGTTAATGAATTACAAAAGATCACTTGTTTACAACCAATGCAGGATAGAAGAGATAGCAGAGCCCAGCAACAAGCTGAACAATTTAGAAGATTGACAGACCACCCTATGTATAGCAGGTTAAATAGTTTTGGAAAGTGAAGACTGAAGCGTAGCAATTTTGTAGCAACTGCAAAACAAAAGATTAGGGCAGATCCTATACTTAACATATCAACGGTCAAGCCCATTTACAATGCAGACAAGTTCCCAGCTTGGAGACAGCAGCAACTGCCTGAGATGATAGAAAACATTCCTGGTATTGAGAAAAAGAACTCTCAGAATGAAACCGAAAGAAGAAAATTAACCCTAAACTACATAAAAGAACATTACCCAAGCAGCAATTGGACCTATGCATATACAGATGGAACAGCCAAATATTCAATAGAAAATGGAGGAGGAGGAATTCTCCTAAATTTAAAAAGTGGAATGAAAAAAAAACAGTCAGTGGCAACTGGACAATTTTCAAGTAACTTCAAAGCGGAGGTAGAGGCTTTGAAAACTGCAGCAGAAATGCTCTTGATGGAGGAAAATAAAGAGAAGCAAATAGCTATCTTCACAGATGCAAAGTCAGCTGTCTCAATACTGAAGAGCAAAAACAGCACAGAACTAGCTGACCCAAGAGCAGCACTCCATGGTCTATGCCAGAAATCCAATAAAATTGTAATACAGTGGATCCCATCACATTGCAGTATACCTGGAAATGAAGAGGCTGACAGACTAGCAAAAGAGGGTGGACGACTACCACAGCCTGACATAGACATAACTTACAATGAGGCAAAGAGGTTGATAAAAAGCACCTATAAAACCAAATGGGAATCAGAGCATCCAGGCCACCAGAAGGATGATGCATATTACAAACACGACCGAAGAGAACAAGTAGCAATCTTCAGACTCCACACAGGACATAACAGGCTGAAATACCACTTGTTCAATAAACTAAAAATAGGAGATACCGATGAATGTAATTGTGGAACTGGTAAAATGACAGCTAAACATTTGCTGCAGGAGTGCCCAATATATGCAGAACAGAGAAAGATATTTTGGCCCACACCTGCTTCATTTGAGGACAAGCTCTATGGACATATCAACCAGCTCAAGTTAACTGCAGCTTACTTTAACTACATTCAGGTTGATATTTAAAGGTGCATGAAGAAGTATTTAGACTGCCAC
Organism: Cepaea hortensis; assembly: GCA_963921405.1. Taxonomy (NCBI): domain Eukaryota; kingdom Metazoa; phylum Mollusca; class Gastropoda; order Stylommatophora; family Helicidae; genus Cepaea; species Cepaea hortensis. The sequence goes on from OY992879.1 coordinate 63,181,330, forward strand.
ACTTCATACCACATGCATGTCGGTTACACAAGCCTCCCAGAGGCATGAAATGGAATATTGCTTGGATAGCAAATCCATTACGTGGAAAGTCCAAATCAAAAGCTCACTGTGTGGGCTTCATAAAAGGTGGAAAAAGTGTCCTAGTGGCACGAAATGGAATATTGCTTGGATATTAAATCCATTACGTGGAAAGTCCGAACCGAAAGCTCACTGTGTGGATGTCAACTGCAGACTGTATTCTTCTGGCTTCCGGAAAAACAGCCTATGGTGAACGGAAGGCCCAATATATGGAAGTGAGGCTAAGCAGCCATATGCAGGACGTGACGATTCCTTGGGTGAGCCCAGTACCAGAGCGCTGTGTGTTGGCTCTGCAATTATGGAAGCCTCCTTGGATGGCGGGGATTGCCCATGGTCTGCCCCTGCCTTCCCGTGTGGGCTGACCAGGATGCCTTTGGCTGTTCTATTTGGGCCAGCTGGGATGGGGGATAACACCACAACAGTGAGAGTCAAACGTCCTAAGAAACCCAGGGAAGGCTAACCCGTTTAACAAATGCCCGCAGAGGTCGGATGTGTCGGCCTAACGGCGCAAGAACGCAGCTCTGCTGTAAACAGGCACAACGCAATCACGTCCGAACAAAAACTTCGGATGAACGCAGCAGCAGAAGAAGATTGAAAAATTGTGTATACACTTCAAAGCATCGCTATGAAGTTGTGCACATATTTTTGTATAGAAGCTGATCGCAGGAAACTGTCTTATACTATTTCAAATTCCGAAAAAAGAACAGTGCATGCATTGGGCTTGAGTAAACGGTCATTTCGTCGATGGGTGCAAGAATCTGGAATTAAACCACCACGCAATAACCAAACGGTAGGTAGAAAGGTTATTGTATACAGCTTTGACATAGATGTCATAAGGCGAGCTATTATAAAAATGCTTTAAAACGTCGCTTAAAAGTCGACATGGTCGATTTCATTACACCGGGTTCTATCCCATATGGCTCGGTCTCTTTCCGCAGCGCGGAAAGCATCGCACAAAGCACGAACTCCGCAGCTCTAGCGACGACCCACAGAAGTCTCCGAAAAATTTAACTTGCGAACCGGAATCGTACCCACAACCTTTGGCGCCTGAGTCAAAAGGCTTGACCACTTCGCCACGGAGCCTCCTAAAATTATACAAATTTTGAATTTTATATCCAGGATTATCCAGCATTATAAAAATGTTAAATGCCAAAGAAACAGTGACTGTAAGAAAACTTAGGGTTTGGTTGAGAAAGAACAATAACATAGAGCTATCCAAAACAAACTTTGTGGAAAATTATATGGACATTATCTTCACTTTTAGAAAGTACAAGGGCAGTAGAAATATTCTTTGCGAACAACCGCATTTAGGAGCCATGAGAAGCACAAACCTACGTGAAATAATGGAAATGCGCAAAGAAAATTATGCAAAGTGTGTTTTGGATGAAATGTGGATCAATGCGCACCACACAAGTGATAAGGAATGGCAATCAGTGGATGGACAGATAAAGCGATATGTGCCCAGTAGTATAGGACAGCTTTTGGTCATGACCCATACTGGTAATACGCATAATGGCTTACAACAGAATGCTGGGTTCGCGTTCGTATCAAAGCATACAGACAATAGGGATTATCATAATAAGATGAATGGTAATGTATTTAGAGATTGGCTCGAGAATACTGTGCTTCCATCCCTAGATAGACCGTCGTGTCCAATTATGGACAATGCACGATATCAATGTTGTTGCCCAAGAAGACAAAATAACTACAGCATCGAGCACAAAGGGAGCGATAAAGATATGGCTTCGAATGGAAAACATACCATTTCCAGAAACGTATTTCTAGCTAGAATTGTTGTCCCTTGTAAAACAACGCCAAAAAGCAAGAAATATCAAATCGACAAGTTGATAGAAGAGCATCGTCATCGGCGCTTAAGACTTCCGCCGTACCATTCTCATTTTAACCCTATAGAACTTGTGTGGGCTAAAATTAAAGGACAGGTGGCAGCTGACAATACTATATTCAAATTGTCTGACGTCAAGATACTAATCCAGTCCGCGCTATTAAATATTGATAAAAGTTACTGGAAAAATGTGATGACCATGTGTTGAAAGAGGAAGAGGTCTATTTGAGAAAGGATGGATTGAATTTTATGCAACCGAGAGCAGTCATCAACCTACTGGAATCGTCCGACACATATTAAAAGTTTGAGCAGATTTCAGACCTTAATCCACGTGCACACCAACTAGGATATTTTGCTATAAATATTCAGAAGAATTGCAGGCCCTAAACATTACAGCATCGGCATAAACTATACAACTTGTTAATGGCAACAGTTTGTATTCCATAGTGATGAATTTTCAATTCCGTGAGCCCTCAACGGTGACAAACAACTGACATTGAAAAGACAAAAAGCTCTGGACGCATCGAATACCAACCGAAGAGTAATATTGCGGCGGGAACTGGCATATTGTGGCATAACAAGAAACGTGAGAAGAAACACGTTGTCAAATGAGGGGACAACACACAAACATACGAATCATTCTATAAACTTCAATGAAAAGAGGACAAACATCTTGACCGTTAAGAAGGAAGCCCACTACAGAGACATTCACAGCTATATTCGTTGTGCAAAACATGTAATCATGTTCCGTCTCAGCAGAGCAGACAATACACCCACTCCCATAAGAATCTGGATACGCCTTGTGTTTGTCAACCGAACTGGCGGGGGGCATTGGCATTACTGTAAAACAAGTTTGTTAGCGAGAAATCACTAGTTTTTCATCAAAACATCAAAGAAATATCGCCTCTTTTGATGATTTAAGTTGCTTTTGGACCTATCAAAGACATATTCCTTGGGTGGGGGTAAATATAAGACGGCAAGAAAAATTTCATAACGATGCAACAGACAGTTTTCAAAATAATTGATCGTGAATGACGGCATTCATTTCTGGACATACTATAGGCTAGATTACGCTCATCAGCACGCCACGACTTTCTGAGCGACCGGCTCCATACTCTCATAAGTCACTGGCGCGACTCGAACCACTTCTAATTCTCGTGCGCGCACGTCAACCATGTGAGTATTCGGGGTTAAACGGAGAAAGCTGCTAACCCCTCGGCCAGGGACCTTCATTAGCTGGTGAATTTCTTTAGAATAACAGAACGCTGCACCTCTTGGTGCTTGTCAAAAGTGGGATCGCCATCTTTAAACTGTCATTATGACGTCACCGTGTTCGTATGCACAGTGATGTCACGTGCTTAACATTCTGGACATTCTAAACAACAATACTGACAGGTTACACGACAATGGCGTGGCTATTGTAATCTCTATCATACGTTTAAGGTATTCACGTGAAGCCCCCTCGTATGATGGCCACGTGAAAAGACATAAACAGTTAGTTGCTTATCCTTTACAGGATGTCTCAGTAAATCCCACCATTGTTTGGCTATCTGACCAGGATGCCTTTGGCTGTTCTATTTGGGCCAGCTGGGATGGGGGATAACACCACAACAGTGAGAGTCAAACGTCCTAAGAAACCCAGGGAAGGCTAACCCGTTCAACAAATGCCCGCAGAGGTCGGATGTGTCGGCCTAACGGCGCAAGAACGCAGCTCTGCTGTAAACAGGCACAACGCAATCACGTCCGAACAAAAACTTCGGATGAACGCAGCAGCAGAAGAAGATTGAAAAATTGTGTATACACTTCAAAGCATCGCTATGAAGTTGTGCACATATTTTTGTATAGAAGCTGATCGCAGGAAACTGTCTTATACTATTTCAAATTCCGAAAAAAGAACAGTGCATGCATTGGGCTTGAGTAAACGGTCATTTCGTCGATGGGTGCAAGAATCTGGAATTAAACCACCACGCAATAACCAAACGGTAGGTAGAAAGGTTATTGTATACAGCTTTGACATAGATGTCATAAGGCGAGCTATTATAAAAATGCTTTAAAACGTCGCTTAAAAGTCGACATGGTCGATTTCATTACACCGGGTTCTATCCCATATGGCTCGGTCTCTTTCCGCAGCGCGGAAAGCATCGCACAAAGCACGAACTCCGCAGCTCTAGCGACGACCCACAGAAGTCTCCGAAAAATTTAACTTGCGAACCGGAATCGTACCCACAACCTTTGGCGCCTGAGTCAAAAGGCTTGACCACTTCGCCACGGAGCCTCCTAAAATTATACAAATTTTGAATTTTATATCCAGGATTATCCAGCATTATAAAAATGTTAAATGCCAAAGAAACAGTGACTGTAAGAAAACTTAGGGTTTGGTTGAGAAAGAACAATAACATAGAGCTATCCAAAACAAACTTTGTGGAAAATTATATGGACATTATCTTCACTTTTAGAAAGTACAAGGGCAGTAGAAATATTCTTTGCGAACAACCGCATTTAGGAGCCATGAGAAGCACAAACCTACGTGAAATAATGGAAATGCGCAAAGAAAATTATGCAAAGTGTGTTTTGGATGAAATGTGGATCAATGCGCACCACACAAGTGATAAGGAATGGCAATCAGTGGATGGACAGATAAAGCGATATGTGCCCAGTAGTATAGGACAGCTTTTGGTCATGACCCATACTGGTAATACGCATAATGGCTTACAACAGAATGCTGGGTTCGCGTTCGTATCAAAGCATACAGACAATAGGGATTATCATAATAAGATGAATGGTAATGTATTTAGAGATTGGCTCGAGAATACTGTGCTTCCATCCCTAGATAGACCGTCGTGTCCAATTATGGACAATGCACGATATCAATGTTGTTGCCCAAGAAGACAAAATAACTACAGCATCGAGCACAAAGGGAGCGATAAAGATATGGCTTCGAATGGAAAACATACCATTTCCAGAAACGTATTTCTAGCTAGAATTGTTGTCCCTTGTAAAACAACGCCAAAAAGCAAGAAATATCAAATCGACAAGTTGATAGAAGAGCATCGTCATCGGCGCTTAAGACTTCCGCCGTACCATTCTCATTTTAACCCTATAGAACTTGTGTGGGCTAAAATTAAAGGACAGGTGGCAGCTGACAATACTATATTCAAATTGTCTGACGTCAAGATACTAATCCAGTCCGCGCTATTAAATATTGATAAAAGTTACTGGAAAAATGTGATGACCATGTGTTGAAAGAGGAAGAGGTCTATTTGAGAAAGGATGGATTGAATTTTATGCAACCGAGAGCAGTCATCAACCTACTGGAATCGTCCGACACATATTAAAAGTTTGAGCAGATTTCAGACCTTAATCCACGTGCACACCAACTAGGATATTTTGCTATAAATATTCAGAAGAATTGCAGGCCCTAAACATTACAGCATCGGCATAAACTATACAACTTGTTAATGGCAACAGTTTGTATTCCATAGTGATGAATTTTCAATTCCGTGAGCCCTCAACGGTGACAAACAACTGACATTGAAAAGACAAAAAGCTCTGGACGCATCGAATACCAACCGAAGAGTAATATTGCGGCGGGAACTGGCATATTGTGGCATAACAAGAAACGTGAGAAGAAACACGTTGTCAAATGAGGGGACAACACACAAACATACGAATCATTCTATAAACTTCAATGAAAAGAGGACAAACATCTTGACCGTTAAGAAGGAAGCCCACTACAGAGACATTCACAGCTATATTCGTTGTGCAAAACATGTAATCATGTTCCGTCTCAGCAGAGCAGACAATACACCCACTCCCATAAGAATCTGGATACGCCTTGTGTTTGTCAACCGAACTGGCGGGGGGCATTGGCATTACTGTAAAACAAGTTTGTTAGCGAGAAATCACTAGTTTTTCATCAAAACATCAAAGAAATATCGCCTCTTTTGATGATTTAAGTTGCTTTTGGACCTATCAAAGACATATTCCTTGGGTGGGGGTAAATATAAGACGGCAAGAAAAATTTCATAACGATGCAACAGACAGTTTTCAAAATAATTGATCGTGAATGACGGCATTCATTTCTGGACATACTATAGGCTAGATTACGCTCATCAGCACGCCACGACTTTCTGAGCGACCGGCTCCATACTCTCATAAGTCACTGGCGCGACTCGAACCACTTCTAATTCTCGTGCGCGCACGTCAACCACGTGAGTATTCGGGGTTAAACGGAGAAAGCTGCTAACCCCTCGGCCAGGGACCTTCATTAGCTGGTGAATTTCTTTAGAATAACAGAACGCTGCACCTCTTGGTGCTTGTCAAAAGTGGGATCGCCATCTTTAAACTGTCATTATGACGTCACCGTGTTCGTATGCACAGTGATGTCACGTGCTTAACATTCTGGACATTCTAAACAACAATACTGACAGGTTACACGACAATGGCGTGGCTATTGTAATCTCTATCATACGTTTAAGGTATTCACGTGAAGCCCCCTCGTATGATGGCCACGTGAAAAGACATAAACAGTTAGTTGCTTATCCTTTACAGGATGTCTCAGTAAATCCCACCATTGTTTGGCTATCTGACCAGGATGCCTTTGGCTGTTCTATTTGGGCCAGCTGGGATGGGGGATAACACCACAACAGTGAGAGTCAAACGTCCTAAGAAACCCAGGGAAGGCTAACCCGTTCAACAAATGCCCGCAGAGGTCGGATGTGTCGGCCTAACGGCGCAAGAACGCAGCTCTGCTGTAAACAGGCACAACGCAATCACGTCCGAAAAAAAACTCCGGATGAACGCAGCAGCAGAAGAAGAAGATTGAAAAATTGTGTATACACTTCAAAGCATCGCTATGAAGTTGTGCACATATTTTTGTATAGAAGCTGATCGCAGGAAACTGTCTTATACTATTTCAAATTCCGAAAAAAGAACAGTGCATGCATTGGGCTTGAGTAAACGGTCATTTCGTCGATGGGTGCAAGAATCTGGAATTAAACCACCACGCAATAACCAAACGGTAGATAGAAAGGTTATTGTATACAGCTTTGACATAGATGTCATAAGGCGAGCTATTATAAAAATGCTTTAAAACGTCGCTTAAAAGTCGACATGGTCGATTTCATTGCACCGGGTTCTATCCCATATGGCTCGGTCTCTTTCCGCAGCGCGGAAAGCATCGCACAAAGCACGAACTCCGCAGCTCTAGCGACGACCCACAGAAGTCTCCGAAAAATTTAACTTGCGAACCGGAATCGTACCCACAACCTTTGGCGCCTGAGTCAAAAGGCTTGACCACTTCGCCACGGAGCCTCCTAAAATTATACAAATTTTGAATTTTATATCCAGGATTATCCAGCATTATAAAAATGTTAAATGCCAAAGAAACAGTGACTGTAAGAAAACTTAGGGTTTGGTTGAGAAAGAACAATAACATAGAGCTATCCAAAACAAACTTTGTGGAAAATTATATGGACATTATCTTCACTTTTAGAAAGTACAAGGGCCGTAGAAATATTCTTTGCGAACAACCGCATTTAGGAGCCATGAGAAGCACAAACCTACGTGAAATAATGGAAATGCGCAAAGAAAATTATGCAAAGTGTGTTTTGGATGAAATGTGGATCAATGCGCACCACACAAGTGATAAGGAATGGCAATCAGTGGATGGACAGATAAAGCGATATGTGCCCAGTAGTATAGGACAGCTTTTGGTCATGACCCATACTGGTAATACGCATAATGGCTTACAACAGAATGCTGGGTTCGCGTTCGTATCAAAGCATACAGACAATAGGGATTATCATAATAAGATGAATGGTAATGTATTTAGAGATTGGCTCGAGAATACTGTGCTTCCATCCCTAGATAGACCGTCGTGTCCAATTATGGACAATGCACGATATCAATGTTGTTGCCCAAGAAGACAAAATAACTACAGCATCGAGCACAAAGGGAGCGATAAAGATATGGCTTCGAATGGAAAACATACCATTTCCAGAAACGTATTTCTAGCTAGAATTGTTGTCCCTTGTAAAACAACGCCAAAAAGCAAGAAATATCAAATCGACAAGTTGATAGAAGAGCATCGTCATCGGTGCTTAAGACTTCCGCCGTACCATTCTCATTTTAACCCTATAGAACTTGTGTGGGCTAAAATTAAAGGACAGGTGGCAGCTGACAATACTATATTCAAATTGTCTGACGTCAAGATACTAATCCAGTCCGCGCTATTAAATATTGATAAAAGTTACTGGAAAAATGTGATGACCATGTGTTGAAAGAGGAAGAGGTCTATTTGAGAAAGGATGGATTGAATTTTATGCAACCGAGAGCAGTCATCAACCTACTGGAATCGTCCGACACATATTAAAAGTTTGAGCAGATTTCAGACCTTAATCCACGTGCACACCAACTAGGATATTTTGCTATAAATATTCAGAAGAATTGCAGGCCCTAAACATTACAGCATCGGCATAAACTATACAACTTGTTAATGGCAACAGTTTGTATTCCATAGTGATGAATTTTCAATTCCGTGAGCCCTCAACGGTGACAAACAACTGACATTGAAAAGACAAAAAGCTCTGGACGCATCGAATACCAACCGAAGAGTAATATTGCGAAGGGAACTGGCATATTGTGGCATAACAAGAAACGTGAGAAGAAACACGTTGTCAAATGAGGGGACAACACACAAACATACGAATCATTCTATAAACTTCAATGAAAAGAGGACAAACATCTTGATCGTTAAGAAGGAAGCCCACTACAGAGACATTCACAGCTATATTCGTTGTGCAAATCATGTAATCATGTTCCGTCTCAGCAGAGCAGACAATGCACCCACTCCCATAAGAATCTGGATACGCCTTGTGTTTGTCAACCGAACTGGCGGGGGGCATTGGCATTACTGTAAAACAAGTTTGTTAGCGAGAAATCACTAGTTTTTCATCAAAACATCAAAGAAATATCGCCTCTTTTGATGATTTAAGTTGCTTTTGGACCTATCAAAGACATATTCCTTGGGTGGGGGTAAATATAAGACGGCAAGAAAAATTTCATAACGATGCAACAGACAGTTTTCAAAATAATTGATCGTGAATGACGGCATTCATTTCTGGACATACTATAGGCTAGATTACGCTCATCAGCACGCCACGACTTTCTGAGCGACCGGCTCCATACTCTCATAAGTCACTGGCGCGACTCGAACCACTTCTAATTCTCGTGCGCGCACGTCAACCACGTGAGTATTCGGGGTTAAACGGAGAAAGCTGCTAACCCCTCGGCCAGGGACCTTCATTAGCTGGTGAATTTCTTTAGAATAACAGAACGCTGCACCTCTTGGTGCTTGTCAAAAGTGGGATCGCCATCTTTAAACTGTCATTATGACGTCACCGTGTTCGTATGCACAGTAATGTCACGTGCTTAACATTCTGGACATTCTAAACAACAATACTGACAGGTTACACGACAATGGCGTGGCTATTGTAATCTCTATCATACGTTTAAGGTATTCACGTGAAGCCCCCTCGTATGATGGCACGTGCAAAGACATAAACAGTTAGTTGCTTATCCTTTACAGGATGTCTCAGTAAATCCCACCATTGTTTGGCTATTTGTGATTTCTTTACAAATTTACGTTCAGTAGTTTGCCATTGCTTCCTGAATGACTGGCACTCATACCTTTGACCAGCGCAAATCGGTCTGCTTCCAAATCGCCCTTAGCTGTGTTTCGGACGCAGTATGCGGAATTACGAATTGCGTTCATAATCTCTTCACCACACTCTTTTAAAAACCATACTCGAGGGTAAGGGTGAAGACAAGCGAGCAAGAGGTAGACAACGGTACAAGCGGGATGATAATATCAAAAGATGGACAACAGTAGACTCATATAATGTACAATCAAGGCGAGAGATAGACAGTGTTAGGGATCTATTGCAGTCAACCATCATTGTGGAGACGACACCTGACTGATTGAATAATTGACGTACACGTTTAAAATGGGTTTAAAAGGCGAAAGACTTCATTCCACCGGTTTTATCCTATATGGCTCGGTCTTTTTCCCCAGGACGGCCTGCACAAAGCACGAACTCCGTAGCTCTAGCAACGACCCCCAAGAAACTCCGGGAAAATTGCACTCGTGAGCCGAACTACGTAGCCCGTAATCGAACCTACAACCTTCGGAACGTAAGGCAGGAGGTGTAACCACTTGGCCACGGAGACTCCTTGGTGAAGTCCAAGTTTGGTCAGGCACCCTTCTACTGGCCTGAATGAGTGCTGGGTACATGGTGCTAATCCCATGTTTGTATAGAGACTAACTGACCCTCGGAAAGTGATGTGGTCAATAATAACCAGCCGGCCACTTTACTTCCCACGACATTGACTGGTACTCACTTTAGATTGAGTCCATCTGGGAGTCTCGGTCAGTCTGATCAATCCGTCTCGAGGAGGATTCAAACACATGACAGTCAGGCAGGCAGGCAAACGTGCCATCTATTGCACCACCGATGCTGCTCACATCTGTGGTTGAATCACATAAATCGGGCCGGAAGACAAGTTTGCTATCTACTGCACCACCAGTGCTGCCCACATCTGTGGTTGAACCACGTACATCGGGCTGGCAGGTTGCTATCTACTGCACCACTAGTACTGCCCACATCTGTGGTTGAACCACGTACATCGGGCTGGCAGGTTGCTATCTACTGCACCACTAGTACTGCCCACATCTGTGGTTGAACCACGTACATCGGGCTGGCAGGTTGCTATCTACTGCACCACCAGTACTGCCCACATCTGTGTTTGAACCACGCACACTATACAGGGTGTTTGTAAAGTCTCACTACACTTTGTATGTGGAACACATTTGAAAAAATGAAGTAAATGACGTCATGAAAAAATTTACTACGTACTCCATAATGAAGCAATATGCAGCGAATGGCTGTCATCTGCTGGAATAATTATTTGTACTCCATACAGAATGGTATTATCAACGGACGAAAGAAATTATTTGGTTGAACAAGTGTTTCGAAATAGCGGTGGATGCACGTGGATGGTATTTGACAAAATGAAGAGATGTGTACAGTCATGTCCTGAAGCCCGTGGTGGACATTTTCAACACCTGTTATAATGAATACTTCATTGGGGGGTTGGTCGTGCGTCGAAGTACACTTGTTCCTGCAGCGAGGCGCCGTCGTCATTTGGAGGCGACAGGTTCGATCCCGGTTGGTAACTATTATAGCTTTCAAATTTTATGTTGTCTAGTGCGTCTTCTAATCTCTATTTCCTTCTTCTTCTTCTGTGAGTGCCAAATAATACTATGTGTGTCCATTTATGTAATCGTATTGGTACTTTCTAGCTTCCCCAAAACAGCGTTAGACCATAGCAGTAACTATTGTAACTAATTTAATGCATTGTTAGCACGTTTTATGACGTCATGTACTTCATTTCTCAAATTTGATCTACTATACAAAGTGTAATGAGAATTTACAAACACCCGAAGCAATCTCATACAGCAGTGGTAGTTAAATGGCGAAGTGGATTGCTGGTTGCAACGTCCGCTTCCTGCTCGCGAAGATCTATCTCCGTCCACGGTCTAGGTTGTATAGCTGTTAGTTAGTTAGTCTTTAGTCGCGGTTCCAACTTCACGGCAAAGGGTTGCCCTATCATGCTCCATTCCTGTGCCAGTGAATATCACACAAAATGCTCCTCACTGCACCATTTCGAAAAGTGGAACAGACAGGAATCTAGACAAACCAACAGCCCGCACAGGTATATTATGTATAATGCCGCTGTCAGAATGCCAACGCAAAAGTGTTATTACTGTTATAAAATGAGAAAAGGGTAGTATAAGCTCCCCTGATCCTAGGTTTGTGGTTCGGACGTCAAGTCTTCTCAGACAAAGGCGAACAAATCCCGAGATTCGTGTGAATGTAAATGTGCACATTACAGTTTTTGTTTTTGTTTTTAACAGCTTGGAATGGACAAGAGCACGTCGAATAAGCAACTGTCCAAAATTTTACAATCACAACAAATAAAAGTTAGTTGCATTTCCTTTAAGGACGTTACAGTCAACCCCAGCATTTTTTGGCTGTTTGTGATTTCTTGGCAAGTTTATGTTTAGTAGTTTGCCATTGATCTCTGAACGAACGACACTCGTACCACTGAATAAAAACCAAACGCAAGGTGTCTGCTGCCAAATCGCCCCAGCCGTTCCGTTCAGTAACAAAAAACAAACAAAAATTAATTGCATATCCTTTATAGGACGTTGCAGTCAACACCAGCATGTTTTGCTGTTGTGGTTTCTTGGCAAGTTTACGTTCAGTAGTTTGCCATTGCTTTCTGAACGTAACAAAAAACTACCCAAAAATAGAATACTATGATTACATGTGCGATTCTGGTAGACATACGTGAATCTTTGCTGGTGATACGATACGGATTTCGTGCACTGTGCTGAGGTGTGCCTTGTTTGGAGACTAGAGTAGATGAGATATCCTTGTGCCATAAAACGATCCTTTACGACAGCCAAACAAATGCAATAATTAATACTTTAAATGTATACCAAAACTGTTCAACTTACCATAAAGGCTGTAAATATCCAGAAATGAAATAACCAATGTTGATCTCTTTACCTTCTACTTCTACCTCTCACCGACAGAAGAAATACAACACACACACAAAGATCAGTAACTAGTTATTCTCGGAATGCCTTCTGCGGTTATGGGCCTTATCACGCCACCAACACCCAGTCTCTTATAAAGACTTCATGAGTACTGGCATGGTTTTGGCTCTAACTTTAAACTTTAAGGCCAGCGATAAACAGCGTTCCTTTTTGGGTTCAACAACAAATTGGCCTAGAGAAAGTGAAGATGTATCAGATGAACGACGCCTCCAGCCAGAGGTTGTATGTATCCACAGTATTACCAGCTATTCGTGTACCAATGTTTCCGTGACCTAGTTTCTCTTTTTTCTAGGCTAACTGACGATCTGCCTCCGCTTCCCCCTTCCACCCTAATCCCTCACCCTCTCTCTTTCTTTCTCTCTCCTCCCTCCCCCTTTCTGTAATACGCCCTGCAGTCAGTAGAATTAAGATCTTCCCCTGTTTCCGGCTAGTCCACAGGATTTGTTCACTGCGCATGCGCATGTCGATAATAGGTCACTACATCAAACATGGCTGACTAGTTGGTAATCTTGCAACCTTCCAACATATTAAAATGAACACTATGTTCGTCCCTACCCTTAACAATTGTAGGTCATACACACACACACACACACACACACACTTAAATATCTGTTTTGAAAACTAAATGTAATCAATATACCTTTCACTTTTTCTCACTATGCGGAGGAGATGGTCTTTAAAAGATGCCAGCAGACGTGGTATATGGGTCGGCTACCTACACGGTAATGGCGAACATAGAACTTCGGAGACCGTCTATAACACTTGGTTGGAAGATTTATCACAGCGGACTAACATTCACGGAGAGTCGGATTGTGCAGCTAATGTGCTTCCACTGAATGACGAAGTCAACCACCAGTCGGTGAACATGCCTTGAGAAAAACAGAATAGTTTAAATAGAAAGGCCTTTAGAACCCACAGGGCAAATGAAATAGAGGAAGGCCTTGAGCGGACTGGTTTTGTCGCCTGCACCGCGCTCCGAAGGTTTAGAGTTCGAGTCTGACCTACGTCGTTCGGTTTACGAGGGAAATTTTCTCAGAGGCTCCTGGGGATCGTCGCTGGAGCTACGGAGTTCGTGCTGTGTGTAACGCTTTAGGCAGGACGTCCTGGGGAAAGAGACCGAGCCATATATAGGATAACACCCAGTGCAATGCCTTTTTTTTTTCCTTTTACATTTTTAATAAAGGAAGATCTATAAAGACACGGAGAAGTGAAGTGTAGACAAATTAATCATATGTGGAGAACATGGGTCGAGTTTCACGGGATTGCTCAGGATAGGAAGGTGTGGAGTAAACTGGACGTGGACCTATGCCCCAATGGGAGAAAAGGGGTGAACAAAGAGGAATAGCATTCATAGAGCTAGAAAAGGAGTATATAATTTCTCACAGGGCTACAGAAAAAGTAAAACGCTGCAAGATTCGAACCGCAGAATCATGCGGAAAGGTGCCTTACCGAAGGAATCAGTGTACATCAACACAAGGGACCATCATATGAATTTTCATTTTCTTTAGCTATATTTTTATTAGCTTTATTTTCTTTCTTAGCTATATTTTTATTAGCTATATTTTCTTTCTTAGCTATATTTTTATTAGTTATATTTTCTTTCTTTAGCTATAGTTTTAATAGCTATATTTTCTTTCTTTAGCTATATTTTCTTTCTTTAGCTATATATATTTTTAAAATTATATTTCTGTTAGCTATATTTTCAGTAGATATAAATTTCTGTAGCTATATTTTCCTTAGATGTATTTTCTTTCCTTAGCAATATTTTTATTAGCTATATTTCCTTTCTTTAGCTATATTGTCTCTGTTTAGCTATATGTTTGTTAATTTTATTTTGTTATCTATATTTTCTGTAGTTATAAATTTATATAGCTATAGTTTCTTTAGCTGTATTTTCTTTCTTTAGCTGTATTTTTATTAGCTTTATTTCCTTTCTTTAGCTATACTTTCTTTCTTCGTGTATATTTTCTGTAATAATATTTTTGTTAGCTATATTTTATGTAGCTATAAATGTATGTAGCTATATTTTCTTTCTTTAGCTATATTTTCGTTAATTATATTTTATTTAGCTATATTTTTTTAGCTATAATTTCTTTTGCAAGCTACTGAACGTAAACTGGCCAAGAGATTACAAACAACACCCAACAACAACAAAATGCTAGGGTTGACTGCGACGTCCTGTAAAGGATGTGCAACTAACCTTTTTTTCATGATTTCTATAGTTATATTTTCTTTCTTTGGCTATATTTTCTTTAGCTATATTTTATTTAACTATATTTCCTTTAGCTATATTTTCTTTAACTATATTTTCTCTAGCTATAATTTATTTAACTATATTTTCTTCAGCTATACTTTCTTTGTTTTTAAGACGAATGTTGCGAATTCCTTGGACTGCCAGAGTAACTAACAACGATTGCCTGAAAGAGGCTAATGAAACTAAAACACTATATACAACAATAAGAAAGAGACAAACAGCTTTGTTCGGTCATGTGATGAGAAGAGAGGGATTAGAGAACATCGTGACAACTGGAAAGATCGAGGAGAAGAGAGGCAGAGGCAGACCAAGAGAAATGATGCTGGACGGACTGAGACGGTGGCATGGAGGAATAACATCAGCAGAGTTGATCCAGAACACCAAAGACCGAGATCTGTGGAGAGCCATGAACGCCTACGCCAGCCGGCACGGCACTTGATGATGATGATGATACTTTCTTTAGCTATAATTTCTTTAGCTATATTTCCTTTAACTACAATTTCTTTAGCTATATTTTCTTTAGCTATAATTTGTTTAGCTATATTTTCTTTCTGTAACTATATTTTTTTCGCTACATGACAGCAACAGATCTCTGTCCAGATCATGGGGTGTATTGGGTAAATTATACTAGCGCCATATTCTTGACCAGTCGACAGTCTATTGTGATGTGGTCAACACCACTCTGATCGCCTTTACTTCCCATGACACTTCCTTATACATCTCTCTGAAAAAGTTAGTTGCATATCCTTTACAGGGCGTCGCAGTCAACCCCAACTTATTTGGTGTGATTTCTTGGAAAGTTTACGTTCAGTAGTTTGCCATTGCTTTCCGAATTAGAAGTCGAAAGGTTTACTTCTCATCCTTGACTTTGGGACGTAAATTACAAGTACCTCTGAAGTCCTGAGGGCGTGGAACACTGGTAATAAAGGAAGCTAATCCACACGCAAAATTCAGTCGTGCTACTAGAAGTCGATTGTATGGACTACGCAAGAGTTCAAAGCGTGTGAGTGCAAAAAGGTCAACTTTGAGTTCAAATAACCGGTGTAGGGACTGATCCCAACCCATCTGCTCCACAGTCAGCACACCGGAAGTTTAAGCGCAAGCTTATTACACCCCACAAACACGCATATTTCTGAGAATATGCCCATAATTTGCATACAATGAGCAGGATCTGCAACATCTAGTAGATGCGATTGTTGCACACGGTGAACAACTAGGGTTAAAATTTAATTGTAAAAAGGCATAGATTATGGTCGTTACAGGTAAGAAGGAACTACCACAATGTAATATACAAGTAAATGGAAATATTCTTAAACAAGTGAATCGATACAATTATCTCGGAACAGTCATAACACCCGATTTAAGATGCCTCGGAGAGATTAGAACAAGAATCGCCACGGCGAAGGTAGCCTTTTGTAAGATGGAAAACATAATTGCCAATAAAACGGTGTCA
>OY992879.1:63202641-63205141 GCA_963921405.1 Cepaea hortensis
CCGCCATTTCTTCAAGCTTACGTTTGGCCTTTTCGGGGCATGGTTGCTAATAGTAAGGTTGCCAGATTTTGTAACTGAGAAACGGGATATTTCTCTTAAGCATCATCAAATTGTAGTTCTCCCTGGCCTGGAGTTAACGTCTTTCTCCATAATCCCAAATATTCATGTAAGGAATGTAATTAACCTGCGCGAGAATCGGTAGCGGTTCTAGCCGCGTCGGTAACTTACGGGGTATGTGAGCCGGTCGCTCAGAAAGCAATGGCAAACTACTGAGCGTAATCTTGACAAGAAATCAACAATCAGATGAAAGATGATGTTGACAGCGATGTCCTGTTAGGGATATGCGAAATAATTTTTTTTTTTTAATCAAAACAAAAAAATCATCAGAATAAAAAAAATATCCTGGAATTAACGGTTTCTCTTTAGCATTTTGAAACCCCTTAATGCTGTTATTATAATATCAAGTCTTAGTCACACACATCTGAGCTACCTTATGGCAGCAGACCGTACTAACTGTCTCATGTCAGTGTCGAATGTTGGGCGGCACTCACCAAACCCGACACCCTACATTAGACAAGGCCTTAGGTTCGTACCGGAATACGATCAGCGTTGCCAGTTAAGGGTTGTGCTCAATCTTTAAATCTCAAATCCCGAAACAATCAAATCAATCAATCCTACATCGTGTCAAAGGTTTCGGGGGTAAGAGCACAATCAGGAGGGTATATGCATTATCCTGCGGGCTCCGTGGCCAAAGGCTAGCGAACGCGGTTCGTGAGCTGGGTACCAGGCGTTCGAAGCTCAGCTGCGACCGATTTGTGCAGCAGACCGTGTCGCGTTGTGTTATAACGTGCTAGTATGGGAGCCGGTCGTTCAGAAAGCAATGGCAAACTACTGAACGTAACACTTGCCTAGTACACCAACAGCAGCTGAAAAGTGCTGGTGTTGACTGCAACGTCCCGTAAGGGATACGCAACATATAAAGAAAAGATGAAATGAAGCTTAAGACTAAATGTCACTACAGGACAGACCAGGCCCTAAGGTGGACAGTTAGCGCATTGCTTTGCTGATCCGGCAGCTTCTGCAGCTTGTCTTGTTCCAGGCGTATTGGTGTTACCTTTCCTCTGGAGTAAACTAGGCAGGCCAAGAGAGGGTTCATGCTGCATGGGCAACACATGGTCTCTACTATTCATCCCAGGCTTTGGGCTATGGAGAGGTATAACTCCATCCATGGTCCTCGCTATGAGATGTAGTTATTATGCCTTTTTGAAGCACAATGTAATAAACTATCGTCTGTCAATACAGCATGATGCCAGTGAGTGAGTGAGTGAGTGAGTGAGTAAGTGAGTGAGTGAGTGAGTGAGTAAGTGAGTGAGTGAGTGAGTCAGTGAGTGAGTGAGTAAGTGAGTGAGTGAGTGAGTGAGTGAGTGAGTGAGTAAGTGAGTGAGTGAGTGAGTGAGTGAGTAAGTGAGTAAGTGAGTGAGTGAGTGAGTAAGTGAGTGAGTGAGTGAGTAAGTGAGTGAGTGAGTGAGTGAGTAAGTGAGTGAGTGAGTGAGTGAGTAAGTGAGTGAGTGAGTGAGTGAGTGAGTGAGTGAGTCAGTCAGTCAGTCAGTCAGTCAGTCAGGCAGGCAGGCAGCCAGCCAGCCAGCCAGCCAGTCAGCCTTCCAGCCAGCCAGCCAGCCTAACAGCCAGCCAGTCAGTCAGTCAGTCAGTGAAAGTCGCAATTAACACGTCACAAATGTACAAATAGCAAATCAGACCGTACTTCATGTCACCAGCCATGGAGACCACGTGGTTACAACGCTAACCGCTTCCAGCTAGTACTTAACAAGTCAAACAGACAGACAACCACAACCACAATGACAACCACAACCACAATGACAATCACATCACTATGTCTGCAACGGACAATTGTGAACGAGCTCGTCTCAATTAAATATTTCATTCTCAGGTCAACATGGCTGAATAGATACGAGCGCTGGCTCTAAAACTTCCTGTGTACTGATGTCGAGCGGGTTCAACCCCTACACCGGTCAGTTGGACGTAAATGATGACTTCTCGCTCTTGACGTCGGGGTGTAAATTACAAGTACCTTAAAAGTTGGAGTGTGTTCGCCTGATGACGAGGGACACTGGTAATAAGGAAAGCTAACCCAGACGCAAAAGTCTATTGAGTGCATGCCCTAGTAGTGGCAACTACTATTAGTATGGACTACACCTGAGTCCATAGCGAGCGAGCAATATATATATATATATATATATATATATATATATATATATATATATATAAGAACTTTCAATCAGATAGCGGTGGGAACGATTAGCAGTAGGACTCTTCGCTGGTTGTTGAACGAGGGGATTGAGCGCTTGTGGCAATGTCCTGAGTGCAATGATGTCGGTTCTTAGCTCAACTAAACTCACCTCAACACAAGTCACGATTCAGCACATCACACACACACACACACACACACACACACACACACACACACACACACACCCATATA